>JAIWWG010000032.1:0-321562 GCA_025435555.1 Chytriomyces cf. hyalinus JEL632 | reverse complement strand
AACTCAGGCTCTGGGCAGAAGAAGAATTGGTCAAGAAGTACAAACTCAAGTTTATGGGGGAGGTACGTGCCTTACTTTGTTGAATATCAGTCTCAAGTGATGCAGCACTGTTTACTTCAATAAAGGTTAATTCTCCCTGATTCATCTCTTATTCTCTACTGCAGATAAAGTAGAGTCACACACCTCACCATTCTACCAACCTCAATACATATGGGCATGAATTATGACATTGAGTAGGGTAAATGGCTAGTAGATACTATAACAAGGAATGAATACACAAATACTTATATTCTATAAAGGGCGCAGACTTGTAGATAACAAAAGCTTATTCCACTACATAATTTCAACTATTCTTGCTCTGATCAAGCATAAACATGATTGAAAGTAATTGTTTGGAATTTACATGATTCTGGCTTAGTTGTTGAGTTTTGCGACCAAAGACCCACAGGTCACTGGTTCAACCCACACTGCTGCCAACTTCATGCAGCTATCTTCTGATCTTTATAAAGAAATAAGCAGAAGAAGAAGAAATAGAAATCAACTTGGAAAAGTATTCTATTACTACTTTTGTATGACTAATATGTCAAGCCAGTCAAGCAATTAATCAATAACCTTACCCAGTGTGGGGATATTAAATATAATTGACAAGCCTTAACTGCCAGCCAGTATTGAATGACTTATCAGCTTGAAAAACTGAATTGTCAGCACTGACTCACTTTTTCAGCAATTTCAAACTGCAAATGAAAAATGGATGATTTCACATCAAATCTCATTTGTAGAAATGAAATAACAAATGAAATGGAAAAAAGGGTGACTCAAAAGTGAAACTGAAGAAAGCCCAATGAGATTTTATAGGAGCCAAAAATGTATATAAGGAGAGCTGTTTTGATGTGTTGTGATTTACCTTAAGATAATAAATATCATCAAAGCCCAAGTTCAAAACCAAACACTGTGCCGTCTTTGCCCCGTAATGCTGCTGATCCGGTTCCCATGATTTGCAATTTGCTCCTGCTTGCTACTGTGACCATTCCAAGTCTGTTGTTTTCTTTCCAGTTGTACAGTACGTCCTTGTTTCCTGTCATATGGTTGCTGGCTCCTGAATCGAGTATCCATGAACTGGCTTTTGGTCCGGTCTTTGCTGCTGTGAGTCTGTCAGTCATTGACACGGTGAGTACATAATTTCTGCTTCCAGTAACTTGATTTGCCTGATGTTCATCTTGTCTTCTTTCCCATCTTTGGTAAGGTCCTTTGCCTTCTTTGCCGCTGTTCTTTGCTCAGCAGTCGGCCTTCTTGTGGCCTTTCTTTCTGCAGTTGTCACACTCTCTGTTGAAACGTGGTGGGTACTGTTTTGCTTGCATAGCTATTCCTTTGTTGTTGCTACTGCTGACTTGGCTGTCCATTCATCTGTATTCGTATTCTGCCATGAGGAGTGGCTTGAACTCTGAAACACTACGCGCTGTACAGCAACCATTCCCACGAACATGTCCAAGATCACAATTGCGCGCATGTTTTGAAATACCCTCCAACCATTGCTGACTGATAAATCTGTGCTGAGTTGCCGACGATAGTCTTGCCACGCCCTTGATGTTGCTTTCAGAAGAATCCCAAAGCTGCCGTCCAGAATTCACGCAAATTTTCGCTAATAAATTTTCCCAAAGCAAAAGCGGCGCATCGACCAACAGCGCAAATACTCTTTTTTAACCTGGTTGCCCAGGAGCTCTGAAATAATGCGGCTGTCACGCAAGTCCATCCAAAGAAAAGAAGCGCGTCTGAATTGAAATGCGTTTATTGTGTTCCATCGGCGCAGATAATTAAGAAATCAATCAGGATCGGAATAGAGAAAGAAAGAAAAACATATGATTGAGGATTGAGGATTGAGGGTATGCCAAATACACAGGAAGGGGGTCCCCGAAGTCGGGGGCCTTGTTCTCCTTTCTTCTAATGCTTGATTCCAAGAAACTCTAAATCTTCGTCCACTCGGGCTGAAGATAATCCATTCACGAGTGCGGATGGGAAGAAACCATAGACAGACGGAGCTTTTTTCCTTTTGGAAACAGGGAGAGATGCGGGGTCTTGTATCGAGACAACCTGTGGATACACGTGATGATGGTACGGTATGGAGGATGGCCCCGGGAATTGGATTTCAGAGAATGCGGAAGATGATTGAAACGGTTGTTGTAGTTGTTGCTGCTGTGGTGGTAATTTCTGATGTGCATAGGTTGTTTGGAACACTTCGTCGACGAGGTCATCTTCCATAATGTTTTTCCATTCGGTGTAGTCATTTCGCCGGGTTTTCCTCCTTTTGTTTGATATCCCACGATCTCGATCTAAGAATGGGAAAATGCATCAGAAATGGATTGTCAATGGAGCAGAACATACGTGGCATATGGTATCGTCGCATTTCTTCAGTTAGGCGCGAGCAGTTTCGAACAGCCTCTTCCATCAACTGACTCCGCGCTTCAGCTTTCTTTCTCTGTCAAACGAGCAACATTAATGTTGGTCGAAGCGAGGGTAAAGTAAAGCAACGCACCACAAACTCCAAATTTGCAAACTCGGCCGCTGCATCGCATTCCTGCTGATATCGCTCTTCCATGCATTTTAGCAGATTATTTGCAATTTTGTCAAAGTCCTTCTTCCTCTGCTCAATATTCAATGTTTCGGTTTTGATTTGCTCATGTGATCCGTCTCGCACTGATTTGATTTCTGTCTCAATCTTGTAAGACTGCTCGAGAAAGTATCTGCAGGGGAACCGAAATGTTGCAGAGGGTGATGAGAAAGTGTTGTGGACAATATTACCTGTTTTTGAATTTTGCCAAGTCGGCTTCCATAGCAAGAAGGGCCTTGTATGCACGCCTTCGCATGGTTTCTGTGTTACCAGTTAGTATATATGGACAATTTACAAACAGTCATCGTTACCCTGTTCATCGGATGCACCATTTACAGATTTCTCAAGACCCGAGACGCCATTCACAGCCGGCTTCGCATTCATCCCCAATCCATTCATTATCTCAACAGCCTCGTTCGCGTTCTCTTTCGTAGAGTCTCTGCGTCCACTTTCGATAACCTTGGGTGACAACCCGGCAACAGAGTCAAAGTCAACGAGTTTGTTCGGACCCAGATTTTCGTCGATTCCAGCTTCTGCGCATTCATCGTCATTGTCATTGGCTTCGTCGTCCGCGTCGCTTGCGTCTTCATCATCATCGTCGTCGTTGTCGTTGTCGTCGTTGTCCTCGTCTTCTTCAAAGTCGTCTTCGGGTTGGTTGTAGTGGCCAAGACTCATCCCGCTCAGTTGCCTCTGACGTCCGAGTTCAGGCCGGTGTGTTTGCGTTGGAGTTACTGTTTGTTATTTTGGAGGCGGTTAGGGGGCATGAGCAACAAGACGGGCAACATATGCCTTCAAAACAAGGGAACCCACCACTCTCGACAGACTCTGCCGAACTGATCCTGCCGTAGAAAGACGCTCCATTCACATGATTTGCCCCATGAACAACAATACTCCCAACAATTCCAACTTCCGCATCATCCGTTCCAACAACATTGGAACCTCCATTCCCAGCCATTCGCAAGTCCGCCGCATCAAGCAGCGCTCCAATGGCAGCCGCTTCGCCTTCTTCCGAGTCTCCAAGTGACGCCGGGGCGCAGTTTGAAAGTGAGCTTTCTGACCCTGAATCTGTCTCGGAATGCACGGACGACGCCATGTCAAACTCGGCTTCGATTTGTTTGCATTCGGCCATGAGAGATATGGATGGAAGAGATGGAAGTGGGTCGAGAGAGAGAGGGAGGGGGTCAGGTTGCTCTGGTTGCGATGATGATGATGACGATGATGAGAGGTTCTCTGGCTCCTTCCCAGCCTCCCGCTCGATGGTTCCGGACTTTCCGGACCTTTCTCTTCGCTTCTTTGGGGGCATTTGCTTTTTGATCGAACAAGGTTGGCTGTGTGAACTTGGAAGTTGTGGGTATTTGTTGGACTTTCACTGATTTGTTGCTTGGACAAATTTTCACGCCCAACAAAGACTTTTTTCAAACGGGCATTCCAATCAACGCTTTATTCTACTTCTGCACAGCACCGTTTGCTATGCGCGCAATCTTTTGTAAACACGTCTTTTCACCTCTCCTTGCGCGTACTGCGTTCAGGTAGTCGAAGGAAAGCTGCTCCCTTCCAGCCGTTTCCAAAATATCATCGTCCTGCTTCACGGTCGTGGGATATGTCCTCAGCTTGGCTCGTGCCGCTTTAGCAATTCGCTCATGTACATTGGGATCATTCGGCTGGCCCAGATGACATTCTTGCAGTGACCGATTCAACCGCTTGATTTGAAACAGGCACCATCGTCGCGGAATTCGGTATGATGGTGGGTCTTTGGGGTCGCGAAATATGCGCACCCTGCAATCCTCGTTATGATCGTTGTCTGGCATGGTGAATCCTGGTAACCCATTAATTGAATGTGGCTATCATTTTCAATGACCGCACCCATGTACTTGAGACTTTTGTAATTCGACATTTCTCCGTACGTGACATCCACTTGTTCTCCTGACTTGATGGATTGCGTTGCAGTCATTGTAACGGCGCCAAGTTTCGAATTGTACTCAATCTAAAAAAAAATGATCCAATTCAGAGTCTGGAACCGCACGCCCGCGCGCTCTTCACCTTCACTTTCGGCTTTCCAAAGTGGTTCGCCACATCGACCATCGGAATCATGACTGCCTCGTTTTTCCCTTCCCCGACTGGCAACGTCCACACGCGTGACATGACACAGTGCCATGCCCAGGTAAATTCGATCAATGTTGAATGCGCGGGTAAATGCGATTTCCATTGATCCCATTCTTTCTATTCCGTAGAAAACGCTTCTTGAGATTCGGTCGACAACTGAAACATACTTTGAAGAATCGCAGAACTTTGTACCTCAATATCTTTCCGCAACCGCCCAACATCTTCCAACAAATCCGTGCCTTCGATTTCCTTCAACATCGAGTCACTCCAATAAATCGGTGTTGAAAACGTTTTCGGTAAAAAGTCGAAGTACGATTTCCACATGGGATCATTCCTGTGCAAGAGAATGAAGGATGCAATGATGGGGACCCAGTCTGTTTTGGGGTATATTTTGAGGTATGCGGAGACTGATGCGTCCGACTTCGCCATGTGGTCGTGGATCGTCTGAGGAGAGTATTGAATACGTCGGCGTACAAGCGATCGAGATAACTAACCGCCTGGTGGGGAACAATCATGAGCATGTCGCCCTTTTCAAAGTCTTTGTGGGTGTACACGTCGCGGTTGTCGCTCTAATTGTGCTGTTGGATATCCATTGACTCTGCACAAAAGGATGTGAACATACCTCCAGATGCACGAGATGCGTTCCCGTGTACATGATCCCCCGCTGTGCCATCCATGCCAGAAAGCGTTCTGACTGTGGATCAACGCGTGTCGACCCTGTTCGAGCGTACGCGAATGCAGCACAAACAGCAGCAAACGCAGCGAGTAGAGTCCACGGCAATGCTTTCGTGTTTGTTGGTTTCGTTGGTTTCGTTGATGTGCTCTGCTTCGTTGGTGCAGTCATGGTGGGAAAGATCTTTTTTTTTCTTTCTTTTTAACTTTATCGCCCCAGATAAAAAAAAACAGTCGCAAATATGCTTATTCCAGTGCGGTGCTTCTCGTGCGGCAAAGTGATCGGCAACATGTGGGACCAGTACCTGACGTATCTTCAGATGGACATCCCTGAGGGCGAGGCACTGACGAAGCTGGGTCTGCAGCGATACTGCTGCCGTCGAATGGTCCTCACCCACGTCGATCTGATTGAGAAGCTGCTGCAGTTGAGAACTTTGGTTTTTCTCTCGTTCGATGTTGGTCGTTCGCATTGTCTTAACCTGGGTGCCTTGCTCATTCCTTTCTTTGTTTCGTGAAATCGCAGCTTTGGACCCAAGCGACACTGAGGACGTATCGCAGAACCCGCTATCGAAAGTCTCTCTCCATTCAGCCCGCCCTCTTCCATCACAAATTCCAGACTGGGAGTGTGCTCTCGAACTTATATAAAACAAATAATGACCCACCGCAATTACCCATGCCATACTTTCCTTGTTGTTTTATTTCTTTGTTTTCTTTAGCGTCGCGGCAAAATCAGCGAGATACGCGACCTGGTACGAGTGACGAGCGACTCAGTCCACCACAAACCATTCAAAAAAAAAAAAAATTAGTGATCTTTACCATCGCTTGATTCTTGCTTGGTTGATTCTTGCTTGGTTGATT
This sequence comes from Chytriomyces cf. hyalinus JEL632, assembly GCA_025435555.1. Lineage (NCBI taxonomy): Eukaryota > Fungi > Chytridiomycota > Chytridiomycetes > Chytridiales > Chytriomycetaceae > Chytriomyces > Chytriomyces cf. hyalinus JEL632. The sequence goes on along the minus strand of JAIWWG010000032.1, from coordinate 315,324 downwards.
CTTGCGCACGCACAGTTTGACATCCTCAACAGAAACAACGCTCCGTTTCCCATGTTTCGAGAATGAGTCGAGATCGAACGCAAGCGACCCGCACTGCGCTAGCATCACCGCGTCACCGCATGCACAAAGTGAGGCGTGGGAGTGACATCCGCATTGTTTTCAGCGAGTATGGATGCAATGAGTTTCGAAACCGTGCAATGGATGGATGCTTAGAGTCTCTGTGGGGTTGTCGAAGTTTGTCGAAGGAAGGGGACAGCGATGAGTCGCAAATTGGTCGGTTTCGAGCTTCACGACTAAGGCGACAGGAACTTACTTGTGTTTCGGGATCGATGGTGTCGTCTTCTTGGTCCGAAAGCATTTCTTGGTTGAATATTTATTTTGCCTCTCGTGAGGGAGTGACGGTGGCTGTGAGGACAAAACTTCGGAGCCAGCATCGGATGATATCGCGTGAGTTTCTTTGCCTTGTCTGTCCCTTCATCGTGACTCATCTGTTGTGCCGGATTTTGAATTCCATAAAAACCACTCAGATTTCCCCCCCACGCAAACCAAGCTACCAAAGACCATCAAAAAAGAATTGTCCGAAATATGCTCCATCAAGCCATCAACAGCGACGCTGACATGCTCGCAGTTTCCAAAGAAGTATTTGACGCGCTGAGCAAGATCCCCATCTCTGCTCTCCTCGCACACAAACGCGCCTCGCAAGACACCAACAGCCATCCAATTCCATCGCAACTCATTTCGGTTGATGAATCAATGCCTCTAAGAGATGTCCTCGCCACTCTTGCCAAGCATTCCATTCTTGCCGTACCAGTCACTTCGCATCCAGTCCAACAACCTGAAGACACCGGGTTTGCGGGGATTGTTTCAATTTACGATATCCTGGCGTGGACCGTGTTCCAAAAGATGTTCGACAGCCTGCAGTTGAGTCCGTTTGAAGCCCGCGCAGAATCAAACTAACCAGCAGTTGCAGATCTCTAGACGCGGCCCCCAACAATGCAAACAATTTCGGACAACAAGCAGCAGAATACTTTGCCACGCCAGTGTCCGAACTCATTGGTTGCACGGTTGAATCGAGCACGAGCTGGACGCTGCATTCAACAGACGTTGTGTCGACACTGCTTCAAATGATTACGCGACCTCCTTTCCACCGGCTTCTGGTGGTAGATGTAGAGGCAGCCTTCGAAAGTGTGAATGTGGAGATGGATAAGAACGGTAAAATGGAAGGCAACAAAAGAAGAAGTTGCATTGCAATGGTAACTCAGATGGACCTGCTGCGGTTTGTGAACGCACATGCGGATGCAATTGCGCCATTGGCACTCGCACGCTTGTACTCAATTGGCGTGGCGGACGTGCTTGGGTATGCCAGAGGGACGCACTGACCAGGATCCGAAAGATATCCGGAGCGATGGCGTGACTGTCTTGAACAGCATGCATGTCAATGAGAATGGTGTGGTGGTGGTGGGTTCACACGTCACTGCCCTGCAAGCATTTCGCGTCATGTATGTGCATCGTGTTTCAGCAGTAGCCATTGTATCCAGACGTGGAGAGATTGTAGCAAACTTGTCAGCGAGTGATTTACGCGGTGTCACGGGCGATATGGAGTCCCTGCAGAGCTTCTTGTCGCCTGTGTTTGAGTTTTTGGAGACGCGCAGTGGGAAGCGGGGTTTGGGGTCGTTGAAGGCTGATCAATTGAAATGTGTGGATCGGGAACACGCGTTTGGACAGGCAGTGAAAACAGTTTTGGAGGAAGGCATTCATCGAGTGTGGGTGCAGGATTCGGCAGAAATTCCAGTTGGAGTTTTGACAGTGGGAGACATGCTTTCCCTTTTTGTTCCACCCAGCAATGTTGTGTCGGAGACGTCTTTTTGAGTTGGCGTGGCAGTCGGAAGACGTGTATATAAATGAGAACGGCGGATTTGTAAATATTCCATAACCGTTCTTCGAGTCATAAAAATGTACATCCGCCGTCTAACGCAGACCCTCCACCACCACCTTCGACCGAATCTACGACCCACATCCAGAACACGCTCGAAGAACCTCAGCATAGCACTCGCAGTCGGAGTATCGACCCTTTCAGCAGCCACACTCACCATCCACGCCGACGCTGACCCAGCGGCTAGGCACGCCCAATGGCCATGGTTTAACGCACAAACCAAACATCATCCCGCACATACATCCGGAACATCAAATAACTTTATCGCTGACGCGGCAGAAAAAGTCATGGACTCTGTAGTGAACATTCTCATGGAAACGGAGCAAGACTCGTGGTTTTCGAAAAAAACGGTTTGTTCGAGAGGATCCGGGTTCTTTATCACTGCGGATGGGAAGGTACTGACGAACGCGCACGTGGTCGAGGATTATTCTGTGGGGAGCAAGGTGTGTGATTGCATTGCTTTGCCGATCACAAGTTGCGCCGGAGAGTTCTTATTGCATTTCTGCTTCTGTGATGGCGGAATGATTGCAGATAACGGTGACAACGTCGGATGGACTTGAGTACGAAGCGTTTATCCACGCTGTTGATTTTCTGTCAGACTTGGCTGTGTTGACAGTGATTCCGGACAACACAGACCTTGACGTGCTGTGGAAGCCGGTCAAGCTGGGTAAATGCTTTGAATTTCATTCAGCGTCGGATTTTGTTAATGCGCTATGTTTTCAGGGTCAACGAAGCCCATGCGGTAATCAACCACCCATTCGATGACTGAACAAATGCCCCTCATTCGAAACATGAACGCGGTTTTATCTTTTATTTAAAATAGCGCCGGAGACTGGGTTGTTTCGATAGGAAACCCGTTCGGACTCCAAAACACAGTCACTGTCGGAATAGTTTCATCACAACGCAGGAAAAGCGTCGAAATCGGACGCACAGATTCAAGAGTCGAGTACTTTCAAACAGACTGTATCATTCATTCGGGAAGTTCCGGCGGGCCTTTGGTCAACATTCACGGAGAAGTCATTGGCATTAATACAATGCGTGCTGATAGCGAAGGGATATCGTTGAGTGTGTTTCTTTTTGATCTGCAAGCGTTAATGTCCTCAACCTGCGAATTTAAACAGCTTCGCCATCAAAGTCGACCACTCCCTTGACATGATCAACCAACTCTTGCATCTCGGCAAAATCGTGCGCCCGTGGATCGGAGTTGGAATGGTGTCTCTGAATCCATACGTTTGGCAACAACTTCGCCTGCAAACACCCATAGAGCAGCTGCCACAAACAGACACGGGCGTGTTGATCACTTCCATTGCAAAAGATTCACCAGCAGATAAGGCAGGGATCCTTGAAGGAGACGTGATTATGCAAGTGAATGACGCGCCGATTGAGTCAGCGTCTAAAGTACGTGTTTTTCTTATTTTTGTGCTTGTATCGTTCTTACAACCATTTGCAGTTTCTGAAAATGATTGGACTTCAAATCGACACACCCGTGAGTTTAATACTTCGGCGTAATGAGCTTCAAGACGGTAGCACCTTCAAGTCTGTCGACATTCATGTGCTGATCTTCCCGCAAGAGTATCCAACTGCATGAGGACGTTTTTTCGAATGAGGGAGAGCTTCGCTGACTAGAATAAATGTGGGAATTACTCAATGTCACTGGAACACAAGGAGACCAAGAGAAATCCTTCCCTCCTTTTACAATTAGGTAGTTACATATAAGCATGATTTTTTGGGAGACCATCGGGGAAATGGCCGAGTGGTCCAAGGCGCTACGTTCAGGTCGTAGTCCAGAAATGGGCGTGGGTTCGAACCCCACTTTCCTCACATTTTTCCCTCTCTCGAAGTTTATCAATTTGTTATTTTGATCATTCGATTGTGTTTGAACGCGCGCAGATGTTTGGTGTGAATGAGGCGCAAGAACGTGGTTCAAAGGGAGGATGAAATGGATGCCAACCACGGCAGTCTTTCTCTTGTGCTGTAAGTATCCCACAAATGAAGCACGCAGCCATCACTTCGTCGCGGCTTCTTTCGCGGACATACGATGCCCTGTTCAAGCAGATTGCACCCATCGAAATCGCGGAGGCATGGGACAACGTGAGTGGGAGCGAGCCAATCGAGTTCTGAGCGCAGAGTAATGTGCTGCTAAAACAGGTGGGCCTCCTCGTGGAAGCGCCTACACCGCGTCCGAATGCGAACCGAGTATTCGTGACAAACGACCTCACTGTCGAGAGTCTAGACGAAGCCTTGTCGGACCCTCTCGTGGGAGTGATTGTTGCGTACCATCCACCGCTATTTAGCGCAACCAAGCGACTTGTTCTGAGCAACGTCAAGAGCGCGATTGTGTTGCGATGTGCTGCAGCGGGCGTATCGATCTTGAGTCCACATACTGCGCTGGACAACTGTTTTGACGGCATCAACGACTGGCTGATCAGCGCTGTGCGAATGCACGGTGTGAACCAAGTCACGGCTGTATCTCCCTTCAATGCTGGGCTTGTTCAGACACTTGAGAAGCAAGGCCACAATGGCGCTCTTGGAGTGGGCCGCATCGCCAGACTTGCCCAGCCACAGCAACTTGGAACCATTATCCAGAACATCAAGGACTTTACACAGTTGAGCAATGTGCGCGTTGCAGTTCCAAAAGCGAATCACTCTGATTGGAAAAGCTTCAACGTCACATCTGTTGCCGTGTGTGCGGGCAGTGGTTCGTCGGTGCTGGAGGCGGCAACCGCGGATTTGCTCTTTACGGGTGAAATGTCGCATCACGATGTGCTCGCTGCGAATGCGAGGGGGTGTGCTGTGGTTTTGTGCGAGCATTCAAACACGGAGAGAGGATTCCTGGCTGGACCGTTTTTGGAAAAGCTGAAGAGTGTCATTGATGCGGACGGCGAGAGTGCTGTTAGCGTCATTAGCAGTGAAGCGGACAAGGACCCTCTTTTTATTGTCTAACTTGTGTGAATTGTACTGATGAATACAGCGCGACTCATCTTCTTTCAGTGCATACTGCGGTGCTAGAAATACTGTGCATTGAGGAATGATTGGTTGTCTAATGCAGGGCCTCGGGATAAAAGACATCAAAACATTTCACAAGGAAAACAAATCGTAATCAACACCAGAAGCGCCTTTGCCAGCACTTCAGCAACATAGACAGGAGCATACCTCCCATCAAAAGACCCATGTCTCAATGGCGTGACATTAACAAGCTGGGGTTCCTGCTGGGAGTCTTGTCCCATCTTCCAGACAGCGCCGAGGAAATCTTCAACCCGTTCGATACAGATTCAAAACCAGCTCAAGAGGCATTACTCCTTGATTGATGAAATGTATGACCAGCATATCGGACCATTCAAGCAATACGGACCGGCTGGAAGTTTGTGTGCCACACCGTACGATTCAGCCTCATCTATTGGATCATCCTCACCCAGCATAACTTCAGAGGCCGATCACACGAACTTTAAAGCAGCGCTTGTGGACAGAAATGCTGTCTGCCTCTTTTGCTGGACCACCCAGTTCTTGCATGCCGCCCACATTGTTGCTGAATCAACAGCCGTCAGTAATGATTTGCTTTCTCTCGTGGGTTTGGAATCAACGTATCAAGGTCAATTTAGACTTCTTTTCTGCAGCCATTGCTACCCAGCTCTTGACGCACTGCAACGATATGTGGATGTCGTGAATGGAAAGCTGGTGGTCAAGGTGGTGAATCACGATAACGATCCAGCATATCTGGAACGCCTAGGTTACCTGCGGGCATTTCGAACAGAAGGATGCAAATACCAACGCAATGCAGGAAATGATAAACGCAACAGCGATGGGGAAATGGAACTCTACTTTGTGCAGGCGGACGCGGCGCTGCAACCGAGCCTTGCAGCCCTTGCTCTTCACAAGAATGCTTGTCTGCGTGAGAAGCTATAAATGTTTTTAGGTGTGTCAATGTCTTTTGGTCAAAGTTTGAAGTCACGGTACCTTGTTCCTCATCAAAATTGCGCGCACACACAGATTCTGGCATGAAGTCCGTTTGAATTTCGCCACCATCTTCTTTGATTTCGTGCAAGACAGAATTCTTCGAAGTTGCGCCTTCATCCAAGATTTGTCCGATTTGCTTGTCCGAAAAATCTCTGTCCTCGTCGACTGCATCGACAAAACTACTGCCTTCAAATACAGGAGAAAGCCGCGGGCGCTGAATAACTCTTCTGCGAGACTGTTTGCGCGTTGGAACAATGAGCGAATTCGAATTTTGAGCATTGCTGTGGCGTTGAAGGGGGATGACAGAAAGCGGCGCGCGAGATGATTTGCTCGCATCCAAGTTGTCAGACACAACTTTGAGTTTCTTTGCATTGCTGTTCGGTGCGGTATTCGATCCTGTGTCCATTCGTGCGTGCATGATGCTCCGTCGTTTTCCGTAGACAACGAGACGTCTGCCGGCTTTCTCTCTCTCGCCAAAGTCTCTCACTGCTGATTCGCTCGCATTGTCCGTGTCGCGGTACACCGACAGTCCCTTTGTTTTGTGGCTCCGGATTCTCATTCCTATTTATTTATCGGGCCCTTCAAACGAAATGCCGTTTAATTTAAACAAAAAAAAAAGGTTTATCCACGCAGTGCAACGCAGTGGAGTCATTGCATGCTTACTACCTTGGGATAAAAAAGCCGGAAAGTCCTTAGAAGCATCTTTTTGCAAAAGGAGGCGTCAAAGAAGCGGTAAAAGCAGGCGCTGTTTCAAAATTCTCATGCAACAACGAAACAAATGGTAATCAACACCGCTGACGCCGAGAAACACTTTTGCCAACCCTTCAGCAACATAAACAGGAGCATACCCCCCGTTCGAAGACCCATATCTGAATGGTGTGACGATAACAAGCTGGGGTTCCTGCTGGGAGTCTTGTTTCATCTTCCAGACAGCGCCCGAGGAAATCTTCAACCTGTTCGATCCAGATGCAAAGCCAACCCAAGAGGCAATTACCTCCTTGATCATATCGGACCATTCAAGCAATACGGACCAACTGGAAGGTTGTGCGCCACTCCTCACGATTCATATTTTGGACTACCCTCTCCCAAACTTCAATCAGAGATCGATCATACGGACTTAAAAGCAGCTCTTGTGGACAGAGATGCAGTCTGCCTCTTTTGATGGATCTCTGAACCCTTGTAAGCCGCTCATATTGTTTCTCGATCAGCAACCACGAGCAACGATTCGTTTTCTCGCACGGGTCTCCATTCGAAACATCAAGTGCAGAATGGACTTCTTCTCTGCGGCCATTGTCTTATATTCTTTGACGCATTGCATCGATATGTGGATGTCATTGATGGAAAGCTGGTTGTCAAGGTGCTAAATCTCACAAGCGATGACAGCAACGGAGAATATCTGACGCAGATGAGGAGGCCGCGGTCAAGCCGGACCAATGAAAGTGATTGTCATCCCGATATCGGAAGAAGGGCATGCAGCAGCGACCAGACCCGCCACTGCAGCTAAATCATGCGCCACTTGCTCTTCACAAGAATGCTTGTTTGATTTGGAAAATGGCAGGCGGAGCAAATGAGGACATTGATGAGCTCTGCATGGAAGATGATGATGAAGGGAACTTTCAGGTGGACACCACATTACGGACTGCCGGCTGGGTTGAGTCGCAAGGGTTCCAATCCTCCTGAATCTGATGCAGTTAATTTGTGCATCGCTCGCTACTTATTGAAATAGAATGGTTGAGAAAACGTTCATTGAACAAAACCTTGTTTCCTTCCGTCCATTTTCACCACTCTGCATCACCATCCGCATCCACAATCGTGTTATATACTGGCGCATTTGCGCCGTCGTTCGGATCCACCCGCATCCCTGCATCAGAATCATCCGAGTCACTTGCACTCAAATCATCCAACGTCCGAACCCGACTCGGCTCGGAACCATTCCCATTCAATCCTCCACCTGATAACCCCGCACCAGCATCATAACTCTGCTTCTGCGACTGCCCATTCCGTGCGGCTTGAACGTACGAGTCATCCTCTTCTTCCTCGTCATCCAGGTCACTCATGTCCACATCTCCTTCGCCGTCTGCGGGGCCGCTAGCTTCATGCTCCAACGGTAAAATCTCGCGCATTTTCCCAAGTTTTACGCGCCGTTCGCGTTTATTGCGGGAACGCTTCGAGACTTTATACAGCGTTGGTTTTTCGAAATCAGTGTCGTCGTATCGGTTGAAGAACGTCTTTGCCTGTTTTGTATGTCAGTTGAATTTTTCTTCGCGCATTTCAAGCAGGAGTATTACCAGAGCTCGCTTGCGAACGAGATCAACGCGTCCAGCGAGACGATGGTAGATGGCGACTTCGTCCGAAATGTTCAAGAAGATCATGGAGTTCTCAGGGCCGAGCGCCTTTTCCTTGAACGTAAAGTCGCGCACAAGCTTGAAATCGAGTTCCTGCATTTAAAACGAAGTGCATCGCAAAATTAAGTAAAAATCCGAGTGTTCAAATGAGAAGATGATATAACCTGAGCGTCAGTTTCATTTGCATCATCCAACTGATCTTCCTCATCGTCATCATCAAGTTTGCGACGCATAAGGGTTTCAACAGTTTCGGATGCAGGCGCATAATAAGACAGACAAGCATCAGTTTCGTCCGCAGGGTTTCGCTGGTATCTCAGCAGAGATTCCTCGTGCTCCATTTTGCTGCGCTCATCCACCTCATCGTTCTTAAGAAATAAACGCGGACAAAAATAAGTTCGAGCAATTTGACCAGAAAAATTCGCGCCAAACGAACCGCATTCCCCGTGGATGTCAACGGATCCGAATCAAACACGACCGAGACATACTCAAACGGCCAATGTTCATAATCAGGAAACACAGGCAACAATTCTGTCGCCGTGAGTTTCGGGTTTGTTGGATGCTTCAAGCTCGCCACATTTTGTTTCGCCGCGGCTTCGAAAGTGTGTTGGATCCGCGCCAAGATTTCATCGTGTGGCGTCATGTTTTGGTATTTTTTGGAGGGTGATTTATCGTGTGATTTGTCTTGGACTTTTTTCGCGATTCTTGTTTGCGTTGATTTGGGTGTTGAGTTTTTTGAACCCTTTGAGTTGGAACAAAAAAAAAGTATGAGCAGAAACTCAACAAACCTTGCATTCACATCCACTTTCTTTTGTACTAAATCTGCGGCAATATATTCGGTCCGTCTGAGCCATGATGCGTTTCGAGTTCCCGATGTTGCAGTTGAGACAGATGTGGGTTGGATTGGCTTTTTCGGTTGGGGCGGAGCATAAGGCACTAATAACGCCGCATCGAGCGGGTCAATTGGTTCCGTGGAAGGTACTGGGGGTGCTGTTATCGGAAGGTAAGGTAAATCAGTAATAAAACACATCAATTTTGAAACACACACTCACTGAACACAAAGCCCATTCGAAGAGGATGGACTGGCATTCCGTTGTCCGCATGTGCCGCTGCCACATCCACTGCTGCTGTGATCTGGGTTGTGTTTTCGGCTGATGGAGTTCCGAGAACATCCTGGCACAGTTCGCGCCGACGAGCATTCAGATCCCTTGATAGAAGTTTGGCCTCGAAGGGCAGTGGCGGCAGCGCGTTGCGATAGGTGATGCCGCAGAGAAAGTCCTGGCCAACTTTCTTGTTGCTCATTTTATTTTTCGTCGTTTGCGCATGATCTGGCCCCATGTAGAATAAAATAATACAGAAACTGGAGCCGAAGGCGACAGCGTCTGTGAGGAGTCGGAAGTAGTGATGTGGAATGTTGTAGGGATAATGAAGGGAATTTATTCTTCTCCTGTTTTGGCTGCACCCGCTGCCGCCTTCAACGCATTCACACGCTTACAGGTTTCTCCCCACCATCCTCCCCGGGCTTCTCACTGGACCTTCGCTCCCCTTCTCCTCCCTATCAGCTTCCTAAATTCCCGAATTAATTCTCCTCCGTATATCCTGGTCCCCCAAACCCCTCAGTTTTATATGATGTTCTGATGACAGGTCAATAAAACTTTCAGGTGGACACCACATTACGGACTGCCGGCTGGGTTGAGTCGCAAGGGTTCCAATCCTCCTGAATCTGATGCAGTTAATTTGTGCATCGCTCGCTACTTATTGAAATAGAATGGTTGAGAAAACAACCATCACGTTTTATTTAGTCGCGTCAAGAATGGGCTACATCAAATCCACCCGAGGATATGGCTCTTTACGCCTGCTTGGCAGGTGTGACCTTCACCTTCAGCGCTTTGCCTTCAGTCCGCTCCTTGGCAACAACTTGCAGCACTTCGTCCTTCTCAATCAGGAATGTAATATCAATCTTGGCAGCTCCAACAGCGAGGCCTTCGGGAAGGTCAGACACAACAATTTCGGCAAGAAGCGTATTCTTTTTGGCAACAGAGTCTTCACCCTCGTAGACAGCAAGGTAAACCTCAGTCTGCCCCTTGACGGCATTTGAAAACTCAACGGCGCGCCTTGCTGGGACTGGGGTAAGTCTGGGAATCACCTTCACAAATGCACCGCTGGCGGTTTCGAGACCAACACTGTGGTTCAAGTGTGCAAGCTCAGTCACGTCCTTGTTGGTGGAAGCAGCGACATAGTCAACACCATCAGCAGCGGCAGCGACAATGATACCAGCCTGAATAGCGGCACCGTTACCGATAGCCTCATCAGGTTCAACATCAGTGCGAATTTTTGTAGTCTCTGGGAACAGTCCTCCAATGACTTGCTGAAACCGAGGAATTCGGCTTGATCCTCCGACAAACAGAACTTCATCAACACCGCTGGCGGCGGCAACACCTCCTTCCTTCAATGCTTGACGAATCAAATCGGCGCAACGCTGAAACAGGGGCTCAGCCAAGTTCTCAAAACGTCCACGAATAACCTGTCCGTGGAAATCGATACCGTCGTACAGTGAGTCAACACTGCATGGAGCGGTGTCTTTCTGCGACAGCATGCGCTTGGTCTGCTCACACGCGCTACGAAGCTTGGCCAAAGAACGACGGTTGTTTCCAATGTCGGTCTTGGTTTTGCGTTTGAACTCGTCCTTAATGTATCCCACGAGAACTTCGTCAAAGTGCACACCACCAAGCTTGTGGTCGTCAAACGATGAAACAACACTGTACAGCCCATTGTTGGCGCTCAGAAGCGTCACGTTGAATTGATGTCCACCCAGGTCCACAACCAACACCATGCGATCAGCCTTTTCACTTGAAGTGTTCTTGACAACAGCATTGACATCGAAAGCAAGAGCAGCAGCAACTGGCTCCACAATTGTGTGAACGTGCGCGAATCCAGCGTCCGTTGCAGCTTTAATAAGCGCCTGCTTGGACTTGGCCGCGAAATGGGCCGGGACGGAAACGACACATCCAGTAACGGTTTTACCCAGGAATCCTTCAGCGGTTTCCTTAAGTTTGGCCAAGTAGGTGGTGGTAACGGTAGAAACGGACACGTGTTTTGTGGTTGACTCTTCGGCTTCTTCACTTTCGTATTCCTCCACTTCGTAAACTGGAGTGTGGGAGTCTGTTGGGTGTTGCGTGATGGTCATGGCGAGGGCTGAAGAATGGTGCTGAACTTCTTCATCTTCGAATCTGCGAGGGGGCGTAGGAGTGAGATTTTGGCCTTTCACAGCGGTGTTGGAGAATCAAAAAAAAAAATAATAATAATGAAGAAACGCACTTAAGACCCAACAAGCTCTTGAATTGAACAATTGTTCCTTTCTGGTTCGACATGGCCTGGATCTTTGCTTGAGATCCGACTAGCTGTGTTTCGCGGGAAAGGACAAAATCAGCGACAGATCAGGGTGACGGTCGATTGAATGGAGTACCTCTTCGTAGCCCGTGTATGCGACGTATGAGGGAATAATTCTGTCACCATCTTCGTTCGCAATGGTCTCGCCGTTGTTGTCCTGTTTGCGCAAAAGTATAAGGACGCTGCCAAGACAGCATTCAGCCCCTCTGCTCTCGCTCACCTTTCCAACAATGGCAATCGTTGAGTTGAGAGTTCCAAATCCGATTCCGATGAAAACTGACTCGGCTGCCATATTTATTTTGTTTTAAGCTGGTTTTGCTGGTTGATAAAACTGATTGGGAAAAAAAGAAAAAGAAGTAACCCTTCACGTTTTTTAAGTTTAAATTATTCTGTAACCTATACCTGAACATGAGTCGCGGCGGCTTCAGAGGTGGGCGGGGCGGAGGTCGAGGTGGATTCGGGAGGGGTCAGTTTGGGCTCGAAGTCGAGGGCCTCGACATTTCATTCCACGACATACCGCTCTTCCCAGTGAGTGGTGTTCCAACGCTAGCAAGTACCATCGCACTCTTACCTTTGCCCGCGAAATCTCTTGCCAGGAAATGCGTCTACCACCCGTCTTCAAACAGCTCGCCGAAAACGAACGCGAATTGCTCGACATTGACAAAGTTTGGATGAAGGAATTCAAAGAGTCTCCATACCACGTCGAAGCGCCTCCCGTGCGAGATGGTTCGTCAGTCTATTCGGAAACGCTTATGTAGCTGCGAACCTTTCGAAAATCTGATCTTGCAGCTGCACAGACATCGAACGATATTCGGATCGATTCAAATCATGGTCACGGCCGAAAACAAAGTCGATGACTTCAGTACCTACAGGTGAATGCAGCTGCTCGATTTGGCTATGAAGCGTTTATCGAAAAAAACGGAAAGCTGATTCGACCTCGCAGATTTAAAATATTTTCCGGATGAGCTGCATCAAGTAAAAGACCCTTCGAAACGGCCTGGTGAGTTCGTTCATTTCCTTCACGTGCTGTTTGAACTAACTCTGGCTCTCACAGTCACGAAAACGGCCAAGGGAGGCATCGATTTGGAGAAGCGACTAAAAGAACTCGAAAATGAGGAGGACAGCAACAAGAAGGCCAAAACAGTGAGTCCCAAATTTGAATTGATGAGCCGTCGAGTATCTTACACAAAACCGCGCTTTTTGAAGGGCGGCGCGATCGACGAAGAAGAAGAGGTGGTCGAACAAGATTACGACGAAGAGAATGAAGAGGAGGAAGACGATTACGTCAATGACTACTACGATGATGATCACGACGGAGTTGGCGGAGACGAATCTGATCACGGTGCCTTTGTTATTTTATTTATAGAATGCGATTTAAAGAGTTGTTACTCTGTTGAATGCAGGTGGTGGAGATTACTGAGCAAACAAAACGCGCATTCTACACTCTCAAGCATGGGCTTATTTAACTATACCCATCGAGAAATAAACGGCAATACTTATCATCTGTTTCAAGGGCATTTATCATCAAAGAGTAAACAAGAGTCGTTACAAGCATTGGATGCCACCGTCGCAGTATCATTCTTTCCACTGGACGCGTCGTGCATGCCCTGAAGTTTGACAACTGTGCCAGCCAAATCATCCCTATCGACGTTATGAACACAACCACTTTGTCCATGAGAGACATTCCCTTCAAAATATATTTTGGAAAACTTGCAAGAACTTGGCGAGATGCTCCTCGAAGGGAACAGCTACCGCGAATAGTACACTACCACAAGCGCTGCGGGTACCCTGAGTAGCAGCCAGCCACTACCGGATGATCCAGGATACACCGAGTGGAAACAAATGGATACCTGAACCAACGCTCTGCTTGCAAAACAATATGGAAACAACACCTCAGTGACATGGAACGATACAGGCGTTTCCTGTCAGAGAGCGGAAGAGAAATAAGCGATCGAGAGATAAAATATCAAGTCAGGGCGAGCCTGCCAGATTCCGGGGACCAAGTACTGTCACCAATAATGCTGGCAACTTACGATGAGTTCTAGCCGGCCCTTTTGGACAGCTACTGCGCCTAACGCGGAAGCTGTCAGAAGAAAGGAGGAACTAGCAAACTCAACGCCCCAAAAATCCGCCACACATACGTGCTTTAGTAGGGGGGAGATATTACTTTCAATTTTTGTTGACAAAGTGAGTGTTGTTTATTTGTCAGCTGACGCTTCAACATAAAATGAGTGGCTTGGCATCACGCGTCCGTTTGAAGAACAAGCCTTGAGAAACTCTGGCGACACACATGGAATGTTCCATTCCTTTGCCTTTTCCCATTTGGGACCTCTTCCATACACACAGACCAAGTGGGTGTTGTCGGTGCTGAGATGCTCGGTGCTTGTGGCACCCATCTGAGTGATGAGCTGAGCAAGGGACCGTGCTGTGAAAGTCGCGTTTGAGGATACCGAGAAACTACGCCAAGTTAATAGAACTTACCCTCAGCCTGGTCTGTCAAAAGACCAAAGGAGACACAGATACCCGTCAAGTTGTCCAGGGTATGCGTAGTCAGTGAGACAGTGTTGCTCTTCAACAATCCAGCTGAGGTCCTTGCCACAACATGCACGTCGTACTTGTGGTCCATTTCAAGTCCAGACAGTTTCGCTTGTGTGGCAGCCAAACCTACATGCTGCGCCTGAAGCGTGCCGCTGCGGTACACGTCAAGCCCAACAAGCGTGGCGCCGTAAAGAACGGGCGGCGTCCACGTGACGCGTGCGCTGGTCTGCGTGACGTGGGCAACAGAAAGCACAGGCGCAACGGGCACTCGCGTGTACTGAGCGAGAATGTCTTTTTGAGTGTTTTCAAATTCGGCCCTGTTTCCAATTCATTTTGTTCACAGCGGTAAGCATCCACGGCTGTCGCGGCATCGAATGCATGAATCACAGTGACTCACTTCCGACGTCGCTCTTCGTCCAGGTTGCGCTCGATCGTCACATTGATGACCGACCCCGTCGTGACTCCGTCTGGCAGAATCGTCGACGGGAACTCGATCAGATGGTGGTCTGGGGAAAGCAGAATCGCCATGCCCGCATCCACTTTGCCTGACCAACAGATATTGTTTATGGTTGAGCATGGATGTGGCATTCGGTTGTTTCCACAGCCCATAATCGATCCACTCACCCACAGTGAACTCTTGGCTCACTACTTCCGTGTACTCAGACTGCGTGGACACGTGCGGTATTAGAAGGAGTATCTCGCACACAAGTGTTAACCCACCATATTTTTTAACTGGGCTGGAACATAAACCAGAATAAATAAAATGGATGAGCAGGTGGCAGCGGCCGTTGCAGCAGCGGCAGTGCCAGCAGAACTCGGCATGTACAGCTTCGTAGTGGACCGCAGACATGACAGCTGCGGCGTGCCCAAACACGCGCAGGACGCGGACGCAGACACAGACAGCGGCGACTGGCGCATGCGCGAGAGACTCAAGACCGTGTCTGTGGCCCTGGTCCTGTGTCTCAACATTGGCATTGACCCGCCCGACGTGCTTAAAACCATCCCATGCGCAAAGAGTGAGTTGCTGTCTTATATGAGGATGAGTCATTAAACTCATGTATTCTCGTTGCTTGATGCATACTCACTTATCTGTTGTATCCGCTCATTGCATTCATCTTCTGTTCAGCCGAGTGCTGGGTCGACCCCCTCTCACTGCCTCCACAAAAGGCGCTCGAAACAATCGGCAAAAACCTACAGCAGCAGTACGAAGGTACGTGAGTCGCTGTTATACACGGCGCTGACATTATCTCTCTAGTTTGGCAGCCTCGCGCGCGTTATAAGTCTCTTCTCGATCCATCTGTGGAAGAGACAAAAAAAGCGTGTTTATCACTGAGGAAGAACGCAAAAGACGAGCGCATTCTATTTCACTACAATGGGCACGGTGTCCCCAAACCCACAAAGGGTGGCGAAATTTGGGTTTTCAACAGATCGTACACCCAGTACCTGCCTTGCTCCATCTATGATCTGCAGACCTGGTTGGGCTCCCCGTGCATCTATGTGTTTGACTGGTGAGTCCTGCGATTCTTTTGAGAACTCAAACCGCTGACGAAAGATCAAAACTCAAGCTCAAATGCCGGCAACATTTTGAATGCCTTTGATCGGTTCTCCATTCAACGCGACGAAGAACACGCAAATAATCCTGATCGAGACAAAATTCCGTATATATCTATGAAGGAATGCATTCTTCTTGCCGCGTGCAACGCGACAGATACACTCCCAATGAATCCAGACCTGCCTGCAGATTTATTCACTTGCTGCCTGACAACTCCAATCGAAATTGCTTTGCGCTGGTTTGTGTCGCACAGCCCATTACTCGATGGCATCACAGCAGACATGATCATGAAAATTCCGGGACAACTGAATGACAGGCGAACTGCACTCGGAGAGCTGAATTGGATTTTCACTGCCATCACGGATACTATTGCCTGGAACATGTTGCCGCACGATGTTTTCAAAAAGCTGTTTCGACAAGATCTGATGGTTGCAGCCCTATTCAGAAATTTCCTGCTGGCCGAGCGTATCATGAGATATTATCACTGTTCGCCTCTGTCACACCCTCCTCTTCCAAGTACCCATCAGCATCCACTTTGGTCGTCATGGGATCTTGCGGCGGAATTGTGCCTGCATCAGTTACCCGAATTGCTCAAATCACCTCCGGCTGAATATCAGCATAGCGCATTTTTCTCGGACCAGTTGACGGCGTTCGAAGTCTGGCTGTCAAAGGGGCCCATTGCTCAAAGCCATCCTGAACAGTTGCCAATTGTTCTGCAAGTTTTGCTCTCACAAGTACACCGACTGCGTGCGTTGATGCTTCTCAGTCGATTTTTGGATCTAGGCCCTTGGAGCGTCAAACTGGCACTGAGCGTAGGAATTTTCCCATACGTTCTCAAGCTTCTTCAAAGTCCCGCGGCCGAATTGAAACCAGTTCTTGTATTCATTTGGGCGAAAATTCTTGCGCTCGACAGCAGTTGCCAAAACGACCTCCTCAAAGACAATGGATTCACGTACTTTATCAATATCCTCACCAACAACAACAACACGAGCATGATTCCAAATATTGCCGAACACCGCGCAATGTGTTGTTTTATACTGTGCGTGTTTTGCCACCATTTCCGGTTTGGACAAGAAGCATGCGTCAAAAATGAACTCCTTCACACGTTGGCGATCCATTTCGAAGATGAAGACTCGCTATTACGGCAATGGGTATGCATCAGTCTCGCAAAAACTGTTGAAGGGTTCCCCGCAGCAAGAGACATTTGTTTCAAGGATGGATTGCACAGACAGCTTGTGTTGCTGCTTGGGGACGACAGCGCCGAAGTTCGCAGTGCAGCCTTATTCGCAGTGGGTGCTTTGATTCAGCCTGAGCAGGCAGTAAACGCGCAGCAGCCTCCTGCCGTTATTGCACAAATCCAGCAACGGACCAAGCTGAATGCATCCGCTGTCGAACTCTGCGTATGTCGCGCAATAATTCACGGGCTTATCGATGCGAGCCCGCTCGTGCGCAAAGAGCTTGTCATTGTGCTATCCAAAGTCGTCGCACTGCAGGAGGACCGTATGGCACGAACTGCGGCCACTGTTCTAAGAAATGAAAAGTTTACCAAAGAGGATCCAATTGTTTATGAAGATGGGGCGGAGGAAGTGAATGGCTTTATGATGAGCGTTTACAAGGCGTTACTGGGTTTGAGTGCTGACCCTTACCCGCTCGTGGCCTTACTTGCGCGTCACGTGGTTGACATGATCCATGCGCCGTTTGTTGCCGCAGGGAAAGTAAATGCGCCTGTATCTGTGCTGAATAAGCGATTGAGCAGTGTTGCAGCTGCTCCTGGCATCGGAAGTCCTGGTTTGAATGGTGTGGGACCGTCGTCAGGCATGTACGGGCAGCAACAGCCGTCATACCTGCAACCCACCCCTTCACCGAATTCAAAGCCGCGAAAGAGCAACTCAGTTCAATCGGACTTAAGTTCGCTGGGGATTGGTAGTGCAAGCATTCGAAGCCGGGATGCGTCCCCCTCCGTGAAACGGCATTCATCGTTTGTGAACCCTTTCAAAAGCTTTCAGGGCCTTGCTTCGTTGGTGTCGTTTCCTGCAGGAGGCAGTGCCTTGGCGGGACAAGATCCGAAAAACTCGGGTCAAGGCGAACGGTACGGCACGCCAACAAACCGAAACAGTAAAATGGTTGGCATGGAAGAAGATTCGAAACGTGGACGAAAAACGGATTTGCTCAAAAGTGCGCGGTATCATATGCAGTTGGGTCCTGACGGAAAAGAAAGCATCTGCTTGAAGTCGACCGTGTATGAGTGGAATGTAGAGTACTTTAGAGAGCCTCAGATGAAGGTTCAGGACTCTTGAAACTGACTCTCAAGACTGTTTACATGTGTAACTAACCCTCATTGCCTCACCAGCTTCCCGACATTGAAGCTCCTGGAAGCACGCAATACAACGAAAAGCTGTGGAGATTTGAGCAGACCAAAAAGTTTGCAAACAGTTCACTTGCCCGATCCATGGAATCTACAAAGCTCAAGTTTGATCATCAAGTCAACTTTCTGCGGAGCGACAATAATCCTGGAAAACACATTTACTTTCATTCGTTTGAACCTCACCTTTTGGGGGCGGATGATGCCGACGGCGTTATGTACGACTGCTTTTTTTTGTTTGCCCTTACAACCCTCTTTTAAACCACCTCCTCTGCCTTTTTGCTCTTTCAGTGTCTATAATTGGGAAGATGGTTCCCGCATCAACTGGTTCAGCAACTCAAATCCAGTTGGTTCTCGAATCACGTCGTTGAGGTTTATTAACGAGAATGACATCGCGCTCATTGTGACTGGCTCAGGTACCCCGTTTTTTGAATTCACTTGTTCTTGCATATTTTGTATGCTGACTCGGAAAACAGATGAAGGAATGGTGAGAGTCTACAAAAACTATGCGTCACAAGAAAACTGTGAACTTGCCACTTCATGGCGTGCTGTGAATGAAGACCTTTCCCAGCATTCTCGCTCCGAATTGATTGTCGATTGGCATCAAAAGTCAGGCTCATTGCTTGTTGCCGGAGATTTACGGTTGATTCGGGTGTGGGATATGGAGAAGGAGCTGTGCGTGCAGGATATTGCCAACAAGAATCAACAGGCCATTACAGCTTTAGCAAGCGATAAGGAGGACGGTCGGTTATTGGTTGCCGGATACGCGGATGGGTTGCTCAATTTGTATGATAGACGTGTTCCCACGAACGAAAGGTATGATTTTATGGGTGTCCCTCGAAATTTTATAAAAGCTGACATTGGTATATTTGCTAAAGCGTGGTCATGTCATTCCGGGAGCATCCCAGTCGCGTTTTAAATTGCAAACTTCAAAATGACGGTACCGGGAGCTACCACACGCTTGTCTCGGGCAGCAGTGCTGGAGACGTACTGTTCTGGGACATTCGATCGGGACAAAAAGCACAGCAGAAAATCAGTGCGGTCCCGGCAGGTGTAGAAATGACGGCGTTGGCGATTCATGATGACACACCTCTGATTGCGTGGTAATTCACTTGTGCTTTTTGAAAAAGGAAGGTTCTCACTGGTTTGTTTTTTCGGGTTTCAGCGGAAGCAACACGGAGTATATTCGTATCTTTAATGTCAATGGAATGAACCTGAACACCATCCGCTTTAACGATGGGTTGCTCGGTTCGAGGATTGGCCATGTTGGTTGCGTGGCATTCCATCCGTACAAGGATCTATTAGCTGCAGGGTAAATAACATTTTCTCCATCGGCCCAACCTTGCATTTTCGCTAACTTATATTCGCTCCTTTCCAGAACTACCAACAATGCATCGATATGTCTGTTTTCCTCGCAGCCATGAATTGAGATGCGTTAATTAAAGATGTGCATTGTAATATCGAAGAGTGGTTATGATTTTCTGAATGCGCTGTCAGTCTTTTATTTTTTGATGTTCGATTTTCAGACGTCGGCGCCAGGTGCGCTCTTGTCTGCCTTCAAGCTGATGAGGAGTGACTTCATGCGGCTCGTGTCTTTTGCTTTTGGAGCGGCTGCTGCAGACGCCCGCTTTCTGTCGTCTTTTGATCCATCCGCCTTAATCTTTTCCTTGAGTTTAGCGGCATTTGCGCTGCTGGAGACGCTGGTGTCAATCTGCTTCACGACACGTTCCTGCAACATAAAAAAACCAAATAAATACAACCCCGCACAGAACATCAGCAAAAGGATAAAACACACACCCAAACATTTCCAGTCGAAGATTCCTGAAGGGCAAGCGCCGCCTTTTCGCTCTCCTTGTTTCTCGCAATGGTCTTATTCTTTTTGTCGTTGTATTCGGCGTAGAAACGGTCCAACGACT
Organism: Chytriomyces cf. hyalinus JEL632; assembly: GCA_025435555.1. NCBI lineage: Eukaryota > Fungi > Chytridiomycota > Chytridiomycetes > Chytridiales > Chytriomycetaceae > Chytriomyces > Chytriomyces cf. hyalinus JEL632. Next base: position 295,337 of record JAIWWG010000032.1, on the reverse strand, counting down.
CCTTCGCGGATCGCAGGGTTTCTTCGTTCTTGACTGTAGAGCGCGCATCTCTGTCCGCAATGGTCATTTCAAAGTTTTCGCGCCAAGCTCTGCAGCATCAAATTGTTTCAATTGAGTTTAGCAGCGTTGATACCAAAGACACACAACTTTTTCCCACCTCACAGCATCCGCCTCAGTCTCAACATGTGATTCGTCCGGAACGTGGTTATTGTTTTCCATCGGCAATTCGCCAAACAGGCCAGCATGCTGCGATGTAAAGTCCTGGTTGCCCGTCAATATCACTTGCCGAGTCCTTCAGTCCCATCAAAACCCATCAATCGCTCACCTGATTCGAAAATCCAGTGTCAAAGTGTGTGTCTACTTCGGATTGGCCAAAAAGATCGATCGGTTGAGGTTGACTGGCAGCTGGTGCCTGGGAGAACCCGCCAAAGTCGTCGACAGTGTTTGTAGCGTCAGTAGTAGCGCCGAGCGGGTTTCCAAACAGGAGTGCGTCATCGCCGAGGAGTTCGCGTTCGCGGGCGAGGAATTCTTCGGTGGGGTCCATTTTAATTTAGTTTTTATTTTTATTTACGTTAAACGGGGTACCGGTTTTCCCTTGCAAACTAGTTCAACAAACAAAACGGGTTAGTCACAAGAAAAAACCTGAAACGCGCTCACGGGCGTACCTTCTGTGGATAAAGAAAGTGTCAGCACGTGAGGCTACCGAGGTAGGAATCAAGAAGCTTCTCACCTTAATGATGCGCAGAATATACTCCACCTGGGGATTTGACGTGGTTCGCAGCAACGCGATAATATCTCTGAAGCAGTCCTTCGACTCCTCGCCTGATATGATTTGCTGCAAGATGCCAATGCATGCTCCGCGCTTTCCTTCCCAGTAGTCTGGGTTTGGATCCAACCGTTCCAGCACATCAAACGCTTTGGCAGAGTACAGAAATTGGCCCATCTATTGGCGTGTGATTGTTGTGGGTTGAAATGTTTGGATGAAGAGCGCGGGTGTGGTTGCAAATTACCTTGTAACAGTCGTTCGCGACCAGCTGCAATAAACTAAACGACTCACTCGACGTTTCCATCTTCAAGTACAGCTCCCATGCCAATCTCGGCTTCTTATTCATGATGTCTGTTTCAATGAAGAACGGGTCTGAATGCTGTATTGTCGAATCTCATCTCAAACTCACAGCACTTTGCAAGATGGCTCAGGTACGCGTATTCGCTCTTGAACTTGTCGTTTTGAACCAGAAGGAGAATATCCTCGGCTTCTTCATACGCACCCGCCGCGACTTTGGCTTGGCCGTAGTTGTAGTTGAATGTGTCGTCGTTGTAAAAGTACCCCTGAATTAACAACTCGTCAGCAACTATTTGGATCATATGTAGTAGCGAATACCTTGATGGAGTTCAGATAAATCAACACATCGTCAAACTGCTTCAACAAAAAGAAGCAGGACGCCATGCACTGCCTGCCAGGAATGGTATCGCATTCACTCGCAGAGCCTCCAACCAGTTGAAAGTATTGCTGGGCAATCTTTAAATGATCGCGCGATTCTTGGTCCTGGCCCAGAGTGGCATTCACGATTCCTTTCAGAATGTATTCCTGCAAAGACATGTCAGCTGGAGTGAGTGGCCTCGGGACCGGTTGCTGACCTGAGGAGTCGAAGGCTCAACATCCTTCATCAAGTTGAAGGCTGCGATAATGTCGTCGTTTCTCAAATGGAAAATGACCAAGTTAAGACGCGCTTCCGGAATCACATCGAGAAGCGACGGGAACGCTTGCAGTGCACCCTCACCGCCACGGAACACCACCTAAAAGTATCTCCATTATAAGTACCCTCCAAGTTGTCATAAGATAGCAGGAATACCAAGTTATGCTTGATCAAATCATCTGCAAAACGGAACGCCGGTGATATCTTTTCCGAGATGGTGTTCAACTCAGCTTCAGCAGCTTTGCCGTTGTAAAGACGAAAGTGATTGCACGCCTTCAAATTAATTGCAATCAGACTGTCGGAAAAGTGCTGCAAATACACAGCAAGGACTTCCTGGGACACATCGTAATAGTCCAGCTTGTAGTAGCACATGGCCACGTACACATTAATTGCCAGAAAGTCCCTTTTGTCATGTTTGTGAGTTCGTAGCCGTTCGCACCCCTGGCGACGAAGACTGGGCTCACCTGTTTTCCAACAAGATTCGCTTGTAAATGTCAATGGCTTCTTGGTAGTGGCTTCTCAGGTAGTGAATGGACGCCAAACTCAGCTAAAGCGCAAGTGCGGGACGTCAGTACATCAAAATCGTGGATATATTCGCAAAAGCAGCTCTTACCTGATCTTCAATCACGTCTTGCAAATTCTGATGGTATCCCATCAACCTCTTTTCATCGTTAAATTTGTGCGACAGATGAAACAAGAGACGGTTCTGCAGCTTGCATGTCGGGCCTTATTTCGGGTATCGTCAGTCCGACATATCGAATGAAGTGTCAGAGAGTGTACCGCGTTGCGCTGCTTCGTCCGATTCTTTGTACATTCCAAGAAAAAAGTAGCAGCATGCCAGGTACAGGTTGATGAGCGGATCGCAGTTGGCGTCTTGCAGCATTGCTTCGTAGATCTGGTTTTCAAGTCTGCTGTCAGCATGTATCTCCCCATGTTTTTTCTTTCGCACCTGCATCGCTTTTCTGTAATCCCCCAAATGGAAGCTGGTGTATCCAAGCCACATCTGAGTGTCATAGTCGTACTTTCCAATTGCTTTCGAAAACTGTGCGGGTAATCATACGTTTGCTGGGTGCTCAAATTGATCACAACTTTTACACCAGTTTGAATCACCTCCAACATTGTAATTGCGCCAGTGTAGTCTCTTGCTGAGATGAAATGGTCCAGTTTAGGCACTTTCTTCTTTTTGTCGAGTGTTGACGCGTTTGCGACGGGCGGTGTCGCCGCGATGGCCGGTTTTGCGCGTGATAGCATCTGAGGTAAAACACTGTCAACACAGATGTTGACTTGCTTGGATGTTTGATATGAGATACCATCTTTGGTTGAGTTGGATCTGTTGACGAGCAAAGATTTGTTTTGATATTTTACAGTTTGTTTTAACCCGCAGAATTTGTCACTCTTTTTTTTATATATTTTCACATGTTCGTTGCTATGGAACGATGCAGTGCTGCTTCAATAGCTCTTCTGCCACAATCGCACGCGTTAATAAACTGGTGCGATCAACTTCCAGTTTGTACTGGATGTTCATTGTGAACTCTTTGAGCTGTGAAATGTGTGAGACCCCAACTTGTGAGATCATGCAAGCTTAAAGTACCTTCTTGTGAAAGTCCCTCTGATCAATCTTGGATGAAGTCGAACTGGATTCCTGCTGTTTTCCCTGTAAACCATATTGTTCAGCTTTACCCAAAGAATCAAAGACGCAAGAAAGCCGTCCGCTCAACTGCAAGACTCCTTTTCGCGTGCACCAGTTCCTCTTGAAGCTGCTTTTCATGAAAAGTGTACGACTCCAACATTTCTTTGAAGATTTGCTTGGACACTGCGGCAGCGTCTGAGAGTCATTGCGACGAGTCAGCGTGAGTTACAAGAATGAAGGGTGTCTGGTTTTTCACCTTTCTTGTTGCCCGCCGAAGCAACGTCATGGCTGACTGTTTATTTAATTAGGCGACGGTTAACAGCTTTGATTGGGTGTTGATAAACACTCACGCTTCTCCAGTTTTGACCGGTAATGCTCGGTCGCAATTGAATGCTTAAGCCAAAGTCATGGCATCAAATCAATTGTACGCAGCTTTTTTTGGCGATCTTTGAATCGAAAATAAAGTGACGCTCACCTGATCCTCCAAATGCGCAATCACTTGTTGCAACTGCTCCTTTTCCCTCTCCGCCAAATTCAACTTGCTTCCCAACTCTTCAATCTCCACACGCAATGCTTCAAGATGACTCTGCGACTTTTTTATAGATTCTTTCATTGCATCCATCTGAGATTGGTACCCTTCACACTCGGTGGCGTGCGTTTGAATGAGTGCGTATTCTTTTGCTGCGCTGACTTCTTGGAAACTTTCCAGCCTGTCTTCAGCGGTTTTCTTTTCTTCTTCCGCTTCTCTGATACGCGATCTGAGGTCGTTGTGCTCGAGAGTCACCTTTCGTCTGCAAAACCAAAAAGAAAAAAAAACATCACAAAAACATCACAAAAACAAGCAGAAAAACATGGAAAAAAAAACTTGAAAAAACGGGCGTCGTCTTACAACTTTTCTTGCTCTCTTTGAAGCATTCGCTCCATTTCATTTCCCAGACTGAAGGAAGTCTTTTGGTTGATTTCCATCTTCTTTTTCAGATATTCGTTACTGTTTTTTCAAATTGAGTGCTCTTCAAAAACTGTTGAGCAACAGGTCACTTCACTCACTGTTTTCTGAGTTTATCCAACTCGAGTTTATGAGACTCATTGTGCCGGTCGTAGTTGTTCTGCCGAGATGGTCAGAGCATTTCAACTATCGCAGTCTGAGGGGGGGGCATACCTTCGTCGCCAGCACAGCAATCATTTCCAACCCAATTTCCTTATTTTTCATTTCCACAACTCGCAGCCTTTTTTCCAAGCCCGCATTCGTCTTTTTTTCAGAGTCCAGTTCAAGTTTCAGTTTTTCTCTGTCCACTGCTCCTTTGTTGATTTGTTCTTCAAGCAATTGACATCGAGCTTTCGCATTATGCAGCTGAGTTTCGACTGCTTTCATGTCATCTTGGCTTTTCCGCAATTGTGAATAAAGCTGTTCATGATTTAAACAGTGCCCCAGTATTCAAAAGATGACATGAAAAAACAAAAACTCACATCGCCGTTCTTGCCGTCCATGTTCTCCAGAGACCGACTCAATTCAATTTTGGCTTCCAACAGCTCAGTTTTCATTGCGAGTCGATCCTTTTCCGTTGTTTTGCAGCATGCTTCTAACGTGGCGTTGGCGAGTTTGAGTTCATTGAACCTGGATATGAGGGAGGAGATGGACGTCAGCTTTCGCACTCAATAGACTACTTTTCGTAAGATTTACTTTGTGGTCATTTCGTAAACGTAAGCTTGCAACGTGCTCAGATCCTTTTTCAAATCGCGGTTTTGAATCTGCGCGCCTGTGTGTTGTGCGGAAGAGTCTGGAATCCGTTTGCGAAGAGGTCAATTCACTCTTCACAATCTTCAAAAAACTCAACTCACAGGATTTCGATGCATCCGAATCCATTTGTCTTCGGTCCTCGGCGGGCGACAAGTCCTATTCACACCAGCATTCAGACAAACAGCAACACGGCAGCGTAAGAAGTACCTGAACTCTCTGCAACAAATTGCGAACACTCGCGGTTAAATGAACAGGGTTATTCTTGATCCGTCCCATCCGCTGCGCAAGTTTTAAAACGTTGCAGATTTGTCCTGCGCTCGCGTCCCCTTTTACAAAGGCGAGGTACGCAGTCAGTGAGTTTCCGCCGAGAGCTTGCGATAGCGCATTTGTTAAATTGGACTGTGTGAAATCGAATCTTCCCTGGAATGAACCGAAAGTGAGAAGCGGCTTTGTAACGAAACTTTGAGTACCTTTGCTGAAGCAACAGTGTTGATGGCAGAAGCAAGCACGGCGACAGAGTGGGAGACACTGGGACCCTCTTGCAGCAATAAACAGTTGGGCTCTTCGGTAAACAAATCCGAGCTTAATAACTTTAAGATTGTGAAAGAGGATCGAACGCGTTCTGTCGTTGACTGTACACGAAAGTCAATGTCAATTGAAGTCCGGGGGGGGGGGGGGGGGGGGGGGGGGGAAAGACATAATGAATACCATATTCGCGGTACTCAGAGTCACATCCCTCTCAATTTCAAATGTCAATACTTCAGTAGTCGCGGCAAGTGCCGCTTGTCCCGAACTTGGATTTCCGAGCTGCAAACAAAGTGAGTTCAAAATAGAGAGAAAGGATGCAAGATTCGCACCATTGAAAGCGTTTCGAGACCAATTAGCGAGCTCGAGATTGTCCTTCGGGTGATGCCGTTCGCCTTTACCGAGAACCCGTCGTTCACTAATTCGATTGCCGCGTTTGAAGGATCCAGAAGGTCTCGTAACAAGTCGCCATAGATTTGAAGCGCTGATAACTGCGAAAGAAGTCAGGATTTTTTCTTGATGTTGGCAACACAAACCTCAAGCTTCAACGGCTCCGTCGCCAACCCTTGCTCAAAAACACTTTCAAAAAAGATTGGCAAAATAGATGCCTTGCCTGCCCAAATCGCGTACAGATGTTGAGAATAGTTCCAGCTGCTTCATAAACCCACAAAAAACTCAACTTGAGACGGAATGAAACAACTGGCCCTTCGCACTGTCACTCGACCCCAGAAGCACGAGCGTGACATTAACTCCGCCCAGAAACCTCTCAACCAATGGTTTTACGACAGCTCTCAACGCGGGTCCAGCACTCTGGTCAGCCTCTTGAAGAAACACTTGATCCGCCTGGAACGTGCGCGCATCGTCCTTCGTCTTGACCGTCAGCGACTGCGACACTGGATCGCATGTGAGACAAGCACTGGCGTTGGCCGCGTCGACCAGAATCGAGATTGGAGGCCGCATTTTTGAGTGCTGACAATTTTAAAAAGCCACGATTTTTAATCGAAACCCCCACAAACACTCAAAATCGAAATATTCAAGACCAGAGCGACGCGTCGAACGCGCCAAAGTCGACGATTTCATCCACTTGCTGCGGTCCCATCAGGTTCTGCACAGCATACGACAGCTTGATCCTCAGCTTAATGGCGCTCTATTTCAAGAACAAGGAGATAGCCGATAAATATGATACAATTGCGGGATAGTACGCATCAACTCACTCGAGATGGGTTATCGATTCGCATGACCTGCGTTGCTGAGCCGGCCGACGGAATGGATGTTGACGACGGCGGCTGCATGGCCAATTTTAAACTCTGCAACGTTTTTTGAGAAACTTGAACAACAAAAATATCGAATCATGGGACGCACCTTTGGCACAGCCACCAAAAATGCAACACCGGTGACGGCCCCGCTACCCATCCCCAAATTCTCAAACTTTGCCGTAATGGAAATCGCCAAACCGCCATCCAATCGCTCAGGAGTTAACCCGATACGAAGCCCATTCTTTTCGTAGCATGGATACGATTTCAATGTGGGAACTGAGGGAGATGATAAAAGGGAACCGAATGGATCGTTTGAAGCCGAAGAGTCAAACAACGACATGGATGGGGCAGCAGGCTGGCTTTGAACAGGCCCAGATCCGAATAAATCACCTAGCAAGTCATTTGCATTCGATGGTTTTGTGGTTTGTTGGTTCATGCTTGTCGCGTTCATCATTCCCATGCCCATTCCCATGCCCATGCCGCCCATACCCATACCCATCGGTGCTGTCTGCATTGATGTCGAGGTTCCAGAACTCATCGAGAGGCCTCCAAGCAGATCCATAATATTCTGTGAATGGTAAGGAAGTATGAGACCTCCAACAACTCTATTAAAGGCAGAAAACAAGGGCATTTACATTGCTTTGATTTGAAGCTCCTCCAAACGCCAAGTTTCCAAAAGCAGGCATCGTCGCTGCAGCCGTCACAGCCGGTGTCCCTCCAAACACCAAATCCAGCAAATCATTCGCCGCCGTCGACCCGCCGGCCGGTGCCTTACTTGCCACAGGCGCTCCTGACATCAAATCTTCTCCAAAGTCGAGAATATTTTCAGCCGCCCTTGGGACAGTTGTTTGCCGTCCAGGACTTGTCACGGCAGAAGTTGGTTTTCCAGTTCCTTTCAAAGATTCTTCTTTCAAGGCACTTTCGAGTACAGGCATGCATTCCAAGAGTGCAGCTCTTGTTTCTGCATCCAGCCGAGTGATGGCAGTGAATTCAACGGCACGCGCTTGAATTTCGACGTTTGTGTGATTTTGGTATTTGGCGAGCAATGAACGAATGGAGCTGCAAAAAAATCGGACAAGTCAGTACATAACGGGAGGACTCGAAAAATAGAAAGCGATGTGTACTCTAAGACTGGTTTATCCGTGAATCGTCCAGTCAATTTCGCAAGGGCCGTGATAATGTACTCCTTGACTAAAACAGAGGCAAACGGACCCCTCAAAATTGAATCCAGCACAGAAGCAACGTCGTTTTCAGAAGGCGCAGTCATGTAGTCCGTTTGTCCCGCAACCATATCGTCATCTTCTCCACCCGTAAGACTGTTACCGCCATCACCACCTCGGACAAGCACATCGCCAAATTCACCAACGCACCACACAGTCACCAACACAAGTCCTTCCTGCGAAAGCGCCAAATCTCCCTCCAACCTGACCAAATTATACAATTTCCTAACTGAATAGAGTTGCAAATCTTTGCTGCTCGTTGTAATCAACTTCACAGAATGATTCACGGTACTCGCATCCACTTGCGCACCGGCAGCACGCATCACGCGGATCGTTGTATCAATCTCCCACCGCTTGTTTGGCCGAAATCGGCCGGCAAAGTCAACAATACGACTCGCGACGCTGGATTTGATGTCGCTTTCGGCAACTTCGAGGAAGGAAAGGAGTTCGCGGGTGAGAATTCGAATGTTGCTGCTGTTGATGAGAAAGAATGAGAGGTCCAATGCGCGGTGACGGATTGAGACGTCTGAATCTTTAAGGCAGTCTAAAATTGTGGCGCGATGGCGTTGAAGTGCTGACGAATCGGCAGACAGGGTTGTTTGAGAAGTCTTTGTCAAGGTTGTCAAGGCGACGTATCTAAAAATAATAGGACACCCATACCAATGAGTGATTTATAAGTGGTGAAGTAAATTAACTTCAGAAATACCGGATATTATTGTCCTTGTTGGAGAGAAACCGTCCAAGAATATTGACTGCCAACACACGCAGGGAATTCTCACTTTCAATGTCCATAATGGTGAGGACAGTTTCGTAAAGAATTGCATTTCCAACATTTTTCGACCCATCGGTATTTGTTGCGACCTGAGCCAAGATATCATTCATTGCATCGCTCGCAAATGTGGATCCGTTCCCAAGAATACGCAACAGGCGCAGGATTTTGACTTGAAGGAATGGATCAGTAATGCCAGAAACATCGTGCTCTGGACTGTAGCCCGCCGTGGTCAAGTTTTTGAGATGCCTGACTAAAATCGGGACAGATGACTGTTTCCAAATTGCACGACAGTGAGACAGTTTGTTCACGGATATTAAAAAGCCCCCAACCTTTCTGAGTTCGTCCGCCACATTTGAATCGATTTTGCACATTTCGATGAGAAGGGTAATCGCAGTGAGCAGCACGCCATGATGTTTATCTTGCAAAAGGCTCGTTGCTTTCGATTGGTAATTTTCGAGCAAGTCTGGAACTTTTTTGACGAGTCGGACAGCGCAAAGAGCAGCCTTTAAATTACAAGTTAAAATCACTACAATCGCCCTGTAAATCCTCCTCACCTTCTTTCTCACAAACGAGTTTCCACTTCCAAGAAGTTTTTCCACATCCGCAGTGAGATCTCGCGCCATTTCTGGTGATGAAATGTTTCCCAGAGTACATAAAGCAAGTCCGACGATTTGAATGTTGCCGTTGTTCATGTCGCTGTGTGTGCGCAAAAACCATGTCAAAATGAAAAGCTCACAAGGGAAAATGCAAGTTACTTTTGAATCGAGTTCGTGACGAGGGTCAAGAGTTCCTGGTTCTCATCCAGAAGAAGCATGATGCCGAGATAGCCAAGCCGTTTGTCCATGAATTTGTTCGATGCAACTGGGCCATCATCACTCATCAAACTTCCACGCTGAACAACAAAACAAAAAGGCATCACAACTGCATACCCAGTTTCAGACACTCCATCTGTCCAAAGTGTGCTGGATATCCGAGCATGTAGATGTAAAGCAGCTTCTGCACGTTGATGTATCTCGTTTCGAGGTTCTCCGACTTGAAGGACGTGCGAATAAATGCGCTTTCCTTTGCAATGACAGCGCGTTCTTCGGCCATTGTTTTGGTGGATCGAATGGCTTTGATCATGTCTCGCAGCCGCGTTGTGACTGTTAATTGCGAGGTGTTTTGGATTTAGCAGTTGTGTGTGGGGGCAGGGGGGTGGTTTCAGTTGCGCCAGCTTCGTGGTGCATCTGTCTCTGCGGGAGTGCGAGAGTCCATCGCAAATGCAGGCGTCAGTGCTCACCGAGCGTCGTCAGGAGCTTCTCCATTTTTCTGTTTATTTCTTTATTTACTTTTGGTAAATTTATGGGCAACGATCAAAGGGGAATCACCAGTCATCCCTACAGTTATTTCGGACCAACCCGCAACTGCCCTGTCCGAAACTTCAACGCAATCTGCCACAACTCCATCGCATCAGCGTGTTCAAAATCAAGAAAGATGCTCCTTCCATTCATAAAAGCGACCCTCAGAACATAATCCTTTCCAACTGCCCCAACATTAAACCCGCCGGTATACACCCGTGCACCTTGCAGCATCCAACCATGACACTCCGTCATAATACACAGCTTCCGAACTCGCGCTTCAAGCCTCCCGCCCGTTCCATCCGGCCGAATCTCCAGCACGACAGGGTGCCATTCTCCTTCCGTCAACGTGTTGACGCCTGTTCCAACTTCGCCGGTTGGATTCAGAACCGAGGTTTGATGCCGTGAAAAGAGTCCAGGTTTCGGTGTCTGAAGATCGTCCAACGAGTGGAGTGATGATTCATTTTGGATCTTGATTTGGCAGTTCGTGGGTGGCGGCATGAACATGGCTTCACGCTGCAGCGGCTCAGTTGTTTCAGGGGTGGGTGGATTTTTAGGGAGCGCTATATTTCTATACTCGGGTGTATAGTTTGGCTGGAATTCAGCAGCCGTCGTTGGCAAAGACGCGTTTGGAAACAATGCATTCTTGGAATCTTCGAAACCTTTTGCCAGGTCATGCATGGCGTCTGGTGGTATCTTGACACGCGTCCACTTTTCCAGCCATGATTTGATAAACTTTCGAGGAGGAGAATTGATCTGGTTGGATGCCCCGAGCGCTGGGCTGTTTGCTGGGAACAAGATGGGTTGGTTGACTGAACCCTTGTCAAGAACTCCAGGGTTTATGTTGACAAACGGACAAGGAGGAGCGTCGTTCGGAACAAAGAAAGTGTCCGAATGAGAAAAAGTGCCCTTCATAGAACTGCTGGTGGAAGAAGACCTTGAAGGGCTGGCAGATTCGAGATCCTTGATCGAGTCGGCACCGTTCGAAGGATACCGAACATGGAGCTGTGGGTACTCTGAAACAGGGAACGAGAAATTGATGGCCGTTTTTTGCGCCTGATTGTTGCTTGCGCTTTCAATATCCACGGGTGCTGATGGCGCCGCTATTTTGGCGAGGGAGACTGGAACTTCGCGAGACAGCGACTTTTGCTGCGGATTTGGCTTCAAAGTGGCTCCTTCTCGTGGGAATGCTTGACTAAACGCAAGCATGGAAGTGGTGCGCTCTTCATTCGAGAGAAACTGTTTCTTTGAAACAGGCAACTCGTCTTTTGGTAAACTGCCAACAACACAGTTGGACAACTGAGTGTCGATTGCAGATATGCCTGGCTTCACAATTTCCCGAACATCGGCCATTTGCTGAACCCGATCTGATGACGGTTTCGGTTTGCCGAGTTTGGATTTGAAGAAACGCTTCATAAAAGATTTATCGTCAGTGCCGCCACGGTATGAGGTGGTGGCTCCTGGCGGTACTTCGGATTGAGAGCGCGTTCTCTCTGGATGTTGAATAGCAAGCGTGTCAGCAAAACTGTTTTTGCATCGCAAAAGTATAGTAAAAACCTTGGGATTCGTTAGCGCGCAAATTCATCTCAGATCTGAGTTGGTATAATGGCGCATCGTCCTGAGAAATTGGTATGCGTGGGGAAATAGTCTGTTCGGGGCGACGGGAATCATTTTGAAAATCGGGAAGAGCGAGGTTCTGATACGAAGCGTGATAACAAGATTGCTGCCCGAGAAGCTGGTGAGGAAGTGGTGCAAGTTTTGAATAAGACACAGGTCCGTTGATGATGTCCTGGTACGATCCAGACAGAGTGTCCTTCGAGTCTGCTGACTGCTGGGGTTGAAACAGCGTGCTATATTTGAGATCAGTTTCATGGTACTGTGGTTGCAGTTCTTGAGATATTCCTTGTACTTCTTCATAGGGTGGTGCTGATGCGGCCATACTTGAGCAGTGATGATTTTTGTTGAAGTGGGGAAACAATGCCTCATCGATCTGTTCACTTTTGGTCGGATAAACTTGAACTCGCCATATCTGAATAATAGATGGCACCCATGCCTCAAACGCAGTGTTCAAAACGAGTGGCGTTATTATTTTCACAAACCAAGCACCCAAGCGTTACTAAAAGAACCCCGCGTATCTATCCCAGCATCAACAATTACGCGTTCCCTATATAATAAAGCCAACTGCCTCTCGATCTCACAGTAATAAATGTCATCTCCAATCGACATCCCTCACCACAGCCACGCCTTGTCCCGCCGTCGTGGATCCGACTCCAACAACTCCAATACCTCATGCCAGTCTTTATCCTTCTCTGAAGAACATTCCCTCAACAGCCGCAGCTTCAGCTTAACCCATTCGCGCAAATCATCGCTCTGTCGCGACACTCTTCCATTATCAACTTCACCACCGTCGCCAGCATCACTGACTGCGTGCAGTTTCAGCCACAATGCAGCCCTGCCACGGACAAGGACCAACACTGCCACTGCAAACCAACATCGAAACTTGTCCGCAGCACAGTCGGCACGCGACCACAGACACTTTCAACAATACCTGCGCTACCAATCGCAGTTACAGCTGTATCAGCAGTCCAACCCAGAAACAAAGAAACCTGACTCGCGCGAATGTTACATCTCAGAGAAAAGTGTCGGCTTGCTTTATTACGAGCGGGACAGTGAGGCGGACATTCCAGTGAGTGTCTTGGATCAGAAGAAGCTGGGTGCTGGAGTGGTCCCACGTCTTCGCAAGCTTTCCTTGTTTTGATTTTGATTTTTATGTCATTGCGAACGTAAATATAGCACCCGCGTTTGTTTTCGGCAAGTTTTCTGCAAGTGTTTGTCGCCCAGACATGACCTGAGTGACGTTACTGATGGAACCAAGATAGAACAATTGCTTCATGACTTCTCAAGGCGCTCTCTCGGAATCGTGAAGCAAGTCTCGCTCTTAAAATTGACTAAAATCATACTATCTATGGAAACTATCACGGGCGTATGGCAAAATGGTTACCGCGTCTGACTACGAATCAGGAGATTCCAGGTTCGACCCCTGGTACGCTCGGCTTTTATCTTTCCTTTTTTGCGGTTGAGTACGCTGTACTCATCTCTTCAGTATTGCTGTCTCCTGGGACAACATCTCATCTTCCCAGCATGAGGGCTTCCAGGTATGCACACTGATTCAAAAACCATTGCAGTAACGGGTAACGACAACTAGTGTCCGAAAATGAAAAACAGTACATGATGCTCAAAGAAGGCCAGTAACAGTTCGATAATGTCCGATAACAGAAGCAACAAAAGTCCGATGGTAGCAGCAGGATAAATAAGAGCAGTGGAATAACATTATGCGTTATCTGGCGTCACATCACGTGAATCGCTGAAATTGAAAAATTTTCCGCTGTCGATTTGAGCTGCTCAAAAGACGACGCAAAATTGCTCAACTGAGATAATAAAAAAATAAGAATGTCCAACAACGACTTTACCTACGGTCTGGCCACTGGTGAGACTGCGATGGACCTTGCGGGGGCACCCCAATGCAACAAGAACAACAACAACGGCATCGCTAATGCATTGCATGCATCCCAGGTATCGCCATCTGTGCGGGGCTCTTCTCCCTCGGAGCGGCCTTTGTCTACATCAACAACCAGCGGGCAAAGAACGCCAAGGCTATTGCCCATGCCTCCCAACCACTGGCTCTGTCCTCCATCGCCGTGTCCGACGACCGCGCATCGACGTCGTCGTTCGTGCCCAATGAGACGCACAAAATCTCACCGGACGAACCCAACCCAGCAACGCTCGTGCGTCTGCAGCACCTCTTTGAAGTCAATGGCGACAAATTGAGCCAGATCGCCAAGCACATGGTCGCTGAGATGAAGAAGGGTCTTGCTACCGATGATTCCAGTTGAGTCACCCAATCTTTTTTTGCAGTTTTAATCAGTCATAATCCATCATTGATGGTTTTTCTTCTCTTTTTCTTGCGCCATTTGTCCCCCCCACAAAATGCTAACTCTGATGCTCCATCGTAAACAGCGCTCAAGATGATCCCCACCCACGTCGTGCGCAGACCAAAGGGTGACGAAACGGGCTCATACCTTGCCCTCGACTTGGGTGGTACCAACTTCCGCGTGTGCGAGGTTACCCTCGACGGTCGCGGTGGAACTCGTGTCCGCCAGTCCAAGCACACTGTCACGGATGACCTAAAGAATGGCACTGGTGCTGCGTTGTTTGACTTTTTTGCCGAATGTGTCAAGCAGTTCTTGCTCAGCGACGACCAGAAGGAAGTCACGGACAAGGATCTGCACACGAACGAGTTTAAGCTTGGATTTACGTTCTCGTTTGCCGTGAACCAGGTGTCCATCAACTCAGGTGTGTGTGTTGTTACAACTCCACTCTGGCTGGGCTTGTTCCATCAGAAATTTTTACAATTTTGCTTTTCTTGAATTTTCTTTTAATCAATGTCTTATCCTTATCGCTCACCATCACCCCCACCACCATCACGCGCCAGGTTTCCTCATGGGCTGGAACAAGGGTTTCTCTGCCTCAGACTGTGTCGGCAAGGACGCCGTTGTTCTTTTGCAGGACGCCTTCAAGAGAAAGCGCATGAATGTCTCAGTCACTGCTCTTGTCAACGACACCACCGGTACCCTCGTATCCCACGCCTACTCGGCCCCAGACACCTACGTTGGTGTTATTCTCGGAACCGGTACCAACGCTGCTTACGTCGAAAAGATTGAAAACATTACCAAATACAAGAAGGACCCTGCTGGCGCCAAGGACATGATCATCAACACTGAGTGGGGAGCATTCGATGACGAAATGGTTGTTATCCCAAGAACAAAGTACGACCACAAAGTCGACCGCGGCACTGCCAACGCTAAATCATGGACATTTGAGAAGCTCATTTCTGGAATGTACTTAGGTGAAATTTGCCGATACGTTCTGGTTGACCTTGTCAAGACTGGTGAAATTTACATTGCTGGTGGATCCAAATCAAAGACTCTGTCTGTGCCCCACGCTTTCGAAACTGCTTTCATGTCCCGTATTGAGCGTGACCACTCTTTGGACCTCAGTGATGTTCGCACCGTTCTGGAGGACTTGATGCACATTCCAGGAACCACTTTGGCTGACCGTCGTCTCACCAAGGCCATCTGTGAAATGATTGGAAAACGTGCTGCCCGTCTCAGTGCCGCCGGAATCGCCGCCATTGTCACCAAAATGAACAAGCTGGACGGATGCACCGTTGGTATCGATGGATCTCTGTTTGAGCTGTACCCCCACTTTTCCAACCGTATGCGTGACGCTATGCACGAAATTCTCGGATTCAGTGCGGAGAACATTGTCTTGGAACAAGCTCGTGACGGATCTGGACAGGGTGCCGCTCTCATTGCCGCCCTTGCCGGAAAGCTGACCGCCTAAAAAAGAGTCCGCTAACCCTGGCAATTTCATGCACAAGCCTTCATTCATCAAGTAAATTTCCCCGTTCTTAGATTTTATTTGATTGAAAGTCTTCCTATGATATAAATATGGTTGATGTATTATCACTCTTGTTTCTGTTTCTTTCACGGTGCACCACTTGGGGACTTTGCGAGCTTTGTCATGGACCCACCAAGCGCCGAAGAAGGCGCTATTTTTCCGATTGAAGTTCCCACAGACTGCACAGGACTCGTAGTAGACCCTGGACCTCCCAGCGGCATTGGAGCCGCACTAGTATGCTTCTTGTCTTTCATATCTTTCCGCAACATGACCTTCAGCGATCGCCAATTCACAGGCTCTCTCTTTTCAGGCTGCGAATTTGTTGCTCCATCCTTTTCAACTGCTGGCATGGCAATTGCAACGGCGTCGGATCCATTTAGAGCATGGACGCTGCGATTTGATCGTGCCATGTCGTTTGCGGTACTACCATTCAGTGGTGCGGGGGTTGCGGCAGCGGTGGCGGCTGCAGTGGCTTCTGCTTCAGCAGCATTCTTTTTTTGGACTTGGAGGAGCCAGTATGCGCGGTTGTTGATGATGCCTATTTGTAATTTTCAGTATGTCGGCCGTCGATTGGTAGGGATGGGGGAGATTGTTTTTGTTACCTTCCACGGGCGTGGAAATGTCGACGTACATGTTGAACGCTTCAAAAAGTGGAATCTGGCAAGGAAAAACAGTATGTTTTTAGAGACGCTGTGGTTCTGCCAATCTCGCGCCTTTGAAGGAAACTCACACAAATAAAGTCAATAAACCCCATCTGAGAAGCAGGCACGTAAATCTGTGTTTTTTTTCAATTGTAAGCATACTAGAGGATATAGAACAGCATTGGTAAGAGAAAGAAAAAAAAAAAAGCAAAAACCGTGTCACGATCGTAGTACGGCGAAACTGGGATCCCGAGGGCCTTTTCCGCGTCACCTTGCGTAAAGAATTCTTCGAGAACAAGACCAGTCCATTTTTCATACAGCGGCCATGCTTTTGTGGGGTTCGACACGTCTTTTAAGGGATTTGACGAACCGGTCAGGAAACAACTTGCCACGTTAAAGAGAGAGGACGCGTTACCAGCACATTTGATCATCATTTTGAACAAGAGCGTTCTGTCTTCGTGTACTTTGACAGGATCAAACGAGTTTGTGAGAGAGACCTGATACAAACAATGATTACTAATCAAGTAAATAAAATAAAATAAAATAAAATAAATAACCTTATTCTTGAACATGCTCAGAATCGAAAAATGCTGCGCCTGCAAATCCGTCGCAAGCACAAGTTCAATGATTGTGTCGCGAAACTCCTTGTGCTCTTCCTTGGACAGCTTTGCCACAAAGTTGCATTCAGGCTGCAGAAGCACTCGAAACGCGGTGCTGACGTGGTGGTTTTCGAGGATGGAGCGGTCGTTGTAAAGAAGCGCGAGTTGGTCGGATGTGTTGACGAGGAAGTTGTTGTTTCTTCCGGGCTGGGGAAATTATCAGCAAGTGTCCATACCCAGTATCCCCAATAACTTACGTGGCTTTGGGTCCGCAGAAACAAAGAGAACGCAACACCATTTGAAGGGAGGAAGAAATAATTAGATCAAAACAACTCTGGAAACCTCACTTACTTAAAGTCGTGAATCATGGCGGCAGTAAAGAGTATCAAAAGCTCCATGTCCGTAAACTCGATAGCATTCGCACAAGCATTTCGAAAATAGTTGACACCATGCAAAACGTCAGCACCATGCACAGAGTTATGATACGGCACATCCGCATGATACCCCGCCTCAATCTCAGCCGCAAACTGCAAAAAAGTATCTGTATGAATCTGAAACTTGTTGTACAAGTTATTCCGCAGAAACAAGTAATGCGACAGAGTAAACAACGCGCGATGTTCCGACAACTCATGTACATCGAAAATATCCCAGTTCCATTGATCCACTTTTTCAAGCAGCGATACCATTTGTAAATGCGTGTTGAGGTTGATCATGGATTCAAAGTCGAGGGATGTGTCGCTTTCGCTCGTCTTGTCGTTCATGAAAGGGTTTCCGAGGGTGGGTTTCGGGACAGCGAGTGATGACGAAGATTTGTGATGGTTTTCGTCGACAATGATGGAGACGTTGTGGTTTACTCCTTGTGCGCTGAAACTGCCGTTTGTGCTCAGGTTGCTTCCATGGGACGGTCGACGCACGGTTGCAGGAGAAACATTGAGAGATGCGCCACCTTGGTTTGGTAAAAGAGAATTGCGCTTAGAATCTTGCATGGCAATGTAAGCTGTGTTGTCGAATCCCTTGGGTTTTCGATCTGGTGTCAGTGAGTCGCGGTTTTTGGTGCTTAATCTGCGAAGACCCCAGGATACAACAGATCTGTTCATGCTGGTGTCAGTAAACTGCCATGTGGGCGACTGCACTAAATAAAACTCACCTTGATGAAGTCACACTGTCTGTTTGATCACTGTCATCCGCCTCCACATCCGGTGAAGCTGCTGAAAAAGAGTTTTTTGCGCTGACTGAAGACAAGAACAGGGATGGAATGGACATTGCCGAGCTTTTGCTGTCGTTTGAAGCGGATGCATTCGAAGGAGCCCGAATACGCGCAGAAATGACGCGAGATTGTCGTCGATCATCTCCGTTTGAAATCTGTTTCGATGGTGACTTTTCAATGACACCCTGGCTCAGCCTCTGCTTTGTCTTGGGGCGTGCGCGGTACAGATTACTAAATAGGTACGCCTGCAATGAAGTTGTTGAATATTTTCTGAATGAAAAACAAACAAATCATATTGTGTCCCACCTCTTCTTCCTCATCCCTCGCCAATCGACCTGGGTCGTTCTCAATGTCTGGAGCCATGAGGTTGTTTGAATTGAGCAACGCCAGCAGCATGCCGAAACCGTCCATATGGTGCCTGCTCAGTTTCGGATCGCTGCGCATGATGTTAATAAGTCCAATGGCCTTCTCAAGAGGAGTGTCGAGCTCGCCAATGCGGTCGCTGAAGTTTGTGTTGATGCTGGTCAACTGCGAGACGAGCTTCTCGTTGGCCTGATTCACAATGAAAAAGGGGGGGGGTTATGACATATTGATAACGTTCGTTCAAAAAAAAAAATCAATCACCTGCACTACGCATCGCGTCTGTACATACTGGGCCCGCGCATTCCGTTCAAAGTCGTAACTGCCCATCAAAATGACGAGAAAACTGCTCACAAGAAGCATGATCCCGATCCCGAACCCAGTTGAATCACCGCTGCGGTGCTTGATCGACGTCAGCGCTGCTTCAGTAGCGTATGCGGCAATGTACACGGGGAATGCCGTGAACAAGTGTATGAAACGCACTCGGAACAAAACTGATGCGCTAAACAGAATGAATATGTACAGCAGAACCGTCTTGTATGGAGTGATGGTCGGCTCGATGTAGTAGTGCCGCAGTGACACTGGGATCGACACCAGCACAACCATGTAAGTGATGGCCAGTGAGTGGGTGTACACGTTGAATGCGCTGCCTGGGCCAAGTTTGTAGCTTGCGATAAACAGTGCCATCGTCGGAACCAGAAACCCGCCTCCAAAAAACACCGACTCCAAGATGGGATTGAACACGTTGCATAGATGGCCTGATACACAGGGCACACAGACGAAACCTGGTAGGCATTGCTTTGACCTCCAGCTGCCATCGGGGAATGCCTTGGTGCGAATGGCGCTGAGACTGATGTAAAAGTCCGAGTCGGCAGGGTAAATAAGCATGTGGTAGACAAAGACGCCCCAACCAACTCCAAGAATCAATGCCAGCGCTTTCCTCCACATGGCAATGTAATAGATTGCAAAGTAGTCTCTGTATCCAGATTCCATCTCCGGATCATAAAACGTTAATGTGGATGGACTCGCGAGTCCATTGAGCGCCTCTGCATTTGCAATGGCGGCAGCTACTCCGACACCGAACACTTCTTCGTTAATGCTGCCTTCGTTGTCTCCACCAATCGCGCCTGGGTAATCAATGGCAAACTGCTCGTTCAGATGCTGTAGCTTCAGATTTTCTTGTGACTTTTGGTACGTGTCGTGGTTTTCGACTTTCTGCCGACGTTTATCGCTGCCAGCTGCAGGGGTAGTGTTTGGCTCTGCGGTTTTGTTTGCCGAGTCCCGGATTGAATTTGAGGCTTTGAGAGACTTTTTGGAGTTTTTCTTGCTTCTGTTGCTGACATTGACCATTGTCGCCGGCACTGTGTCACTCGACCTTTCCTCAGCCATCGTGGACGTGGTTTGGCCGCTGACTACCGACATCTTTTTGCCCAGCGATGGCGATGCGACAGTCGCAGGCTCCCCCGAGAAAGAAGCATTGTGACCATTCTGGGCGGCACTAGCAACAACCTGCGAATGCGCAAGCGCCAACTCCTCTGCATTGATCGAAGCCAAAGAAAGTGCTGAAGATGCGCGTATACGTGGCTGCGCAATCGATGCTTGAGACCCTATTTTGCGAACCGACGGCGGTGGACTGGATCCTGTACTTTTGTTCCCAGACACTACCCATGACTGGCTGGCGATAATTTGGCTGCCGTTGGTTGTTGATATTTTGACGTTGCTTCCGCCACGCGATATCTGCGATGAGGATCTTAGGTATGGCTGAATTGTAAGGCTGTCGGGTCTTTTGACCGTCTCGGCTGTTTGTAGAAACGATTAAATAGAGCCTTCGGTAGGTATGTTTGAGTGTATGGAGTCACCTCTTTTCTTGATTGGAAGCGGTGGATGTGCAGTGCCAACATTCAAAAAACTGACGGATTTTTTGAAAAGATTCGGCGACGAACTTGCCAGCATGTTTGCGGTAGCAATGGCCGCAGCAGTGCTCGGAATGGGAGGAAGCCTTTGAGAAACGGACGCCGGTTGCAGCCGCTTATTTGCTGTGAGGTTTTCGTGGGACGTGGCAGAATTTACGTCGTCCATGGGTTTGGAAGGAGACGCTGATGTGTCGTTCTTGGGAGATGGCGGATCGGAGCGTATGGGTACGTCAATCTTTGTCTCTGTGATTTCGCCATCGTTGTCTGCGATGATGAGGATTGGGCTGCTGAGTGTCGCAAAGTCAAAGGCGGGATCTGACTGTTGGCCGTCTTTTGGCAGCTCTGGGCACGACTGGCCCTCCTTGGACATTCAGTGCTGCGTTGGAGAAATCTGGAAATTGTCAAGACGCGCTTTTTCCCGCAACTCATTCATGCAAGGAGTGAATGCTCGAAACGTATCTCATTCACACAAGGTAAGCGTGGAAGGGAGGAAGATTCTTGGCTGAAGGATAATGCAAAATATAAGCTCGTACTGAGAAGCGGGGTCGACCATAAAGTAAAATGTGAATATTTGTTACAAGTAAAATTTATCTGCGAAGTAAATAATGTCTGACTTTGACGACGATATTGAGGACGAGCTGCTGGCACTCGCAGCTGGAGAGCCAAAGCCACGGGCCACACAAAAGAAGTAGCATACGCTTCACTGGACTGCTGGCAGCCACAGCCAACACGCATTCTCTTCACTTTTAGACGGCGCAACGACAGCGACTCGGACCAGTCGGACGATGAGGACGGGGCTGTTGATGATGAAGTGGCGGAGGATAGCGATGACAACGAAGAAGTGCGTGAGATTCGGCGATGGGGAGACGACTTGATGGGGGACGAAGAGGACAGACGCATGTGATTACTCATCTTCTTCTTAATTCTTTTTCGGTTTCTCCACTTAAATGTCGCTTCTCTTTTCCATAGGCTCAATGCCATGACAGCTCTCGACAGAGAAAAGTTCCTGGCAGACAGGGCAGAGCGCCGCCAGGTTGTCCTCGACAGACTCGAACTCAAGCGTAAAGTGCGTGGGGCGGGTGGCGGCGCAGTCTCGGGTTCAGGGGCAAGCAAAGATGCGGGGAGACGTGAGGACGAAATTTATTCTTGCGTGGTACCATATCCTCATCATCAATTGTTCATGGCCCAGGCTCCAACCGAAAAGCAGAAGAAAAGAGTAAAGCGTCCAAATCGCTGAGGGCCCTGAAAAGGCAGCGTGACGAGAAATCATCGAAAAGGACATCATCTGTTAGTGTCTGATCGTTGGTGAGAACACCAGCTGAAACCTGCACCAAATCCAGAATGCAGACCCCACGCCTGAACGACGAAAAGCGGCGAATTACTACAGTAGTGAAGACGAAGACAGTGATCGGGATCAAAGAGACCGAGGCAGAGACCGAGACGGCGACAGGGGCAGAGATCGCGACAGAGACAGATATTCGGATGATGATGACCGATACAGGTACGGTGTTCATCAGTTTTTGTCTGAAATTTGTTCAATGCACCTTGATGTGATGCCATAAATCAATCATCTGCTCTCGCAGATCGTCCTCGTATCGCGACAAGGAGTATTCGAAATCTTCAGAGAAACCAGGCATCGATTTGATACGAAAAATCACAGTCTCTCGAACCGACCTTGAGCGTTGGATGTATATGCGAAATTTTCGTGATCTTGTTATTGGTGCGTCATACCGCCCAGCTGTTTGGCTCTTTAAATCCATGCACAGTATATTTATCTCGAACTTAACGATAGGATCTTTTGTTCGCCTTGTGTTTGGCGTGGATCCTGAAACGAAACAACAAAAGTACCGACTGTGCAAAGTAGCCGGTAAACCCATTTCATTTTCGCGCTTATACTTGGAAATTGATGTTTTCAAAAAGTTACTGAATAACATTGCTTGAAACAACAGAGGTTTCTGAAAGGGATAAGGCGTACAATGTTGGAAGCTCTGTTTGCAAAAAGCAACTGCACTTAGTGTACGGTTCTTTCAAGGAGAAGGCATTTCTGATGGATATTGTTTCGAATTCACCACCGAGCGAGGTATGCTGATATATTGCGTGTTATTTTCGAGGTGCTGACTCGGTTTTTTTGGGGGGGGCAGGATGAATATTCGCGCTATTTGGCAGCTCTTGCGAAAGAGCCCATGATCTCGAGTCGTGAAGCTGAGGCGAAATCCGAAGAGATCCAAGAAGCTCGCAACCACGTGTTTTCGAACGTGAGAAAAAAAAGATCCATTGATATATGTATCGAAAATGGTAAAAACAAACCTATTTTATGAGATCAGGAAGAAGTCGAAGAAATGGTTGCCCAAAAGAAGGCGCTCCTTCGCACGCCCATCAACATTGCCAGCGAAAAGATTCTCGTTCTGCGCCAATTGGATCAAGCGCGGGATGACGAAAACTTTGAACAAATCGCAGCGCTGGAAGTAAAATTGGAGGAGCTGAATGAACTTACGAGCGAAAAGTCGAAGGAAGGAACTTCGAAATTGGACGCGTTTGCGAAATTGAATGAGCGAAATCGGCTGCGTGGGTATGAGGAGGCTCGTCGAGCTGAGATTGATATGAAAAACTTTAAATCGAGGGGCGCGAATGGAGGTAGCATGGAAGACGTTAAGCCTGTTATTCAGTTGAGTATGGTTTTATTGGTTATTGGAACGAAAACGAATGTGCTGATAGCATTCTTTCTTCTCGCAGAGAGCGTGTCAAGCCTTCAACTTCGATCAGAATTGCGCTGAATCAACTGGAACTCACTGTTTTCAGCAAAGACCCATTTTTCGATACCATCGATCTGTCAGACTTGATGTGATTCAGAGACTGTGAGGTTTTGAATAAAAACTGCTACCCAAGATTTGTTACGTTGATGAGATATGGTACACTGTCTCGAATGTGGATGCGACCTTACATACAGGAATGTTCAGCAATGTTTAATGGACATGCGACGCATCTTACGCGACCAAGAGTAAAATACAATAAATAACACAAACAAAAAGTATGCATCTTCACCATCGTCAAATCATAAAATCATCGCGCTTTTTGATCGCATTCGCAGTTGTGCTTGTCAATCTGCATGGCAACAATATTGTCGTTGTTGGACACTTGCACAAGATTCATCTTCATCTTGCGCGCATATTCAATCGAAACCCGGTTCGGTTTCGCCAGGTAACATGGATGACTGCCTGGCACAACATTCTCAGGCGCACAGTCTAACTTCACATACGGAATCGGCTCAACAAGTCTGAAAAACATTTCAGGCCGCTTCGTGAGAAGATTCATGGCTTGCACCCGCGATTCATACACAACACTGATTTCGTAACCCCCAGGAACATAGACTTCACGTAGAGATGGGTAGATGGTTACGAGTGTGCTGCTGTCTGGTTGCACCTCTGTAGTGTATCCAGATGTGTAGTTGATGGTGTCATCTCGTTTCGTTTGACCGGTTGTGGGAACGTTGAATTTAAATGTTGGAACTTCTACGAGGGATTGCAGGAGCAAGTTCATCCACCCGTCGCTGAAGACTTCCGTCTGATTGTTTTTCGAGACGGGTCCTGGGGAGGCAGTTGTTGAACTTGATTTCGTAGTGGATGGGGATGAAGACTGAACAGCAGAATCAGAGGTGGAAGTTGTGGCGGATGTTTTAGTAGTCTTTGTGGAAACATCGCAACCAGAAGGGGTCGGAATAGTAAGGTCCCCTGCGGACTGAGAGTAAGTGTAACAGAGCGTGTCTCCCTGTGTGTCTAGCATGTCTGCGACGGTCCACCATTTCCAAGAGTCAATGTTCAGAGTCGCGTATGCTACGTTTGATTTTCCATCTGAAATCGGGTCATCTGCTCTGGCCAAAGTGCCTTCGTAGTCCAAGACATATGCGGGGCATGACTGCTGCCACCTCCACCAAACTTTGTCAACCAGACCGTGATGTACTGCGAGCATTAATAGGAAATTAAGATTAGATTCGGACAGGGATGTTGCAACTTCAGAGCACTCACGGAAAAACACCGGGTCGTTTGGAGAGTATGAAGGGTTTCCAAAGTCACATGCACTTCCTCCGATGGTTACGTGACCTAAACATTTCGCGCATTTAATATCACTACCACACCACTCAAACTTAAGTGAACAACCCACCAACGGCATGGTAGTTACTTGTGTCTCCACCATGAAACGCCATGTAGCTTTTGGCAGTTCTCAACGGGTTTGTAATTGTTGTTGCATCAGTGACTGCAGCTCCAACGAGACCACATCGTCTGAGACACGTTTGGTCCCCTGAGAGTCTGCGAAGATTTCTCGAGTTCGAATCCATGGAAACTGCATACTTTCCTTTCGCAAATGCACCGTCCAAGACACAGTTATCTGGGTCATTGCTATCGACGGCGCCAAAGTAATCCCATACGCTTGATTTCCACCATTGCTGAGATTAGAGGGAGACACATGAATAACTTGATGGATGTCTGACTGCAACAAAAAAAAAACTCACTTGGTTCGGTGATGCTGGCCAGTCCCAATACACTGCTCCACCCTTCCATCCGACGGAATTTAATGCTCTCTCCCACTGGAACATCATTGCTCGCTGAAAAAAATTGAGGAGTTTAGTTTGACGCCAGTCGACGACTGGCAAAGTACTTGACATACATGCTGGTAAAAGAGCTCAAGTTAGTCTGACTGGCTGGTAAAGGAGCAAGAACCGCAAGCTTACATATGGATAAAACTGCGCGTTTCCATGAGCCCAGAAGGCGTTGGCAGCATGGGTAGCAACAAAGTCGTAGTACGAAATGGTGTTTGGGTCTTGCAGATTTCCGGAGATGGGACGCTTGGTCAGCTCCACTACTGCATTGACATCTGTTGAAGTTGAGGTAGTGAGAAGGTATGAGTTGAGTTTGAGTCGGGATGCCTCACATCCAGTTTTCTCTGCACTGGACAGCTGCTCCCATTCTCTCCTGACGAGCGGGTTGTTGCAGGCAGCTGAAACAACCATCGTCGCAGAAGCAAGAGCGGCAGACACGGTAAGCACGATCCTCATTTTTGGAATGATTTTGAAACAAGCCACACTGTCAAAAATAATTTTGATCTGTAAAAGGAAACAGTTATTCTCGTTACTTTATATATTATTTTGGCGGTCTTTTATTGACTGGGCGATTCTGCCAATGGATCCTCCAACTGCCTCATCCACATTTGGTAATACGTACCGATCCACCCCATCTCTTCATTGTCACCGACCTTGTATTTGCCATCTGCCCCACTCATGTCTGCGCGTCTTTGACCAGCAGCGAGTAGATTCAAATGAGTGCCGCGTTCCACTATCTTCCCATCTTTCATTACATTGATGCAGTCCGCATCCACGATTGTGCTCAATCGATGCGCAATAACAAGCGTGGTTCGTCGTGACGTCAACTCGTTAAGAGAGCGCTGGATCATGGCCTCCGTAGTGTTATCCAGCGCAGAAGTAGCTTCATCCAACAGGATTCTTGAAAAGGGTTCAACTTTTGTTGCAAGACACAAAAATAAAAACATGTCAAATTACATTTTTGGATCCTTCAACAACGTTCTTGCAATTGCTACGCGCTGCTTCTCGCCGCCACTCAGCCGAAGTCCTCGTTCACCGACTTTGGTATCGTACTTGTCTGGAAATGACATGATCTTGTCATGGATCTGAGCCTTCTGAGCCGCGCTTTGAATCGCCGCAGAATCCGCCGCCGTGTCGCCGTATCCAATGTTATATCCAATTGTATCGTTGAAGCAAACCGTGTCTTGCGGAACTACGCCGATTGCTTGTCGAAGGGAGGATTGTGTGACTTTGCTAATGTCTGTTGTGCAGGAGGTTAGTTGGACACTGACGCGTTTTATCAAGCAAGTTGGTTCACCTTGGCCATCGATCAGAATTCGCCCAGATTGAGGATCGTACTACGTTATGATAATGATCAATCAAACGGCACCTGCGCCTGTCAAAGGTGCAACTCACAAATCGAAAGAGAAGCCTGAACAAAGTCGATTTCCCGCTTCCGCTCTGTCCAACAAACGCGGTGGTTGTATTTGCAGGCAATGCGAAGCTGATGTTTTGAAGAGCGGGTTGTCGGGAGTCATACGCAAACGACACATTATCTTCAGGATGCGGCAATTCAACATGAGCCATACATTGAGAACAGCCAATATCACTGACCGAATACGATTTCACCATCGAAGCATTTCATTTCGCTCGCAAAAGGATCGTCTTTTACAGCCGAGTTTTCATTCAGCAGATCAAACATACTTTCCATGTCAACAAAGTTCTGAACGCAGTTGATGAGTGAAGAAGAATCAATGATGGTTTGCCAAAGAGCCAAGTACCTGCTGAATCATACGATAGTAGCCCCCAAAGCTGTTCAACGGCCCATACAACTGCAGAATATACGCAATAAACATGACAAAGTCACCGACTGAAAGCTCGCCTTTCACAACACGATCCGCACAAACAAGACTACCACAAGTGAGACCGAGAGTAATCACACTATTTTGCGCCATATTAACGAGATTGTATGACGCGCTAAATTTCCATCCAGCATCTTGATATTCTAAAAGACTTGTTTCGAAGCGATTGACTTCGAAATTTTCGTTGTTGTAGTATTTGACGGTTTCGAAATTGAGAAGCGAGTCTACTGCTCTTGCGCGGGTTTGGGAGTCCAGCTGGAGGGGCATAAAGTTGAATTAAACATCATCAATGAACGCCCTGCCTTATCATGACTCACAGTGTTCATTTCACGGCGGAATTTTGTTCGCCATTCTGTAATCGCGACCGTAAATGCAATGTAAAACACCATCGTCGCAAGAACAATCGCTCCAGTCAAAATATCAAACAGCGTGATGAACCAAACCACAGCGATGAAAATGTCAACAAACACGGGTACAATATTGAACAGGACGGCATTCAAGATTGATCCAACAGAGCTTGTACCTCTATCCATCACTCGCAAGACTAGAAAGACAGGAGTTACGGCCCGGGTTTGCTGAGAAACAACCCTAAAAAATAAGCAAACCTTCTCCAGTCTTTCGATTGATGTGAAATTGTAAGCTCAGCGAATGTAAATGTCTCAACATCTGAACTGATATTTCCCTCGTGTTGAACTGGCTCACTGGAATCCAACACAGGGACTGCAGCGACGAAATGACACCCACGCCACTCTGCAGATATCTCAATGAGCAAAATGCAAGAACTGCTCCCCACGCATAATACGGCGACCGGGATTCTTCCGGTGGCAGGTACGTCAGTGTGTCCACAAGCATCTTGTACTGCAGCGGTACAATCACATTCACAATTCGTCCACATACAAGCAGACCCATACAAAGGCCAACCATGGACTTCAGATACAATCCGCGAGGCATCAGAAACGGAAACAATTGCCGCATATGTTTGAATGTCTTGGCCCAAGAGGATGTTGATTCCGTGCGTCTGTCCTCCTCCAACAGCGCGCTTTCCTCATCAGCACCACCACTCCCTCCAAACGGCACTCGCAGCATAACGCACGATCCGCATTCAACAATGCACCGAGCAGCCAGCAATCCCAGAAACATCCAATCTGTCTTTGTCAGATCGCCAATAGCAACACGATTCGAAATCAGACTCGCTGCAATGAGCGAAAGTTGCGCCGCATCCAGCACGGCTCCTGCAATCCAGGCACCTCGCACAACACACCATAGTCGGATTCGCCCCCACAATGATCTCGATGGGTCCCAGTTCCCCACGATGAAATGAGCCACGGACAAGGCCGTCCATCCAAACAATACAAGGCCATCGCACGCAATGCCGGTTCGGGAACGACCTCGGCGTAAATCGAGTCCGCTTGAATCGGTATCCACCGCGTCCAAGATCAGGATAAGACCACACAAAGTCACCAGAGCACTCGAAGACTGCACATGCTTCGAAAGAGACGGACTGACAGTGTTTGACGTTCGTCTGATCAAACCCAGCAGTCCAACCAGGCCAAACAGAGATACCAGTGCCGCTGCGGATACGTCCAGAACGTCGACAAGAGCGGCTTCCATTCGCATTTCTGATGATCCGAGTATAATATAATCTGATGCTTATGTCGATGGTGAACGTTTATGGAGAAAGTTCGGACAGTAGAAAAGCAGACACCACACGACATTTTGTTCTGACGGGCCAGCGTCCGCACCTCCCGACGGTCCTTCTCTGCAACCATCCAACAACAGCACAGGCAGTTGAGCCGTTCCCGCACCTTCGACAATGACAGGATCTCCCGCCCAAACAAGCACAGCCAAGCTTACCCAGCAATTTACATGACGCCTTGGTCATCCAAATGAAGGGCGACGCGAACTACACAAAAACTAGCTTGCAAGATGTTCTCACTTCCGACGCGTGATCGTATCAACTTCTCGGCAACAAATTTTAACGAAAGTGGCCGTTGCCTATCAAACTAAAAATTATTAAAACGCGCATTCTGTCAGTCTTGCACTGGTTCTCGTGTGGTGAATCTGTTGAAACTGCGCAACCACTAACATATTGGGTGGGAAAGGAGCCAACCTTGACGTTCATGCTGCCATGTCGATCGAAAAAGTCACCCAAATGGTTCAAAAGAATCGCGTTGCGGAAATGGCAGACTTGACTGAGCAAATTGAACGAATGGACGAAGAAGTGGAGGAGTTGCGAATTATTCTGGATGCCAACCGCACGGTAAATATCAAAGCTACAGAAAAAGCTCTTCGATTGTTTCGTGCGGGCGTGTCGAACACTGTAGCAGATTCTGTCGAAAATTCCGACGCTGTGCTGGCCGAAATATCCGATCCAGTGGTTGACCCTTTGGATCCCAGGGAACATGTGTTTGAGAAGGAAGAAAACGCGGTTGGGTCTAAACGCACGAGTTCTTACGAAAGGCCAAGAGAAAGCTGTCAAGATAGCACGATTCTACGTGGAAAGGAGGGTGGAGCAGGCCATGCACGAAGCAAGGATTCAAGCGTTGGATTTAAAGTGTCATTAGAATTGTGACTGATCAGTAATCAAATTGGATCCAATGAAGCTGCTCGCTTTGATCGTTGTCGCGGGCCATGCTCTGGCCCAGTGCACGAACCCGCGCGTGCGCCAAGAGTGGAACACGCTGTCTTCAGGCGACAAGTCTGCCTGTGAGTGCCCCGCCGTTCACCCCATCATCCTTCATACTCACCCCTCATTCCATTGGCCCCAGTCGTGGCTGCGTGTGCTGCACTGGCAAAGAGACCACTCAGCAACCAGTATGCAGACCCTTCCATCATGTCCTGGCATGACTTTGTCGTAACGTGAGTCCAGTTGTTTCTCAGTGTCTCACTTGTGCTCATTCGCTGTAACTCACAGCCACTCCGAGAATGCCTTCTGGTCTCATGTTCGTACTGTTCGCTGTGATTCATTACGATTAACTAACCTGCCGTGGCTCTACAGGGAAACGCCCAGTTCTATCCATACCACCGCGCCATGGTTTGGCAGTTTGAGAAGGCCATCATCTCAACTGGATTATGGCCCGCCAGCAAAGGAATTCCTTACTGGGACTGGTCGGCCGTGTCTCAGGTTTATACACTGTTCATCGCTCTCATCCCCCCACAGACGCACTGATACGATGAGATTGAACAGAACTGGTGGACTTCCGATGTCTTCAGCCCTTCATACTTTGGATCCGCATCATCTCCAGACCCGGACATTTGTGTGGTCGATGGCGCATTTGCAAAGGGCGTGTACTCTGTTGCTCCGGATGCGTTGAAAAATCGAAAGATTACCACGGGCGATCTCACTTGTCTTCGCCGAAACGGGGGCCAGTACGTTTTACCCGACGCAACATCCATGCAGGACGCCTTGTCTGCGGGCAGTTACTTGCAGTTTACTTGCCAGGACCCCAACACGTATTACGACTTGGTATGCTTCAAGTTTGGACCCCATCCACGAAAAGCACTGACTCTCTTTTCGAATAGAGCAACTACCATGCTTCGGGACATGGGACTATCGGTGGTCCAGGAAGTGACCTCGCAGATGCGAGTGTATCTCCCAACGATCCAATCTTTTGGCGTAAAGTTTTTGCTTTCTCCGAATTATTGAAGACCGAGGTAGGCTAATGATCGACAAAAATCCCAGTGCACCACGGCTTTGTCGACAAGTACTGGTTCAGATGGCAAAGTCAATGCCCGCAATTCAAATTCGACTACACAGGCGTGCTCAAACGG
The DNA here is from genome assembly GCA_025435555.1 of Chytriomyces cf. hyalinus JEL632. Classification (NCBI taxonomy): domain Eukaryota; kingdom Fungi; phylum Chytridiomycota; class Chytridiomycetes; order Chytridiales; family Chytriomycetaceae; genus Chytriomyces; species Chytriomyces cf. hyalinus JEL632. Next base: position 264,776 of record JAIWWG010000032.1, on the reverse strand, counting down.
CAAGATGCAACTGGACTAACAGACAGCAGTCCATACGCAAACTTGGATTCTTGGCCATTCACTGTACAGCAAATGATGGATGTACAAGGAGATACTCTATGCTACACCTACGGACCTTCAAAGGGCGACTTGCCGGCAAGCTCCCCTCCTGCATGCCCTGCTGTGAAACCGCTTACGGCACAAACTGGAACTGCATCTTCTTCTGCGAGTACAACCGGATCAGCAAAAGGAGGAGTAGAGGATATGTGGCTGCGTTCCATGTTTGTAAAGTTGGTGAAAACGCCTAGCTTGGGTTCGTTTAACGCTGGAACAAGCGCTGCCGGATCTGCTGGAATTGACGCTGCTGCGGGTGGAGACAGTGGGGCCATCATCATTATGGGGAGAGATAATACAACTGACCAGGATGCTGGCGCTGGTACAGTACCTGTCTCAGCAACCGGAACAGTCCTTGCGACACAGACCGCAACTATCGTTGCCACATCTTCGGCCGTGGCTTCCAAAGAAGTTGCGAGTAAAGTTGAAGACGGATACATTGAAACGCAACTGCCGGACGGAAGCACTCTTGTATCGTACACGCATTTCAACCACACTGTCCAAATTCCTGCCACACATGAAGTCTTCTTGGTATTTTCACGCTCTGTCGCTGCCATCGACAAAAAGACGTACAAAAAGAAGCGATTCTTTTCGCCACTGGAACCCTTGGAATACAGCCAACCTGCCAACTTTACAGACTTGTCCAACGACCCAGGTCGCTGCTGGCTCAAGTACCCTCAAAAAGTACCCGAGTCGTACCTGGCGGGTATGAATATGGACGTTGCCATGTACAATAACGTGTACAATTTGCAAATGATGGCCATTGATAAATTTAACATGGAAAGCGGCACGAGTCCGTCGTGCTAATGTCCTTTACTTTTCTCTTTTGCCTTTCTCTTTTTTTTTTTCTTTTGGTGTGCTTTATGTCGTAAGAGTGGACAACTGAATAGAATATTCACTAGCGATACTTGAACAGCCGTTGTTTGGCGCCAATATCATTTTGGGGTGTTGGTTGAAAATTTTGTTCCATTTCCGGTGTTTCAAAATGGGATCTGGGGAGCGCCTTCGCCGCAACTTCCAAATTATTATTATCTTCATTAGATGAAGCTCGTCAGCCTCACAGTCATTTTCTCCCTAGGCCTTGCCGTTGATGCAGCCTGCAGCAACCCGCGTGTCCGCAGTGAATGGCACCAGCTTTCCTCCTCTCAGAAATCAAGCTTTGTCTCGGCTTGCGCTGCCCTTGCAAAAAGACCCGTCAGTGGACAGACGTCAGATCCATCTACCATGTCCTGGCACGACTTTGTACAGACTCACTCCCGCAACGCATTCTGGGCTCACGTAAAACGCAAATACTTCTCTGACTTTTCCCTTCGTAGCTAACATGAGTTTCATAAACAGGGAAACGCCCAGTTTTATCCTTACCACCGCGCAATGATGTGGCAATTTGAAGAAGCCATCATTTCCACGGGCCTGTGGCCATCCAGCACGGGTGTACCCTACTTTGACTGGTCCGCAATGTCCCAAAACTGGTGGACATCCGACATTTTCAGTGACCAGTACTTTGGGTCCGCTACGAGCACACATCCAGATTCATGTGTTACAAATGGAGCATTTAGACGTGGAGTTTATAATGTTGCTGCAGATTTGGATAATCATCGTGGGGTCACTTCCGGAGATTTGACTTGTCTGCGCCGAAATGCGCCACCAGCGGCGTTGACGGATGCTACCACCATCACGAGTTCGTTGAATGCCAACAGTTATCTTCAGTTTACGAGTCAGGACCCGAATCACTACTATGATGAGGTTTGCTTTTTTTTTTTTTCTCTGGTGTTGTGACGTTGTTTATCTGATGTTTCAATTTTGGTTTCAGACGAACTACCACGCAGACGGTCACGGAGTTCTTGGAGGCGGCGGTACCTCGGATATGTCGAATCCGTCAGTTTCGCCCAACGACCCGGTGTTTTGGTGTAAGTTCACTTATTGTTGACCCCCCCCAAAAAAAACGCTAACAATTGCAAACGCAACATCTAGTGCACCATGGATTCGTCGACAAGTACTGGTGGAGATGGCAAAACATTTGCCCATTCTACAAACAAGATTACGACGGTGTTCTCTCCCGCGCGGACGATCCCATCAGCGATGGAACACGAACAGCTTCTTCAAAATTGAGCCTTGACTCTTGGCCATTCACTGCTTCTCAAATGCTCAACACTCAGGGAAACTCCCTCTGCTACACGTACTCTAAAAGTGCTGGTGATCTTGCCGCACCATCGGCAACTTGCCCGGCCTTCACCCCGGAACCTGAGGTCGCAAAGAGTACGACTACCCCTACTACTAGTTTGAATGCCGCTCAGAATGATGCAAGTGATTTGTGGATTCAGAAACTGCTGATTGGGATGGTTGCTCCGTTGCCGTTGAAGGGGTTTGGTTCGAACCCTGTTGTTGGAACTGGGACTGTGAAACCTACCGTGCCAACAGGGACAACAGACTCGGGAGATGCAGGCAGCGAGGATGTTATTATCATGGGACGTGACAACTCTACTTCAGCTGATTTGGTGGACAATTTAACGGCGCCAAGCAACATCACAACCATTGTTTTGGCAGGCTCGAGCAACTCGTCCACGGTTCTGAACATCACCAACCTGATCAACTCAACTCTGAATAGTAATCTGACAGATACTGTCTCGGCCAGCGTCAATTTGAACGCAACCATTTCCTTTGAAAACGTGACAGCGCTTCCAGTCCCCAACACATACAACGACACAATGAACGAGGACGGCAGCGTGACAGTTTCCTTCACAAACGCCAACTACACCATCGAGATCCCAGCAAACCACACCATCAAATACGTCTTCAACTCGCACGTCGGAACCATCGGCCCAGACGGAAAGCCACACCGATTCTTTGTCTCCATGGACATTGCACCGTACGAGCCCAACCCAGAAGCTCCTACCGATGTCGAGATTGGTCAAGACCCTTGTTACCTTGCGTACCCACCTGAGCCGCAGGAAGCGTGGGTGACACACATGGGGATGAATTACCCGAGAGTCATTAGCATCCACAACAGCGTCAAGAGTAAGATTGATGCGTACAATGCCGCCAACTGTAACGGGGTGATCAGCCCGTCGTCGATGCTGAACCAAAATTACACGCGCCGGGATGGAAGTCTGTTTTAAATAAAGATGGTATATATACAGAGAATGGTCGGATATGCATATCTCTATTGACGTTGTATGTCTCCCAAGATGGGACATGGTCTCAAAATGACTTGGGGATCGCATTTTAAAAGTGCAATCGCTCTCGTTTTCTAAATTCCATTTCGAAATCTCTACCGCTCAATATGATCATGCAGACACTCTTGGCAGTGGCCGCTACAGCCGGTCTCGTCAGCGCCGCTTGCTCGAACCCACGCATTCGTATGGAGTGGCACGACATGTCCCCGGACCAGAAGGCTGCTTGTGAGTGACGGTGTCCTTTGGGCTTTCCCCTTTCTCACACCATCATCAACAGACGTCAGAGCCACCGTTGCTCTTGCTAGCAGACCAGTCAGCGGTCAGTACGATGACCCTACCCGCATGGCTTGGCATGACTTTGTGCAGACCCACTCCCGCAATGCATACTGGGCCCACGTAAGTTTGAGGTTGTGGCTGGATGCCTTGTCTCACATCTCCTTCTCTCTCCCACAACAATAGGGAAACGCCCAGTTCTATCCTTACCATCGTGCAATGATGTGGCAGTTTGAGAATGCTCTCATCTCGACGGGCGAGTGGCCATCGAGTATGGGAGTCCCTTACTTTGATTGGTCGGCAATGTCGCAGGTGACACAAAGCTTTTTTTCAAAACTGTCTCATCATGCCTTTCCAACTGAACACGCTTTTCCTCTCTGCGTAGAACTGGTGGACGTCCGACATCTTCTCGGACCAATACTTTGGATCTGCCACCAGCAAGGATAAGGATGGATGTGTGCTGACAGGAGCCTTTGCCAAAGGCAAGTACAAGGTTGCCGACGATCCTGAGGGTTCTAGAGGCATCACGACGGGTGACTTGACTTGCCTGCGTCGTAATGCGAGAAGCGGTGCTGTGCTGCCGGATGCAACTGAGATCACACGGGGACTTGCGCCAAACACTTACACGGAGTTCACTGGTTACAACTTGGACAACGGTAACTACCACGCATCTGGGCACGTTACGATTGGTGGAGACGGAGGTGACTTGAGTAACCCAAGCATCAGTCCAAATGACCCGCTCTTTTACCGTGAGTCTCCTTCTTTAATCAGTGGCTGTGACAAAACTAATTATTGATAATAGTGCACCACGGATTCGTTGACAAGTACTGGTGGCGATGGCAGCAGCAGTGTCAGGCCTTCAAGTACGACTACGAAGGTCGCCTGAAGTCGGCTGACGATCCAATGTCCCACGGCAGCGACCAAGCTTCAAAGGATCTTTACGTCAACTCTTACCCATTCATCGTTGCCGACCTGTTGGAGTCCGAAGGAGACACTCTCTGCTACAGATACTCCCAATCCAAGGGAGACGTCACTCCCCAAGCAGTATCATGCCCGGCCTTCACGACCACAAGTGCTGTGCCAAAACCTACCACGTCAAGAGACCCCAGCGACACAAACACTGACCGCCCTACCGAAACTAGTGGTCGCACTTCTGTTCCAGTTCGTCCAACAGTTGCAGCCAACTCTCTTGATGACAACTGGCTCAATGTTGCCCTTGTCAGAATGATTGAAAAGAAAAAGGTGGTCTGGAAAGTTGGTGGTGCTTCAGATGACGGGCAAGTGTCCATTCAGGACATTCCAACGGCAGGCGGAGATATTGTTGTTTTCGGTCGTGACGAGTTGGAAAGCTTTTCGGACGCTGAGACTACAACAGACGCTGAGGCTGCAACAGAAACTGAGTTTGCTTCAAGAACTGGCACCGCAACTGGAACTCTCACTGCAACTGCAACTGCAACTGCAGTTGCAACTGAGCCAGCAGCGAAACCCAATCATTTGTACGTTGAGACACGAAACGCAGACAATAGCACCACCATTTCGTACACCAACTTCCACAAAACGATTGAAGTCCCTGCCGAATACGAGATTGTTGCTGTGTACTTGTCCTCAGTGACGGCACAATTGCCCGGCGGTCCACTCAAGCGATTCTTCCCAGCCATGCCCGTGATTGAATATGTTCCCAACCCAGAAGCACCACAAGAAGTTGTGGCTGGAAGCCACCCTTGCCACCTTGCCTACCCAGACCCAATTACATGCGAATACGCCGAAGCCATGAACATGAGCTGCGACATGGTCACTTCGAAGCACGCGTTGCTGAAGATGAGAATTGATGAGTTCAACGCTGCCAACTGCCAGAACGGCACCAGTCCATCATCGTTGGTCAACCACGGATGGAGTGCGATGTAGTTGTTGAAATATGCTGGCATTGTTTGTATCTTTTGACATTCTGTTGACACTTTTTTTTTTTTGCGTTTCCGTTTTTGTATTTCGCGTGAACATGCGTGGAAGTAGACTTTCCTTTTTCAAGAGTAAAATATCGATCAAAAATAAGGTTTTATTCATGCTGTGATCGGTAGTTGCCCGGTGTGTCAGAGTGGTCAAAAAACAACCCACGAAAAAACAAAAAACAAACACTGCAACGCATGGAAGCTGCCCTTGTCGACGTTCTGGACGTATCCGCAGCGGCACTGATCTCCCTATTTGGCCTGGTTGGCCTTCTGGGTTTGATCAGACGAACATCAAACACTGTCAACCACGGCCCGTCTCTTTCGAAGCATATGCAGTCTTCGAGTGGTCTGCTCATTCTCACAGGTTTTATCCTGATCTTGGACGCGGTGGATACCGATTCAAGCGGACTCGATTTACGCCGAGGTCGTTCCCGAACCGGCATTGCGTGCGATGGCCTTGTATTGTTTGGATGGACGGCCTTGTCCGTGGCTCATTTCATCGTGGGGAACTGGGACCCATCGAGATCATTGTGGGGGCGAATCCGACTATGGTGTGTTGTGCGAGGTGCCTGGATTGCAGGAGCCGTGCTGGATGCGGCGCAACTTTCGCTCATTGCAGCGAGTCTGATTTCGAATCGTGTTGCTATTGGCGATCTTACAAAGACAGATTGGATGTTTCTGGGATTGCTGGCTGCTCGGTGCATTGTTGAATGCGGATCGTGCGTTATGCTGCGAATGCCGTTTGGAGGGAGTGGTGCTGATGAGGAAAGCGCGTTGTTGGGGGAGGACAGACGCACGGAATCAACATCCTCTTGGGCCAAGACATTCAAACATATGCGGCAATTGTTTCCGTTTCTGATGCCTCGCGGATTGTATCTGAAGTCCATGGTTGGCCTTTGTATGGGTCTGCTTGTATGTGGACGAATTGTGAATGTGATTGTACCGCTGCAGTACAAGATGCTTGTGGACACACTGACGTACCTGCCACCGGAAGAATCCCGGTCGCCGTATTATGCGTGGGGAGCAGTTCTTGCATTTTGCTCATTGAGATATCTGCAGAGTGGCGTGGGTGTCATTTCGTCGCTGCAGTCCCTGTGTTGGATTCCAGTGAGCCAGTTCAACACGAGGGAAATATCAGTTCAGATGTTGAGACATTTACATTCGCTGAGCTTACAATTTCACATCAATCGAAAGACTGGAGAAGGTATGGACTCAGCGTTGCAGAGCGCTTTTTTCGAATTCGCAAGTAACTCTACCTCACCAGTTCTTCGCGTGATGGACCGTGGAACGAGCTCCGTGGGCTCATTACTCAATGCAATCGTGTTCAACATTATTCCCATCTTTGTCGATATTTTCATTGCCGTGTTTTGGTTCATTTACATGTTCGACTACTTGACCGGGCTGATTGTACTCTCTACGATGGTACTGTATGTGACAATGACGGTGGTTATAACAGAATGGCGAACAAAGTTTCGAAGGGAAATGAACGCGGTCAGCTTTACTTCATTTCTCAGCTCCCAAAATTTCTTGCTAAACTTGAGTTAATTCGGCACACAGCTTGATTCTTCCTCCCGCGCAAGAGCTGTCGACTCGCTTCTCAACTTCGAAACCGTCAAATACTACAACAATGAAAACTATGAAGTCAACCGATTCGAAAAGAGCATTCTTGAATACCAAAATGCAGACTGGAAATCTAGCGCGTCTCTGACCCTCCTCAACATGGCGCAAAACACGGTCATCACAGTAGGTCTGGCATGCGGGAGTTTACTTTGCGCCGGACGGGTTGTTAGGGGGGAGCTGACTGTCGGAGATTTCATCATGTTCATTACGTACATTGTGCAATTGTATCAGCCGCTCAACTTTTTTGGAACGTATTACCGCGTCATTCAGCAGGTTTGCACCCATCGCGTTTTGCTGTTCTTGCGAATTCTGAGTTTTGGTTTATTCAGAACTTTATTGACATGGAAAGCATGTTCGATCTGCTCAACGAAAACGCAGCAGTAAAAGATGAAGAGTTTGCGAGGGATATGAGTTGCTCCGACGGAGAAATTAAGTTTGGTTCGTCTTCCCACGTCAATGTTAGGTATCTCTGTGACTGACTGACGTTCCCTTAGAAAACGTATCTTTTGCGTACGATGCGCGTCAGCCTGCACTGCAGAACATAAGTTTCATTGTCCCTGCCAAAACTACCACCGCTCTTGTTGGACAAAGTGGCAGCGGCAAGTCGACTGTTTTCAGACTCCTTTTCCGCTTTGTAAGATCGTTTGCTTTCATGCTTTTCGCGGATTGATTTGCTCATCATTTATATTCTGCACAATTTAGTATGATCCCCAGTCGGGTCGAATTCTAATCGACGGCCAAGGTGAGTATCTCTTTCCACCAACCGCCAAACTCACCAGATTCGAAAATTCTGATTCTGTAGACATCAGCAAAATGACCCAATCTTCTCTGAGACGCGCTATTGGAGTAGTTCCACAAGATACAGTCTGTTTCAACGATACCATTGGATACAACATTGGATACGGAGACACCAACGCCAGCATGGCAGCAATCGAGCAAGCTGCGCAAAAGGCACAGATTCACGACAAGATTTTGGCATTCCCCGACGGATACGAAACAAAAGTCGGCGAGCGCGGGTTACGACTCAGTGGAGGTGAAAAACAGAGAGTGGCAATTGCGCGCACATTGCTCAAGGACCCCAAAATGTAATCACTGGTTTTTTCCTCCTTCCGACGTTCACGAAATTAACCCATTTTTTTCTTCAAGCATTCTTTTGGATGAAGCTACTTCAGCCCTGGACAATACCACGGAAGCACTTATCCAGCGATCCTAGACGGAACTCACATCCCGCCGAACCACGCTTGTGATTGCTCACCGGTTAAGCACAATTGTTGATGCCGACTGCATCATTGTCATGAAAGACGGAAAAATTATAGAAAAGGGCACGCATTTGGACCTTTTGGCTGCCGGAGAAAAACGTGCGTCGTTAAGTGGGCCGGATGGGAAATTCAAGGTTGGAGAAACTGAGGAGATGGGATGGATTGGTACGTATTACCAAATGTGGATGCGACAGTTGGAGGACCCGTCGTCGGGTGTTGCCGATCTTGATAGCAATGACGCCCAGTTGGGTCCAATGAAGCCAGTAATGAAGATTCGTGTGGCGCCGTCAGTCCGGGCTGGAGTTGCAAAGGCAAATGGAGGTCACGGAAGGCATGGCGGACATGGAGATAGCGGAGGAGGGAGTGCTTTGCATTAAAATCCGTCTGACCGGCGAAACCACAGAACCTGATAAAACAAATTTATTGCGGCTTGAACCGCGCATGAACACAAAGAAGCACAAACTGTAGCCTCCAAAATGAAGCACCAAACTCTTGGTCATCGAGCCGCATCCAACGCTTGAACCCTTGCTTCGTGCATGCCTTGCTCCACAGTTCCTTCCACATAGAATCGAACGATTTTCACCGTTTTTTCTTGACCTTTACGTAGAACTCGCGCGATCCCTTGTTGTTCAGACGCAACTGCGTTTTCTTCCCTCCCAGACACAAACGGATGCAAGATGATGCAGTGAGATGCTGCGAAAAAAGAAAAAATCAGCATTCAAACTCAGCGAACATATAACGCACAGTCGACAATTCGCCGTAGGAAATAAAGCGACAACTTAAAAACCATGGTCGGCAGTGGGTCCAATGCCTTACCTTCTGTCAGGTTCAATCCACTAACTGAATCGCGCGCCGAGAGCATGAGCACCTTGACCGGCTTTTGGGCCGGTTTATTCAGTTTCAGTTGTTTTGCAGTTTTCAATACTGCTTCTGGCTGCTCCTCCGCAACCCGTTTGCCTTTTCCTTTGGGATCCAAAGGATCAATCACTGGCTCGGATATTTCGGCCAGAATAGTATCGGTATTTTCGATCTTCTCTGCAGCAGGTTTCGAAAGGCCCGCACGAAACAGTCGAAGCGCTTTCTCTCGCTGCTGCCAGCCGTTCTTAACTCGCGCAGTCGATAGTCCGTACGTTTTCAGAGCTGCCGAGACAAGGTCGGCAAGATCTGAGTACTGAATAAATACAATGAATCGATGGTCATCTGACTTGATGCTTTCTTCCTTGATGTACTTGACCACCTCGCGAATCTTGGATCCGAACTGTCGAAAGCAGTTTAATGATAAGCAAATTGATCGCGTCGCAAAAATGAGGGCTGCAACTATACCATGTTCGGATCCAGATTTTCGGAGTCATCCTCCACATCTGCCTCCTCGCCACCGATAGTTTCCTGCGCGGGTTCAACAGCTGGAGGAGGAAGCACTTTCATCACTTCCCCCGCCTGGAACTGTTCGCGACAGCTGGGACACTTTCCCTGTGTCGAGATTGCATCAGCACAGTCTCCACAGAACGAATGCCCGCATGGCACGATGCCAATCTCGCCTTGCACATCCTCCTCCAAGCACACGTTGCATTCAATCTTCTGTCCTCCCTTGGACAAGTACGTGTTGACAAAGTTTTCGAAAAAGTTGAACTGAGCCTGGATGGATGCTCGGTTGACGCGCATCTCTGCGACCTTGAGTTTGATTGTGTTGATTTTTGTTTCTGCGGCCTTGGTGTTTGCCGCACGCTTGACATCAGACTCATCGAGCGTAATTCGTAATTCCTCTCCTTCCTCCTCCATTCGAGTTATTCTGTCATCCAAGTCTGCCATTTCCGAAACGCGATTCTTTTGGACCATCTGGGTAACTTTTTCAATGGACATTGCCGCATGAGCTCCGAGGTTGGCTCCTTCTCTCCCAATCTGATAGTGGTTGCACAGCTTCAGCAGATTCACCACACCAGAATGAATGCATGATTGATAAAATGCGCGTTCAATCGGAGTCTGACGACAACTAAATGTCTCAAAGACAGGTGGTGGATACGTCACATCTGGCTCGTTCCGTCTGACACGGTTCTGAATGAACCGAAACATCTCCAGTTGAGGGGCATGCCAATTTTTTGTTGCATCAAGGTTGAGGAAATCCGCATAGCGACAAATTACTCTCATTGAATCAAAGGTGGGGGTTCCCGTCAATCCCCATAAACAGTCGGCAGACAGCTGAAGGACTTGGTCTGTGACAGACTCTTGCTTATCCAGCACTTCGTGAAATTCATCGCACACAATTCGGTGAAAATGACACCACGTCAAAGAAAAGTCTCCCTTTTTGCGAATTGTCACAAATTTCTGCCGGTCGGCAGCAGAGTTTTCCAAATCCAAGTTTTTGCCGTAGTTTGACAAATAACGGCCACTTTCTTTCGCACCTCGGTAGGCCTTGTTCACAAGGAATTGATATGATACAATCACGAAGTCGCAGGTGAGAATGTCTTTCAAGCTTGTTTTTGTGTAGTTCACTTTCCCCTTCATTTGGATCACCGAGACGGAGTCTCCCAGGCATTTGCGGATCTCTTGCTCCCACTGGTCTGCAATGTTGTTTGGGACAAGGATGAGGGTGGCTTTTGAACGGAACATGTTGTTGTGCATGGAGTACAAAAAGTTTTGGTCCTTCAAAGGACGCGAATGGCAAAGGGCAAGTGTTGTGATTGTCTTGCCGACACCTGGTTTGTCCTGTTGAGTACAAGAGATGATACTGAGCAGCTCGATGCTGAAACAACAAAGTGGAAATGTAGTACATACCGCAATGATTCCAGAAGTCACGTTTCGCGATTGCTGGGCTTCCAAGTCCCTTTTCATGAAAGACTTGGACTCCAAATCAAACCACATGTCACCAGTACCATCATCCACTGGAAACAAATTCGGCGCATAAAACAGAGACTGTTCCCGATCTTCGATTCCTTGCATCCATGCCAAAGTTCGCAGCTGATAGTCAAACAATTCCAACGCAAACGGCTCGGAGGGTCCAGCACATGGCACAATATCAAATGTTGCAGGCACTGTAAGCGTTGAGAGTGTGGAATCGATGCCTCCTTCCGCTGTATGAGTCCAGACTAACTCGTTCTCGACAATCACGACAGGTGCACCGCCGTTTGCCCAATACATTTGCACGAATTCGTATTCCAATGCTTCTGGAGTGTTGAGTGCTTCTATATCGTTATCTCTCCATCGAACATGCAACTCGATATCCACAAGTCTATCGTCTTGCACATTGCGCGCAAGCTTGACCAAGACATTAAAATTGGCCCCGCAAACTGTTTGTATCATCAGTTCCTGTCTGATCAACAAGACGATGCTCTTTTCGACTGTATCTTCCTGCGGAATTGGATGCGCAAACCAACAGTGCAAGTTGATGCTGCGCTTCGCATAGAAATACTTTGCCCAAAAACGGAGTGGCATGACAGCCGAGAGTTCCTTTGGCCAGTGCTGGTATTTGACCCAAAGCGCTTGAGCCATAAACACGGCAAGTTCGATATGATCGTCTTCGGCTGGATCGTCAGCCGTGCTGTGCTTGTTTGAGCTGTCGCCCATGAACGCCGCAAGATCCTCATCACTCTCAACCTCAAAGGTGAGGGAGCGGCTGAGTATCTTGGCAGCGACTGGGGCTGAAGGTGGAGCGGACACAGAAGATGGCCCAGCCGCGACAGTGACGGAACCAGCGCCCATGGTAATAAAATTCCAAACCAGATAAAATGTTCAGAAATGGTTTTGAGCTGAAAGCACAGCAAGCTGGGCAACCTCACTTCTTTCCATTTCCCTGCTTGAGGGAGGAAGCAATGGTCGTTTCTCAGATGACCGAGCGACAATGCGATTGGCCTGAGTGGGAGTCCACCTCAACTGAAGGCCGCTTCTTTGCTTGACGTCAGCTCGATGTTCTTTCATTTCATCATTTGCGTTTGGGACCGTCTGTTTGAGCACAGCTGGGTGCGTAGCCGTCTGATCGAATCCGCACCAATCGTGGCTGTCGCTGCTCCAGGAACAAGAAAAAAGAAAAGGCGTTTTCGGACATGCAAAAACAATTTGTGCAAAACGGCCCGCTGAAATTAAGAAAAATTTGGGCGGACTGTGGTTACAAAACACGCTTGTTTTTCGTGCTCAGTTTTGCTTGTTGCTCCTTCCACTACGTCGGCGCCTTTTCCGTGGGTTTGCCGTGGGTGCCTATGGCGGGGGAGTTGGCCGCTGGGGCCTGGAGTGGACCCACAATTCCTTCAGCCGCCCGGTTCCATCTGCTTCCAAGCACGGCCTTTTGGCTAAGAACGTTGCGGCGCCGTTAGCTCGACCCTTCTTTCTATGTACTCCAATCCTCCACCCAGCCGCACGCTTGCATCAAACGAGAGTCCTCGCGCATACCGTGCGAACTTGCCTTCAAGCAGCGCAGTTCCTTCATCAGCAGAAAGGATAGACTCTGCGTTGTCACTTTCGCCGTTCCCATCCTCACGAGCGCAATTAACTCAAGCGTAACCTGGCAGTCCGTCCATGCACAAAGCACTTCGCGTGCGTGTTCTCACGTTCTATACTCTCTGGTGCCAAAAGCGCGCCATCATTGCCTCTGCGTTCGGCAATGTACAAAGTCCATGCAACTTATGCAATTGCGGCCTTCCTCCAGCATTTCGACTTCTTCGAAAAATATTCAAGGACTGCAACGTGACAGTTTTTTTTGGCCAAAAGAGCATTGCCAACCCAACTTCCACAACCCAGCAGTCATGGAATGTACATTATTCAGACAAACTCTTCCGGTTTACAAAATAATTCCAACGACTTCAAGGACCCACTCCACCAGCACATTCATCGAGCCCCGTCCACAGCTTGAACCGTCCAATCCACTTCCGACCTAGCCGACCTATTGTGACGATTGCACTTCAAGATATGGCATCGATCTGGCGCAAAAAGTAAGTGAAGCAACAGAGGCTGCGTTTTCGGACACCCAAAAACCAATTGCAACAGTCACCAACCATCACAAGTCTGGATATAATCATTTTACATGCTGTCAAGAAACATTATGCAAGAAGGTTCGGCAACCAAAAGGGCATTGCGCAGCAGTCGTGACACCTTAATCACACACACAACCGCATTCAGTTTCATGTTTTCCACCGTCTTTCATAAATCAACTCCACCAGGACACTCATTGAGTCGCATCTAAAGCTTTCACCCTTGCTTCGTGTATATCTTGTTCCACAGTTCCTTCCACATAGAATCGAACGATTTTCACCGTTTTCTCTTGACCTTTCCTGAGAACCCGGGCGATGCCTTGCTGTTCAGACGCAACGGCATTTTCTTCCTTCTCAGACACAAACGGATGCAAGATGATGGAGTGCGGCGCTGCCGTCAGTTTCAGCATCCATTGCAGTATAATCTCCAATACTCACCTTCCGTCAGATTCAATCCACTCACTGAATCACGTGCAGAGAGCATGAGCACCTTGACCGGTTTTTGGGCGGGTTTGTTCCGCTTTACTTGCTTGGGAGTTCAGTCGTCGATCTGGCTCCTCCTCTGCAACACGCTTGCCTTTACCCTTGTGATCTAAAAGATTAACCGCTGGCTCGGATACTTCAGCCAGAACAGTATTATTTTCGGCAGCATCTGCAGCCTGTCAAAACCGGCCTGCGCGAAACACTCTAAGGGGATTTTTCTCGCTGCTTCCAACCTTGTTTGACTCGCGTTGTTGACAGTCCATAGGTTTTCAGAGCTGCCGAGACAAGATCTGCCAGGTCTGAAAACTGAATAAATACAAGGAATCGGTAGTCGTCCGACTTGATGCTTTCTTCCTTGATGTACTTGACCACTTCGCGAATCTTGGATCCAAACTGTCAAAATAGTTAAATGCTGAGCAAAACAAAATGCTTCAAGCATGACTGCTGCCGCACCATATAGTGATCCAGATTTTTCGCGTCAGCCGTATCTTCATCCTCGATATTGGGATATTCAAGCACAGGTTCATTTGCTGGAGGTGGTAGCGCCTTCATTACCTCCACCACCTTGAAAACTTCGCGGCAACTGGGACACTTTCCTTGCGCCGAGATTGCATCAGCGCATTCTCCACAGAACGAATGCCCGCATGGCACGATGCCAATCTCGCCTTGCACGTTTTCCTCCAGACACACGCTGCATTCAATCTTCTGTCCTTCTTTGGATAAATACGTATTCATAAAGTTTTCGAAAAAATTAAACTGTGCTTGAATCGATGTCAGTTGGATGCGCGTCTCGTCAATTTCGACTTTGATGGTCTCGATTTTTGCTTCCTTAGTTTTGATGTTTGCAACGCGCTTGGTATCCGGGTCATTCAATGTGATTTGAAGCTCCTTGGCGTCGTCTTCCATTCGTGAAATCTGATTTTTCAAGTCCGCCATTTCTGATACGCGATTCTTTTGGACCATTTGAGTGACTCTTTCAATCGACATTGCAGCATGAACTCCGAGGTTGGCTCCTTCTCTCCCAATCTGATAGTGGTTGCACAGCATCAGCAGATTCTCCAAATCAGAATGGATGCAGGATTGATAGAATGCGCGCTCTATGGGAGTCTGACGGCGGCTGAAAATCTCAAAGACAGGTGGTGGGTATATCACGTCTGGCTCGTTCCGTCTGACACGGTTCTAAATGAACTGAAACATCTCCAGGTGCGGAGCCAGCCACCTGTGCGTTGCATCGAGGCTCAAGAAATCAGCATACCAACGAATTGTATTCATGCAATCAAAGGTGGGAGTCCCCGTCAATCCCCACAAAAAGTCAGCGGACAGGTGCAGGACTTGATTCACGATGGCGCTTTGCTTGTCAAGAACTTCATCCAATTCATCATACACAATGCGGTGGAAATGACGCCACGTGAAGGCAAAGTCCCCGTTTTTGTGGCTAGTCACAAAATTCTCGCGGTTGGCAGCAAAGTCTTCGAGATCGAATTTTCTGTAAAAGTATGACAGGTAACGGTCACTTTGTTGTTTGGCGCCTCGATAGGCGGGGTTGACGATTAATTGATATGACACAATTAAGAAGTCGCAGCTGACAATATCTTGCAGGCTTGTCTTTGCGTAATTTGCTTTGCCCTTCATTTGAATCACCGAGACAGAATCTCCCAGACATTTGCGGATCTCCTGCTCCCACTGGTTAGCAATGTTATTTGGGACAAGGATGAGGGTGGCTTTTGAGCGGAACATGCCGTTGCGCATGGAGTACAAAAAGGATTGGTTTGAGAATGGACGCGAGTGGCAAAGGGCAAGTGTTGTGACTGTTTTCCCAACGCCAGGTTTGTCCTGAGGGTATGCAGGAGATGGTATTGAGCCTCTGGATACTATAACAACTGAAAGACAGTGCGCTGCATGCCGCAATGATTCCAGAAGTCACGTTTCGCGCTTGCCGAGAATCTGTGTCCCGTTTGATGAATATCTTGGACTCCCAACACATAGCGCAATATCGAATGTTGCAGGCACTGTAAGCGTTGAGAGTGTTGAATCGACACCTCCCTCCACTGTGTGAGTTCAGACTAACTCGTTCTCGACAAATGAAAATGCCCCGCACCATTTGTCCAGTACATCTGCACGAATTCGCTTTAGTGCTTCTGGCGTCTTTAAAGCGGCACTGTCGTTGTCTTTCCATCGAACATGCAACTCGATATCCACAAGTCTATCGTCTTGCGCATAGCGTGCGAGCTTGAGCAAAACGTTGAAAACACAGTCGCAAACTGTAAGTATACTCAGTTCTTCACCGATCAACAAGTTGATGCTCTTTTCGACCGTATCTCCCTGTGAAATCGGATACATAAACCAAGGATGAAAGTTGATGATGCGCTTTATAGCTGCCGAGAGCTCCTTCGGCCAGTGCTCGTAGTTGATCCAGTAAGCTTGGGTCATGAACACGGCGAGTTCTATATGATCGCCTTCGAGTTGATTGTCGTTTGTGCTGGAGTTGTTGCCGATGAATGCCGTAAGATCCTCATCACTCTCAACCTCAAAGGTGAGGGAGCTGCTGAGTGCATTAGCAGTGGCTGGGACTGGAAGCGGGGCAGATGCAGCAGATGGCCCAGCAGCGGCAGTGATCGAGCCAGCACCCATGCTGATGAAAGTCCAAACGAGAGAAAAGTTGATCAAGAAAAACGTTGCAAAGTTTCGGACATGCAAAATACATAAGCACAGCACAGAACGTCGCATGCGCAACTGACCATCACAAACAAAAATGTGCAATTTATTGCGCTGACCAAAGAACCTTGCCCAGGCAAGCACTTTCACTTCCATATTATTCCACCACCTTCATGGACACGCTTCGGCAGAAGCTTCATCGAGCTGCATCTAAAGCTTGCACCCTGGCTTCGTGTATATCTTGTTCCACAGTTCCTTCCACATAGAATCGAACGATTTTCACCGTTTTTTCTTGACCTTTCCTGAGAACTCGCGCGATGCCTTGCTGTTCAGACGCAACAGCATTTTCTTCCTTCTCAGACACAAACGGATGCAAGATGATGCAGTGAGACGCTGTCACAGAGAATCACCATAAATAACAGATGCACTCAGTCCTGGTCACGTGCTGCAAGATTCTCACCTTCCGTCAGATTCAACCCACTCACTGAATCGCGTGCAGACAACATCAGCACTTTGACCGGCTTTTGGGCCGGTGTGTTGAGTTTCACTTGTTTGGTCGCTTTCAAACCTTCAACTTCTGGCTGATCCTCTGCAACGCGTTTGCCTTTCCCTTTGGGATCCAAAGGATCAATCACTGGCTCGGATATTTCGGCCAGCACAGTATCAGAATTTTCGATAGTAGCTGTGGCAGGTTTCGACAGTCCCGCACGAAACTGTCGGAGCGCTTTCTCTCGTTGCTGCCAGCCGTTCTTGACTCGCGCAGTCGACAGGCCATATGTTTTCAAAGCAGCTGAGACAAGGTCGGCTAGGTCTGAATACTGAATAAATACAATGAATCGGTGGTCATCTGACTTGATGCTTTCTTCCTTGATGTACTTGACGACTTCGCGAATCTTGGATCCGAACTGTCGAAAGCGTTTAATGATAAGCAAAAAGATTTGCAATCGAAACTGCCACTATACCATGTTCGGATCCAGATTTTCGGGGCCATCTTCCACGTCTGCCTCCTCGCCGTCGACAACTTCCTGCACGGGTTCAACAGCTGGAGGTGGTAACACCTTCATCACTTCCCCCACCTGGAACACTTCGCGGCAGCTGGGGCACTTTCCTTGTGTCGAGATTGCATCAGCACAGTCTCCACAGAACGAATGCCCGCATGGCACGATGCCAATCTCGCCTTGCACATCCTCCTCCAAGCACACATTGCATTCAATCTTCTGTCCTCCCTTGGACAAGTACGTGTTGACAAAGTTTTCGAAAAAGTTGAACTGAGCTTGGATTGATGCTCGCTGGACGCTTAGTTCTGCGACCTTGCCTCCAATGGTCTGGAGCCTTGCCTCTGTGGATTTGATGCCGAGTTTGTCATTGGACGCTTCCAATCTGCTGCGCAACTCCTCTCCCTCCTCTTTCAATTGTGAAATTTTCTCGGTCAAGTCTGCCATTTCCGAAACGCGATTCTTTTGGACCATCTGGGTAACTTTTTCAATGGACATTGCCGCATGAGCTCCGAGGTTGGCTCCTTCTCTCCCAATCTGATAGTGGTTGCACAGCTTCAGCAGATTCACCACACCAGAATGAATGCATGATTGATAAAATGCGCGTTCAATCGGAGTCTGACGGCAACTAAATGTTTCAAACACGGGTGGTGGATATGTGACATCCGGTTCGTTCCTTCTCACACGGTTTTGAATAAACCGAAACATCTCTAGTTGGGGAGTGACCCACTTATTTGTTGCGTCAAGGTTCAGGAAATCTGCATACCGAGAAATAACTCCCATTGAAGTGAAAGTCGGAGTTCCAGTCAATCCCCACAAAAAGTCAGCGGAGAGGTGCAGGACTTGATCTCTGACAGCATGCTGCTTCTCAAGAACTTCGTGAAATTCGTCACACACGATTCGGTGGAAATGGCACCACGTGAAGGCAAAGTCCCCGTTTTTGCGACCGGTTACAAATTTCTCGCGGTCAGCCGCAGAGTTTTCCAGGTCCAAGTTTCTACCATAGTTTGACAGGTGACGACCATTTTCTTTTGCACCTCGATATGCGCCATTCACAAGGAATTGATATGAAAGAATCACGAAATCGCAAGTGAGAACATCGAGCAAGCTTGTTTTCGTGTAGTTTGCTTTGCCCTTCATTTGAATTACCGACACAGAGTCGCCGAGACATTTGCGGATCTCTTGCTCCCATTGGTCAGCAATATTGTTTGGGACCAAGATTACGGTGGCTTTTGAGCGGAACAAGTTGTTGTGCAAGGAGTACAAATAATCCGTGTCTTCAAACGGACGTGAGTGGCAAAGTGCAAGGGTGGTGATTGTTTTCCCGACGCCAGGTTTGTCCTATCAAATGCACGAGAAGGTACTGAGCCAATGGATGCGATAAAAACTAAAGTGGAAGTGCAATATATACCGCAATGATTCCAGAAGTCACGTTTCGCGATTGCTGAGCTTCGACATCGACTTTGAGAAATGTTTTGGATGTTGCATCAAACCACATGTCACCGGCCCCATCTTCCACTGGAAACAAGTTTGGCGCGTAAAACAGGGACGGCTCTCGGTCTTCTATTCCCTGCATCCATGCCAAAGTCCGCAGCTGATAATCGAATAACGTGAGTGCAAACGGCTGGGAGGGACCAATACATGGCACAATATCAAACGTTGCAGGCACTGCAAGTGTTGAAATTGTAGAATCGACCCCTCCTTCGGCTGTGTGAGTCCACACGTATTCATTGTTTACGACGATAACCGGAACTCCGCCATTTGCCCAGTACATTTGCACATACTCGCTTTTGAGTGCGTCCTGAGTCTTGAGCGCCTCAATATCGTTATTCTGCGACCGGATATGAAGCTCAATGTCGATGAGGGATTCATCTTGCGTGTTTTGTGTCAGCTTGAGCAGAACATTGAAAGTCCCACCGCGATTCATGAATAAAGCAAAATGATCAGTCATGATGGATCTGATATTGTTTTCGACTACGATTCCGAAGGGAACAGGTCTCATGATCTGTGGTTCGTAGATCCTGACGAATGATCTGGTCAGACCCCAGGGATTCAGATAGATGGGCATAACGGCCGATTGTTCCTGGGGCCAGCGGCTGTACTTGACCCAAGGTGCCTGCGCCATAAACACGGCGAGTTCGATGTGGTCGGGCTCAGTTGGGCTCTCGACTGTGCTGTGCTTGATGAGTCCGGCTCCCATGAATTCGGCGAGATCTGCGTCACTCTCCACCTCAAACGTACGAGAGCGACTAAGCTTCTTGAGGGACGCCTGGGTCGTCGGCAAGGCAGGTGCTGCTGATGGTCCAGCGGTTGGTTCGACTGTGCCGGCGCCCATTTTTAGATCAGATTTTTTTAAACAAGTTTTTTAACCTCTTTCGGGACAATGGGTCAAATCAAATGATGACCAGACGGAAAACGAAGTCTTTGCTCCTGGAGCAGAGTCGGGCTCCTGACTCCTTAAAAACTGCAGCAGTACTGCAATGAAGGTTAATCTGTGCCTCCACTGCTGGGAAGGTGCGTTGGAGATCCAACACGAGAGCATCTTAAAAAGGCGATGTGTTTTGAGGAGGAGGTGCCGTTGAAGAAGACAGGGTAAAAAAGATTTGCATGTGCTTAAAATGACAGTTTCCCTGGTAAAACTCACGCGTTTACTCCTCCTCTCTGGAGTGATTCAATTGAAATTGTAGAGGAAGGGAGCCTTGCGGATTGTGAGGTATATTGACGATAGACAGTGTCGCAAAGATAAAGTCACACAACTCCAGGTATTACAATGTACAACCGACTGCAACCGACCGTAACAAATGGAAAGCTTCGTCAGATAATAACAAGATAATTACAATTAAGTTCACCCTAAACTCCAACCCAGCTGTCATGTCTCATGAATCATACAGCCACACTGTACAAGTAATTCCACCGTCTTTATAGACAAGCAGCACTCATCGAGCCGCGTCCAGTGCCAGAACCCTTGCCTCATGCATGGCTTGCTCCACGGTTCCTTCCACATAGAATCGTACAATCGTTACCGTTTTTTCTTGACCTTTTCGCAGAACTCGCGCTATACCTTGCTGTTCAGACGCGATTGCGTTTTCTTCCCTCCCAGACACAAACGGGTGCAAGATGATGCAGTGAGATGCTGTCACGTAAAAATCAAATTAGCATTCAGAATGCAGAATTCAGAGTAAGCATGAACGCATATTCAGCATTCGCCATTCGAACATAAAAGCGGCGGGCATGTCAATCTATATGGGGTCAGTGTCCTCACCTTCTGTCAAGTTTAATCCACTCACGGAATCATGTGCAGACAGGATCAGCACCTTGACCGGCTTTTGGGCTGGTTTGTTCCGTTTGGCCTTTTTGGCAGCTTTCGATACTGCTTCTGGATGCTCCTCTGCGACGCGTTTGCCTTTTCCCATGGGATCGAATGGATAAAGCACTTGCTCGGATGTGTCAGCCTGCACAGTCTCGGAAACTTTGACAACATCAGCGCCAGGTTTCGAAATGCCCGCACGAAATAGTCGAAGTGCCTTCTCTCGTTGCTGCCAACCGTATCTCACTTGTGCGGTCGACAGTCCGTAAGTCTTCAAAGCGTCCGAGACAAGGTCGGCAAGATCTGAGTACTGAATAAATACAATGAATCGGTAGTCGTCCGACTTGATGCTTTCTTCCTTGATGTACTTGACGACTTCACGAATCTTGGATCCGAACTGTCTCAAAGAGATCAGTATCAGCAAAAAGGGGTTGTCTCGCTATTAAAATTGTATTCATACCATGTTTGGATCCAGATTGTTGGAACCATCTTTCGCATCTGATTCCTGTCCATTGACAGTTTCGTTCACGGGTTCAGCGGCTGGCGGCGGAAGCACCTTCATCACTTCTCTCAACTGGAAAACGTCGCGACAGCTGGGACACTTTCCCTGTGTCGAGATTGCATCAGCACAGTCTCCACAGAACGAATGCCCGCATGGCACGATGCCAATCTCGCCTTGCACATCCTCCTCCAAGCACACGTTGCATTCAATCTTCTGTCCTCCCTTGGACAAGTACGTGTTGACAAAGTTTTCGAAAAAGTTGAACTGAGCCTGGATGGATGCTCGGTTGACGCGCATCTCTGCGACCTTGAGTTTGATTGTGTTGATTTTTGTTTCTGCGGCCTTGGTGTTTGCCGCACGCTTGACATCAGACTCATCGAGCGTAATTCGTAATTCCTCTCCTTCCTCCTCCATTCGAGTTATTCTGTCATCCAAGTCTGCCATTTCCGAAACGCGATTCTTTTGGACCATCTGGGTAACTTTTTCAATGGACATTGCCGCATGAGCTCCGAGGTTGGCTCCTTCTCTCCCAATCTGATAGTGGTTGCACAGCTTCAGCAGATTCACCACACCAGAATGAATGCATGATTGATAAAATGCGCGTTCAATCGGAGTCTGACGGCAACTGAATGTTTCAAATACAGGTGGCGGGTACGTCACATCTGGCTCGTTCCGTCTGACACGATTCTGAATGAACCGAAACACTTCCAGCTTGGGAATGACCCACTGATTCTGAATGCACCGAAACATCTCCCGCTTGGGAAATACCGTTGCTTTGAGGTTTAGGAAATCTGCATACCGACAAATTACATCGATTGATGTGAACGTGGGAGTCCCAGTTAGTCCCCATAAACAGTCGCCAGACAACTGAAGTACTTGATCTTTGATGGCATTTTGTTTCTCAAAAACTTCATGCAATTCGTCACACACGATTCGATGGAAATGGCACCAAGTGAATGCAAAGGTACCCCTTTTGCTGCTTGTCACAAATTTCTGGCGGTCAGCGGCAGAGTTTTTCAGATCCAATTTTTTGTTGTTGTTGAGCAGGGAACGGCCAATTTTGCTTGCACCTCGATATGCGCCATTCACAAGGAATGAATAGGATACAATCACAAAGTCGCAAGTGAGGATATCTTGCAAGGTTGTGTTGGTGTAGTTTGCTTTGCCCTTCATTTGGATGACCGAAACAGAATCTCCCAGACATTTGCGGATTTCTTGCTCCCACTGGTCAGCAATGTTATTTGGGACAAGAATAAGGGTGGCTTTTGAACGGAACATGTAGTTGTGCAAGGAGTACAAGAAATCCGTATCTTTAAAGGGACGCGAGTGGCAAAGGGCAAGCGTTGTGATCGTTTTTCCAACACCGGGTTTGTCCTGATGGAAATGCAACGTGAGTCTTTTGGGTGGACATAAATAGCGGAAAGAGAGAAAGTTGCAGCTTATACCGCAATTATTCCAGAAGTCACGTTTCGCGATTGCTGAGCTTCGACATCGACTTTGAGAAATGTTTTGGATGTTGCATCAAACCACATGTCACCGGCCCCATCTTCCACTGGAAACAAGTTTGGCGCGTAAAACAGGGACGGCTCTCGGTCTTCTATTCCCTGCATCCATGCCAAAGTCCGCAGCTGATAATCGAATAACGTGAGTGCAAACGGCTGGGAGGGACCAATACATGGCACAATATCAAACGTTGCAGGCACTGCAAGTGTTGAAATTGTAGAATCGACCCCTCCTTCGGCTGTGTGAGTCCACACGTATTCATTGTTTACGACGATCATTGGAACTCCGCCATTTGCCCAGTACATTTGCACATACTCGCTTTTGAGTGCGTCCTGAGTCTTGAGCGCCTCAATATCGTTATTCTGCGACCGGATATGAAGCTCAATGTCGACGAGGGATTCGTCTTGCGTATTCTGTGTCAGCTTGAGCAATACATTGAAGGTCCCAACGCAATGTGCAAACATGAAAAAATATGAAGATAGAATGGTCTTGATATTTCCTTCAGGCGTCTCGCAGAGTTGAACCTCGTCCAGATTGCGTGACGAGCAGAGGTGTGGCCAGTTAGGAAGCAGATCGATGGCCATCACGGCCGATTGTTCCTTGGGCCAGCAGCGGTACTTGACCCAACGAGCTTGCTTCATGAACAAGGCAAGTGAGATGTGGTCGGGCTCAGCTGGGTTGTCGAGTGTGCTGTGCTTGACGCTTCCCATGAACTCGGCGAGATCCGCATCAGATTCCACCTCGAAGGTACGAGAGCGACTGAGCTTCTGGAGGGATGCCTGGGTTGTCGGAAGGGTAGTTGTTGACGGTCCGGCCTTGGCTGTTCCGGCGCCCATTTTCAGATGTGTCCAACGTCACGTGATCATAAGTGGATCCAGACCAATACATCTATCGTTTTTTTTATTTCCCTCTTATTTGTCTACACCGCAAAAAAGTACCAGACTCGCGTTTCAAAAATTCAAGTTGCATTTTTCACACTTGCGCATTCCGCTGGCTAAGACCGACCTGTGGATGGACTCACAGCATTCGCGCACTTGGACGCAATCATATCCTCATTGTACACATCCAGCTTCATCACCATCGTGTTATAAGAACTAATGTAGCGCTCGTAACTATGATGCATGGACGCAAAGTACTCTTTTGACAACTTTGGCGGCGGCGCAATCAGGCACGACGTCCCAGCCGCCACATCCAGCGACGAGAATCCAGCCGCAGTCGCCGTGTACGCAACTTCCTTAGTCGGTGGGAAGAAGCGCTCCTTCTCCCCCTTTTCGTTCAATGCAACCACGGCACCCGTGAACACGAGTTGTTTTTCAAAGTTTTCGGGGATAGTGATAGTGTAGTTCATTTGAGTGTATGAAATGATGGTGGTTCCGTTGGTGTGTTCAGTGGCGGTATACGCGTTTTGGTCTTGGATGGATTGGGTTTCGTTCTTTTCTACTGCGTGTTTGGTTCCAAAGGTACCGTGTGCAGCTGCCTGGGTTTCATGAGCTGCAGTCGTGGCGGGTTCAGTTGCAGTTTGTTCTACTGCAACAACGGCTGTTGCGTTTCCATCTCTTGCAGCCACAATCCCTTTCGCAACGCTCACTGGCTTCACACGAATCAAGTTCACCAGCGAAGACATCATCCAAGAGTCTGCTGCAGGATCAGAAATCGACAAAGTTGCAGCAGAAGCGGCAGGAATGTCAAACTTTTTGGGAGTTGGGCACACGGGTCTCTTTGCGGGTGCAATGTCTCCGGAGGACTTGGAGTAAGTGTAGCACAGGGTGTTTCCTTGCGTGTTGAGCACTTGAGCGACTGTGAAGGGCCAAGTGTCGAGGTTGAAGAAGGCGGACGCAACATTTGTGCCGGATGAGACGGGGTCGTCGCTGTTGGCAAGGACACCTGTGTAGTCATACAGGAAAGCATCACACTGGCTTTGCCATCTCCAGTAGTATTTGTCAACAAAAGCGTGGTGCACTGAGGAGAAGGCAAGCGATTTGATCGTTAGTCACAACAGAACTGGACCTCATTTGCACAAAAACTCACTGTAGAACAATGGGTCGTTGGGAGAGACAGATGCATCTCCGAGATCAGAGTTTGGACCACCCAGCACACCGTGACCTGTGCTGTGGAAGTTTGTCTATGGGTAGAAGCAAGAGGATGATTGAAAATTCAGAACGCCATCAAAATTAATTTAAGGCCAAACTCACCTCATCATAATACGCCTCACCAGAGACTGGAGTCTGACAGGTAAAAGACACATAACTTGGGGAACTCAGATGATCCGCCAACGAAGTCGCATCATTCAGCGCAGAACCAACTTGCCCGTTCCGTCTCAAACACTTTGCATCTCCAGTAGACGCATACTTGTTTCTCCTGCCATGTTCATCCGGAGCAACGCTGTACGCATTCTTGCTGAAAGCTCCATTCACAACACACGTGTCTGGGTCCGTTGAGACTGCCGAACCAAAGTATGCGCCGGAGAAGATGTCGGATGTCCACCAGTTTTGGGACATTGCGGACCAGTCAAAGTATGGGATGCCTTTGTTGGAGGGCCAGAGACCGGTGGAAATAAGGGCATTTTCAAATTGCCACAGCATTGCACGGTGGTATGGGTAGAACTGGGCGTTGCCCTGTATTGGTAATGGAGGAGAGGTGTAAGTAGAGTTAACGTTGGCTCCAAGATGCGATATGTACGTACGTGTGCCCAGAATGCGTTGTTGGAGTGGCTGTGGAAGTCAAAATGGGTTAGCAAACGCCAAGACGGGGATTTCAGAGGAACGTACCCAATCACGAAATCGTGCCAGGCCATGACGGAAGGGTCGGCGTACTGGTTTGAGACGGGTCTGAGGGTGAGTGCGTGGGTGGCCTTGACGACTGCAACAAGAGGGTGAGTTTAAGAGAGGGAGGGAGGGAGACAGGCAGAGAGAGAGAGCGAGAGAGAGAGAGGGCATACGCACATGCGCTCTTGTCTGCGTCTGACATCTGGTGCCACTCCTGACGCACGCGCGGGTTTGCGCACTCGGCTGCGACCAGGCCCAGACTGGCGACACTCGCTGCGAGGAACGTGACCAATTTCATTTTGACTCTTTAATCAGTTTGAAGACACTTTTTACTTTCCCGAACAAACAACTTCTAAACACGTCTCTCTACTTTGGCACGCCCGCTTCCGTAAAGAGCGACACGGTCTCCCCAGTCTCGCCTGCTCCAAGAATGCGCGGTCCATCCCCGATGGTCGTGTAAATGATTCTCTTCAGTCCCCCCGTCTCTTCAAACTTTTTGACTCCTTTGGACACTTCAGCTTCCAATGTCTTCTCAGTCTGCTCCACAGTCTTGCTCTCTGCCTTCAAGAACTGCTTGGAGAGCCCATAGTACTCATCCACAGCACTACCAGAAGCAGAGTCCACGTCATTGGGAAAGTACGAGTTTACCAACCGCAACACCTCAGCAACGTCCTCCTTAAGCAGGTACAACACTGCATTCGGGCCCGCATCAAAAGTGTAAGCAACCGTGTATTTCCTTCCATTCGACTTGCTCTTGACTTGGTTGTACATTGTAATGAGCGAAATAACGCGATGCGAGACATGGTTCAAGTAGAAAATGGGTGGAAACGTGTCCAGACAGACTGCATGGAACTGGTTGCTGTCGCGCATTGTAATCTCGGCAAACGAGTCAAAGTCGCGCGCTGCGATCGCCTTTTCGATGGCGGCCATGCGGTCCGGGACGACTGCTTGGATACGGTGTTGCAGCAACGGAGAGGTTTCGACGGTCGTTTGCATGCCGGCGGTACTGGGCATTTCTTTTTGGGTTGCGGAGGCGACGAGGATGAGCGCGCACATGTTGGGCCAGTGCGTTTCAGATGCAACTTGGCGGGCGACAGAGTCGGATCCTGTGTTTATAAGTCTTGTTAAAGAATATCGTTTGTTCTTTCTTTGAAATTGCTGTTACCATCTGGCTTGGAACCCATGTCCCACGCAACAAAACCACCAAAAAGCGATCGGCATGCAGATCCGGATCCCAATCGTGCAAGGGCAGAGATATCGGCAGGTGGAAGTTCCAACTGCAGTGCGGCATTGACGGCGAACGCAAGGCATGCAAGACCAGATGCTGAGGACGCGAGACCAGCGGCAGTTGGAAAGTTGTTGACGGACGCAATAAGCAACGGTTTGCTTGCAAGACGTGGGATCGAGGCATCCTTGGCTTCCTTCGTAACACTGGGAAATCAATAGATCAGTATTTTTTGATGTCAAAAAGGCCAGCGTCCAATTTAGCCTCACCGCAAGGCACGCATTCGCGCAAGAAGGGCGGTGACTCTTCCAGACAATTTCTCGCGGTTACCGTTCAACCACAGTGCGGCATCGTTCTCTTTGCCGTCAGCATCTACAACTACTCGAACGGTGGTTTTGCTCTGGAGCTGATCCTGGTCAAGGGTAAGAGAGAGCGAAGAGTTTGTAGGCAGCTGTAAAGCATTCGCAGTGTCAGGATCCATAGGAAAGACAGGAAGAAGAATAAGAACAGGACTCAAACCATGAGAGCCTCGCTTCTCTTTCCCCAGTACTTGATGACAGCAATGTTGACGGGTGCACTAGCAGTGGCCTCGTAGATGCGCGCGTTGGCAGCATCTGGATGCGTGCGTTGCTTCTTGAGAGGCGGAACAGTCATTGGTCGTTTTTGACGTTTTTACGATTTTATCAGACCATGTTTTTTTATTTCAATCTCTCTCTTTATTTACGCTTCACTTTAAAAAGTGTTTGTCAATATTTTATCAACAAACCCAACAAACATGGACCCAGCACGGAGGAAAAAGTGAGCGCGCATTCAACACACACACCAACTTCTGATGCAATTAAACAACAAAAACAACCACAAAAGAGACGCGGAGAAGGCTGGACAGGCCATCAACAAAGTCATTGGAACCGTCGTCGACAACCGCAACTCAGAATCCATTCCCGAACCAAAGAATGTCAAATCGAAACTCAAAACACGACCCCTCAAACTTCCCAGCGCAGTATGTCAAGAAATGATGCTCAAGTCGGACGAAGATTTGTCCAAGTTCCCATCGCACAGCAGCGTTTTCAACACCAATTTGGCCATTAAATCGTCAGCGCATTCTTCCCTCAAAGAGCTTCAGTTGCTCAAAACATCGAGATTCAGTGTACGATCCAAAAGCGGTGTCCAAGAAACGTAAGAAAAAGTCCTTCTTTCGCACAAAACTCCATTGAATTTGAATTAAATCCCCCACTTTTTGCATATAGAGATGTCAGACTCTCACCTTCTCTTCCCGTCCCCAAAATATCGCGTCTTCGTTCAGACCACGCTGACAAATCGCAGCAACGGCGCAAGACTTCTCTACGCGTCGAAACAACTTCAACTGACTCACTCGATACAATCGACGCTGCCTGGTTCGACACTCCAGCTACTTCTCAACAACAACTTGTCGATTCGCAGGAACCGCCCATCCCAGCACTTCCACAATCCCGCCGCGCAAACACGGCTGGTTCACGCAAAGAAGGCCGTCCACCCTCGCGCGTGCTTCTCGACGCGTCCAAACTCATTCAACCCAAACAAAGACCAACTAGTGCCGTTGCAGCTGAGCAATCGAACATTGCAGAGCATTACCAAACCGAAGCAGCATTGCCTTCTTCTTCGGGTCCGGCATTCCCGCATGCGAGCACGGGGAGACTGGCACATGCAGAGTCTTCTTCTTCTGTGCATCAGAATCCGTCTTCCAAAAAACAAGATTTGAATGTTGTTCTTGTGTGTCACAAGCTGCAAAGCGAGCCGAAAAACCCGAACGGGCGTGCGTTACTTTCGAGTGCGGCGACTTCTAGAAGAACTGGAGCTAGTAATCGACGAGGTGGTGGGCAGTCCGTTGGAGGAGGCCAGTCTGTTGGTGGAGGTGCGGGAGGGTCTGACGTTCAAACGAGTGATAACGCAACCGATATGAACGAAAGTTCGTGGTTTGGAGACGGGCCCAATGCGGATGATGAAGAGCAAGCACCGGATCATTTCGCAATCGTCGAAGAGGAAGAAGAAGATGAGGAGGGACCGGTGGAAGTGAAAGAGGACAAAAGTAGGACCACCACTGCAGCGTATCCCAACAACGCCTTTCAAAACGGTCTCTTGGAAGAAGAGGAAGAGCCAAGCGAAGAGGAGGATGAACAGAGGGAGGAAGATGCTGGTTACGACAACCCGCTCTTGATTGTGCCGCAACAGGTCAAGCAGGACTTGCCTGTTTTCAATACCGTCGATGAAGTCGATAGCGTCTTAAACAAGTACCACCTCCTTTGGAAGCAGCGGGCCAAAGTTTTGCGCAACGAAGCTCCGAGTCCTTCAATCCAAAGCGAAGAAATATCCTCCGCGGATACGCGGAAGTTAGGAGAAAAGGGGCCAGGTACATTAGGATTTGATCCGCGTTAAAGTACCTACTCAATGCTTACATAACACAAACAAAGATGCAGCTGAGGACAGTGTTCCGGCGTCCTCTGGCTCCGTCAAAACCAGAAGTGCGATTTCAAGGACTACCAAATCATCAGGATCTTCAAAGACAACACGCAGCGCAGTATCATTCAAAGATTCATCGTCATCGAGTCGGCCAGAAACTGGAGGAACTCTGTCGTCAAAGTCAGGCAAAACAGATTCCATTGAACAGGACGCGAATGATATCCTTTCAGATGCCCAAGAATCAGGTGAGCTTGGCCTGTAGCTACGCGCTACCACAACAAAAGACTTAACCTCCACCATCAGAAGCAGACAGTTTCAGCAGACAAAGCATGATCATCACTTCGCTAAAGAGACTTTCTGAAAACAAAAAACGGAAATCCGTTTTTGAAGCCCACAGCAACCGTTCATCCGCGCGAAGAAAACCTTCAGATTCTGCCCCGGACTCTTCAACAGACATTCAAATTCCTGGAACTGAACTGGAACCCGGCGCTGAAGATGAACCACTCCCGTTCCCGCCTTTTGCTCGAATCTTTACTCCAGAAAATTACGCCATGTCGTATGACGGGGATCCAGTCACACATCACCGTCCTCGAAGCAGACCCGTTTCGAAATCGCATCAATACGGAAAAGATTTGTCTCCACCCGCTGTTCTTGAAGACTGGTATCTTGATGAAAACGGGTACTCGAAGGAATCAAAAAAACTGGCCGTCTGGAACGATATTCTTGAAGACCGGGGACCACCTGTGCCCATTGTACCGGAAAAGGCGCCAGTGCCTGGGTTAAAGAAACATGCAACGCATCATCATTCACATTTTCCAAACTTTGTTGAAGATGCGGATGCTGTTTTACATCGAGAGACAACGTTTTCTTGTGATCCGAATACTCCGCCGACGTTTACTGAAGTTCTTGAAGCGGAAGAATCGTTTCGAAAGCAGAATCGGCCAAAGTATTTGGCGTCGAAAGATTCTTTCATTTCTCGAAGCCGGTTAACCCAGGGCCAAGCTTCTTCCGAGGAGCAAGCGCAAATGCAACCTCAGTATCCAGACGTATCGCTCGCTCAGAATGCGAGTTTTCCATCAGTGGGATTGGAAATCAAGGGAAAGTCTGTGCACATTGTTCAATTGGATGTTGCTGGCGGCTCCGTAGCGTTGGGATTGGGCTGGTCCCCAGCACCGCCAAAAATGTCTCTACCGCTCAAATTATACCAACACGCGCATTCAGTGCCAGAAACTCCTCGGTGTATGTCGCGTCAGGTTCGTTGTTGGACCTTATAAAATCCATGCATCACTTCACCAACCATGCCCTCAGTCCCTTGATTCCAGACTCGCTGGAAATGTCTCATTGCGTCCTGAATTCGATCAAAAGAATCAAATCGACGAGGACGATGAAGATTTAAATCTGAGTTTTTCGGACATGGTCAACACGCAGCCAATCCAAGCGCTGACAAAACCTCTCCGAATTCCATCGCGAGGTAAAACGCCGTTGATGGATATCCCTGTCGAAGATCCTGCAGAAAGCATGGCGTTCGGTGAAGGAGATTGGGTGCAACCAACTTCAATTATTGCGGAAAATCCTTTTGCGTTGTCTCTGCCGCCCGTGATTCAAGAAGAATCTGGCATGATGCCGGTTGTTTCGGAAGAGCATGAAGAAGAGAAAGCGGCTGTACTGGGTCCGACTCCTATGGAAGAACCAGAACTGCCGGCAAAAGCGCCAGACACTGCACAGCAACCTGACGAACATAGAAAGGCGGATGGAACCAAAAAACCAAGGCTGTACGCGTCAGACTCAGAATCTAACATAAAAAGACCTCTTCTTCCACCTCCAGCAAAGCGACTCCGATCCCAAAGCCAGCCAGTGAAAAAGAAACTCGTAATTGTGTCTGCACCGCCCATCATTTTCAAGAAAAAGACCTCCAAGAAAAGCCGCATCGCAAGCACTTCTTCTTCCGATGGGGAAGATCTTGAACCCGCTGTTATGGGAATCGATGCATCGACAATGTCGCTGAATTCAGTCAGTCAGCCGCGCCAGCTCTCGACAATGAGCCAGTCGCTATCGCAAGACCCAGTCGCGTTCTACAAAAAGCGGAGAATGTCGCAAACAAATCAAAGCGTTGCCACACTTCTTTCTTCAGAGATGAGCCTGTCATCTGGCTACGGCGCGTCCATGCGTGAATCCACTTCCAGTTTCATGCAAAGCATGGCGTCCAGTTACATATCGATATCGCCAGGAAAACAAGCTGAAAAAAAGCGCGAGGAAAAGGCCCTGTATAATGAACCGGTCGGTCCAAACTGGTACGAACTTGTGCACCAGACTGACAAACGAGCGCGAGTTTTTACACCAAATGAGCGGGCACGGTACCCAACGTTCAATGATACAGGGCCTTTGGAAGAATTGGCTCAGATTGAAGGGGAGCAAGCAGTGGATCCATTGGGCGAGATTGAGAAGCTCACGGCTTTGATCATGTCTTCGAATCTTCCGATTCCTGCATTTTTGAGGAGGAGAGGGATTCTTTTGGGACGCATGGGGCGATACGATGAGTCCATGTCTGATCTTATGAAGGCTGTTCAGTTTGGTGAGTTGGTTCAACTCTAGCATGTACAGGGATGACTAACATGATTAACGAAGACCCATTCAATTCTGATGCACTATGGCACCGGCATCAGCTGTATCTGCGACTTGCTGACACGGACCGAGCCCTCAAAGACTTGGATGCAATCACGGACACAAACAAGCAGCACTTTGGAGCCTTCCTGGCCAAGGCACGCATCTATGAGGAACTTACTAGTGAAGAGCGCCTCTCTGGTCTGCCACTTGAGCCGTCGACCCTTGGTAAGTTATTCCCGTTCAGCTGAACAGAAAGAACTGACATGAATGACCAGCACACATCAAAATGGCCATTGTCAACTACTCTCAAATCATACGCTTAAAGCCCGATGAAGCCGAAGGATACTACCACCGAGCATGCCTGTTCGAATCAGAAAACGAAATGGTTTACGCAAACGAAGACTTTCGAATGGTGCGGCAACTTGACCCCACCAATGAACACGCCATCCACAACCTTGCCGTATACAGCTTCCAACGACAATTATGGGACGATGCCATCCAAGCTTTCGCCAAACTTATCAAATTGAACCCGGAAAACGGGCAAGCGTACTTGTACCGCGGCCGAGCGAATGCGTATTTGGCGAAGTGGGATGAGTCGTTGCGTGATTTGACGGTTGCGATTCAGTTGGCACCGGATCGAGCGGATGTGTTTTTTTATAGGGGTTGTTTGTTGAGGGAGCGGAATCGGAGGAAAGCGATTGAGGATTTGAGTGTGTCGGTTCTTTTGGATGATGGGCCGACTAACACGGACGCATTCTATCAACGAGGTTTGGTGATATGCGTAATTACTTGTGATACTTATCAATCCATGCCGCAGCAATGCTGTACTACAAGCTGAAAAAGTATGACTTGGCATTGATCGACTACCACACTGGTTTGTGTCGCTTCCTCGGTATAAATTTGTCGCTAATATTTCGTTTCAGTTGTCGAACTGGATCCCACAAAAGCGAGTGCGTGGCTGAACATGGGCATCATATACATGCGCTTCTTCAACGAGCATTACAGGTTAGCGTCTGGCTTCGAGGGAGAAATGTTATTGTGCTAAACGCAACCGCTCAAAGGGCCCTGGATTGTTTCGATAAATCGATCCAACATGGTATTACCAAGACGTATCCTAAGCATTCACAACTTCTGACACAACAAAAACAGATCCCATCCAGATCCGGTCCTTTTTATGCCGCGGCGATCTCTTGCAGATCCTGCACAGCGACTACAGCGAAGACTTTGCGTCAGGAAATTCAGACAAAAAATCCAAAAAGGCGAAGCCGAATTCGTTTTCGATTTTGAGTTTTCTCGACAGAGCCATACGAGATTATTCGAAAGCTATTCATTTGTGTCCGAGCGATCATTTGCTTTACTTATATCGAGGAAGGCTGCTTCTCAAGCAAGGGTAAGGCGGTCATGTATTAGTGGGGTACTGGCAGCTAACAAGCGCAAAAAAGGAAAATCAAGGAGGCAACGTACGATTTCTACTCTGCGTTTGAGTTGAACCCGGAAATTGCGCAGACGTTTATGCAGGTCACTTTTACAATAGATATTTACATTTCGCAAATACTGACAGCTTCGACCGTGATTCAGAGAGCATTGGTCCTTTCATTTCAGCGCAAATACCTGCAAATTATTGACGAGTTCAATCAGCGCATCAAGCTTGAAAAGATTGAAGATTCATCATTGTATTTGTTGGTGGCCAAAGCCAGAATCAAATGCGATGACAACGAAGGTGCTTTTCCTGTCTTTATTTCTTTGACGCTTGCATTTATCAAGATCGCGTATTTTAGGTGCTATTCGTGATTTGGCAAAGGCTCTTGAGTTCAGCAGAATCAAAGATCCGCAAATCTATCTTCAAAAGGGGATCTGTTTCGTCAATATTAAGGACTGGAGCAATGCGGCAGCGGAGTTTACAACGTGCATTAATCTCGATCCACAGTTTGCTAAAGTAATTGTACCCTGGCAACCGATGTTTTTTGCATCTTAATTTCGACACTGCATTGCAGGCATTCTACCATCGAGGTGTCTGTAAATTGCACGAAGGAAACGGGAAAGGAGTTGCTGACTTGGATTCTGTGAGTTGCTAGTTCCACACTGCCACCGTCGAGACTGACACAAAAGTTTTATCGAACAGGCGTTGAAACTGGATCCAAAGTTTTTCGAGGCGTATCTTTCGCGGGCATCATACCACCATTCTCGATGTGACATTTCTTTCTTTTGCATTTACAAGGCGCAGGTATTCTAACATGTTTGTGCTTTATTTTCTACAGCGTTTTTTGCAGAAGGAATCGAAGATTGCAACAATGCGCTCAAGCTTGAGCCGACAAGTATCCGCGCGCATTTGCTGAGAGGCGCTTGTAATTGTAAAATACATCAGTACGGTTTGGCAATTGTCGACTTTACAAAAGCTATTCAGCTGGACAAGGTGAGTTTACTGGCAGCAAGTTTCATCATGATTTCTGATTCCCAACGCTTTTAGACTTGCCATTTCGCGTTTTACAACCGAGCAGTGACTTATCAACTGCTGGAAGATTACAAAAGCGCCATCAAAGATTACAGCATTGTATTACTTCTTTGCGATGACTCGGTATTCATTCTTATTGCCATGCAGTTGAAAAGCCAACAAACGCCTCACTCCCTCCAACAAAAGAATGCATACAGAAACAGGGGTCTCATCTACTGGAAACAAGGGGATGCTGAAAACGCGTTGCTTGACCTTTACGCGGCCCGTGACAACTTTCCAGGTGACGCCCGGTTGCACGGCCTGCTTGCGCTATGTCTGCAAAAGGTCGGACGCACGGAAGAATCGTTGGAGGCGTTCACGTCTGTGAGTCATTGTTGGGAAACACGAATCGTGGAAACCTGGGGTTTTAAACGTTGGCTGTTCTTTAAACCAAGTCCATTCGTGTCAATCAAACGCTCATTGAAGCGTACTTGGGCCGTGGAAACGTGTTTTCGTCGATTGGCCGGTGCCGAGAAGCAAAGTGCGTGATTTACTCTTTCACAATTTGATTCTTTGCAGCTGACATTGAAAGAAACAGGCGCGATTACGCACGCGTTATTCATTTATATCCAACGTGCACAGAGGCGTATGTCAACATGGCGTACACGCTTCAAATGGAGGCCAAGTATCAGCGGGTGAGCCTGATATGGATTACTGCTGCAGTGAGAAAGACTCATAACAACCTCAAACACAAAGTCGTGGCACTTCTTTTCAAGGGCCATTGCCGTGAATCCACTCTGCACTCCTGCGCTCGAAGGACGCGCCGTCATTAACCACATTATGAAAAACTACTTTGGAGCCCTGATGGATATCTGCAAAGCAATAGTATGGATTTAACAAGTCTTGATGGCGAGGTTCTTCCGCAACTAAGTTCGCGCCTTGACTTTAAATAGGAAATTGACCCTGGCAACGCAGAATATTTCACAAATAGAGCCGTGGTTCACAACTCTCTGGGAGACAAAGTCAATGCTCTCAATGATAACAAAGTGAGCCGAGTTCTTCCATTGGGCGCCAACTAACCCAAAATTCACCAAACAGCATGCCATCAAGCTAGATCCTCAATACGCACTGGCATACTTTAACCTAGCAAATCTCTATTTTGCGCAAGCTCGCTGGGATTTGGCTCTGCAGTATTACAACAAGGCCCTTGAGTTTGACCCTGACGACGATGCCGCGATCTTGAACCGGGGATTAACAAGGGCCCAATTAAAAGGTCTCCTTGCATTCACGAAATGCAAATTCTAAATTCCCTCTTTTTCGACACAGACTCGACCGGTGCGCTTGACGACTTGAATGTCGCGTGCATGTTGAATCCCAATTCGATCGAAGTGTACTTTAACCGAGCGCAGCTGCATCAGAAACTGGAGCAGTACGAAGCTGCAGATGCAGATTATTCTATGGTCTTGAGGCTGTCTCCATCTGACAGCGATTCGTACAAACATCGTGGAGAAGTGTGAGTGCATTCTCCCCACCGCCGCCGTCGCGTTTCGTCACAATGTCATTTGCTTACTCCATACATGCATGCATACATACAGGCGAGGGAAGAAGGGACAGATTGTGGAGTCCATGCAGGATTACGCTCTCAATGTTGTAAATGAGAAATAAACGCGTTTCAATTGACATGACACTTGTAATGCTGCATGATTCGCGATTTCTGGAACAAGGCACTTTTTACGCGTGCGCTGATGACTAAGGTTGATATTCATGCTCCCCTAGGGTGCAGCTGGTTTCAGACTTGTGAGCTGTTTATTCCCCTCGGGTCAAGGATCCCCAAAAACACTAGGACTTCATTAAATCCCGCATATATGCCACATAGTCATCCACACTCGTCTCATCAGGAGTCACAGCCGACAGTTTCAGCTGATTGAAAATGAAAACCAAGTTAGACCGCAATGTCACGAGGCTTGTATCCTGAAGGGCCATTTTTGCTTTCAAAGATTCGATTTCTTTCCGCAATGACGTCAATTCTGTTGCTTCGTGAGCCTTATCAAGCAGAGAGTCTAGTGCCGATGCTGCAGAGGGACCATTTGATGTTCGCTGTGGCATGGGTTCTGGTTGGACGAAAAAATCAGGTCTCTGTTATCTCAAGCACGCCAGCAAACAACTAACTTTGCAGATTGGGAATGATGCCTCTAAGTTCCTGGTTGAATTTTTCTTGCGCCCGAATGATTCGATTGATTGTATCTGCGGGTGCTTCGCTTGCATTCGATCTGTAGAAAATGAACACGACTGGTAAGTTGAACGACAACTCTGCGCCTGGAAAGCCAGTTACACACCCATCCCGCGGCCGAACTAATCCACCTCCTGGTCGTGATTTCCCATCTCGAGCGCCTGACCCGACCGGCAAAGCCTCTGATACACGCCGACTTTGAGCGCTAGCTGCAGAAGCATTGATGCGAGGTACGGTGTGTGAAGCAGGGGATGGACTTGCGATCACATCTTTTCCAAATATTTCGGATGCAAGTTTCGAAGAAGCAGGAAATCCCACACCATTCCCTGCAGAAGATCTTCTATCAGTTGGAACGCTTGTCGGTAGTGACCCTTTCGGTAAGCTATCGCCTTCTTCCACCTCTTCTTCATCTTCATCGTCGTCCTCATCTTCCCCATCTTCCACTCCATCCATTGCTGAGTCCTTTTCGAAATCGCTCCCATCACGATCCACCGCTTTTTTTCCTGCCTGCTTTTTCAGTTTCTTCGCGGAGCGCTCTGAATCACTGGCATCACTATCAACCACCCTCCGTTTTGCAGTCCCATTTCCGCCAGATGCTTGCTGTTGCGCCCTCCGATCCGCACGATTCGCTTCCCACTCTTTCAAGTCACCTCCACGCGACGCTTTTTTTGCCGCACTTCCAGCGCTACCAGGCCTCGGCCGTAACGGACTTGTGACGTCATCTGCAGCAGCTGCAGAGTTGAGGTCTTTTGTTATTACACGGGCCGCGTTTCCTCCTGTCCCACCAGGTGCGTGCTCAGGACATACGAGCAAGTGTCCATCGTTTTTTGCGCTTCGGCTTCGTTTCGGTTTTAAATGACCTTGTTTAATTGCGCATGAGACGTGAAACCAGCTGTGCAGGTTGTATACAAGATAAAAAATTGATATTTTGTGCCATGCCGAAAAAAAAAAACGCGCATGAAGTTACTTTTGACAGTTTCCTTTGCAGCATTTGACGCGAAGTCCCGTCTTTGAAGAACATATTTTGCATGGATGTTTCAGTTGTAATAGATAAGGTTCAACTTTGATGGGTTCATCTCTGCAAAATATTTTTAGTTATTCAATGCAACAACGGCAATGCCAGGGATATTTAGTCTCACCCTTTGCTCATTTGAATGTGCCGGTTCCAGATTGCGCAATTAACGTGAATGAAGGACACGTCGTTCCCAGGCATCGGAGTTGTTCGACGCAGCGACGTGCCTTCATTGTCGCAGCAGATGACTTTCGCGTCGGCGATTGACTTTTTGGCTTGACACCGGTCGCAGAACCATTCATCTGGAATGACCCATTAGGAAAGCAGAACATGCATTTAAATAAAAAAAGTGCCTTCTGGAGCAATAGTGCCAGGTTTGTAGCAGGCTGGGTGTGTGTGTGTGTGTGTGTGTGTGTGTGTAATGCGTGCGTTGGTGAGTGGGAGGGAGGGAGGCAGTATTTGTTGAACAACTCAGTTAAAGTTCATAAGGATAAAATAAAAAGCACGCACACAGATGAACAGCAACCGCGCATTTCTGGTCATCTCCATCACACAGAATCAGTGTGCCATGGGAGCCGCAGATATCGCAGGGCTCGTCTTCGTCGTCGCTTTCCTCGCCTGATTCGTTGGTGTTGTTGTCGTTGTTGTTGTTGTTGTTGTTGTTGTTGTCGCTCTCATGCGCTTTATCATCTTCTTCCGTCTCGCGCTTCTTCTTGTCCATCGGTTTTGCGGAGATGGTTCGCTGTTTGCAGTGTTTTTTATTGTGGTTTATTGAAGCGGCATTTATTTATCTCTTTTTTTATTATTTTCGCACATGTTCTTTCTGGGTGTCAACATTCCCGACAACAAGGTGAGCCTCACTCTGCGGTTGCGATGTCTTCTTGGGTTAAGCCGTTACCTGCGCCAGCTTGTCTCTATTGCCCTGACTTCCATCTATGGAGTTGGACCAAAGACCGGCACCCGCATCTGCAACCAGGTACGATACTCGCAATCTCATCATGACGCTGCTTGTCTCTGATAAGTTCGAATTCCAATCCGCGCTCCATACCGTCTCGTCCGAACCTGCAGCTGCTCATCCATCCACAATGCCGGCTCAAGGACCTGCCCGAAGACAAAGTCACGCAGCTCTCTGGACTGCTCAACGGCATGACAATCGAAACCGAACTGCGCAAACAAATCGCGGATAATATTGCGAAAATGGTTCACATCAACAGCTACAAAGGAATGCGACACAAGGCGGGTCTGCCAGTGCACGGTCAACGAACAAGCACCAACGCCCAGACTGCAAAGAAGCTGAACAAGGGCCGAATGAGCATCGATGCTTGATTCTGGTCGTGTTGAAACAAATAAAGAGGTATTGCATTCATAGAAACAGTATCATCGTCACCAGTACATCCCCATGATTTCTCGTCAAATCAATCCTGCTGGATGCTTTATTATCCACATGATACATATTATCTCCTCCCCAGAATCTCACACCTTGGAATACTCAATTTTCAATACCTTCCCAGTGGCAATACTGAATCCATGCAGCCGCTTTTTTGCCTCCACCGCTTGACCCGCATTTCCATACTCAACAAATGCGAGATTCGACTTTCCTGGCACAAGCCGGACTTCCTTAAACCCAGGGTAATCTTTGAATAGTGTAACAAGCGCGTCCGATCCATCAGCCGTGATTTGAGGAGGTAAATTCGTGAGAAATAGGATCTTTGATGTGGCCACTTCTTCTTCCGCTTCAGAATCTTTTTTTGTTTGTTACGAGGCGTTAAGGGAATGAGCGAGAAGCAAAGAAAAACACGCAAAAAAAACGAAGATAAAACTCACCATCTTGATCCATATCCATATCTTCCTCCTCCTCTGCTTCAGATGCCTTCTGCTTTCCATTTTCTGCTGCAGTTTTAAGTTTTTTGGCATCCCCCTCCTTGGTTCCATTTCGCTCGGGACCGTTGTCATCCTCCTCCTCCTCTTCAATACCATCACCGCGAGTACGTTTCAGCGTTTCCGTGGCGTCTGCATTCTCCTCTTTCTCTGCTTTTGCGCCTGATTTTCGTGGAGCGGGTGTAACTTTGCCTTCCAGCAAAGAAATGGCGTTCGATTTTGACTTTGCGTACTCAATTTTCTAAGCATACGCAGATAGCAGCAATACATAGGTTCCAAATTGGATGGAGGTATACACAGATTGGATAAATGGCAGGCAGCGAGACATGAATGGTGTAGGAGTTTTAGAACCAGAAAACTGGGGGGACGACCCTGAAGCCAAAAACAACAATCCGAACCAGAGCCGATTCAAAGAAAGGAAAGCCCTGCAGTGCGCGCATTGCGGCCGTGGCTGCGGGAACGTTCCTGAAGACAATAAAAGCTTGGTTGCGCATGGACTCGGTCTTCTTGACGACAACGTCAATGACAGGCCCGTGTTGTGAAAAGAGATGATACAGTGAAGTCTTTGCCTCTATTGAATAGGCGTTAAGAGTGGTGCGTTTAATGCATTGGTTCGTGGAATATTTGCATTGCATGTATTGCTGTGAATCACAGCGACTCACCAATCTTGGATATCTTTCCGGCGACTTGTCGCACATACAGCGTCTGGCTTGGTTTGACGAACGAGGCAGAGGCCATTTGGATTGCCCGTTATGTGTTGATATTTCACAAGATAAATAAAAAAATAAACCGGCAAAACAGGAATGCTGTCGGACACCGGCAGACCCCAGCTGCCCACGCGTATCGAGGTACCGACAACATCTTGTTAAACACTGGACAGAAGCATGAGATCTGACCAGCATCATCCAATCATAACTCCACGTTTTCGCACAGGATTACCAAATCGGCGCCGTGATTGGCCGAGGTGGCTTCGCTGTCGTGCACCAGGCCGTGAGCAAACACAGAAACTCGTACGGCGCCGATGTTGCCATCAAAATGGTGCGTGGATGCTGTGCTTTTCTTTTGGTCGGACAGCTTTGTCCATAAATCCATCATCTCTTCCAAACAAACCTAATTTCTCGATGAACCCAGATCGACAAGGACGTCATTTCCAGATCAAATCTCACCAGTCGAGTCCAAACTGAACTCAGCATCCACAGCGCATTGTCCCATCCGAGTATCCTGCAACTACATACGTTCTTTGAATCCCAAACGCACGTGTATCTCGTTACGGAACTATGCTCACATGGAGAGTTGTACCGATACATCCAGCAAAGGAAGGGTGCATGTTTGTCAGAAGCGGAGGCTCGCACCGTTATGGACGAAATTGTGCAGGGCGTGTTGTACTTGCATTCCCAAGGAATTATTCATCGCGATTTGAAGCTTAGCAATGTATTGTTGACCAAGGATTATCACATGGTTTGTATAGTTTGGTGTCTTGACTTGCGTTCCTGATTTGGACCCTTATGTCAGAAAATTGCGGATTTTGGTCTGGCTGCCAAACTGCACACCATGGAGGGCGAGCAAAAAACAATGTGTGGCACCCCAAACTATATTTCCCCGTGAGTCAACCCTGTATTCGATATCCTCTGGAAAGCTTTTCCGCTGATCATTGTGCCATCAGAGAAATTGTGTCCAGACAGCCCTACGGACTATCTTCGGATCTTTGGTCTCTGGGATGCATGCTAGTCACTATTTTGACAGGGAAGCCGCCGTTTGATGTGAGGAAGACGAAGTATGATGCTTACATACGAATCCACGTGCTCATGCTTCACGTTTTCAGAGTCAAGCGGTCAAAAGCACTCTGGACAAAGTCTCGCGCGCCGAATACCATCTTCCTGATTCAATTTCTGCCGATGCTCGAGATTTGATTGGAAAGCTGCTCATGAAAGTGAGTGGAGCTCCATCATCGAAACAATCTCTAAAACGAACAATCAAACAACTAGGACCCCAAAAAACGGCTGACACTTCGAGATATTCTTGCACATCGCTGGTTTTCATATCCGAAACTTCCTCTACAAATTGATCGCCCAGAATCCGCGTCTTCCAGCAGAAGCACCGAAGAAATTCGAAATGATGCTTTGCAGCAAAATGGATTCAATGTGTTGGCACCCAGAAACGTTGAAGGAAATTTTCAGCAGCAGCAACATCAGCGACAGTCGAAACCCGTATCTGCTCGTGGATCATCTTTTATTGCATCTGCGCAGCCTGCTGCCGTACTTCTGCAAACCGCCCATCACAATGACTTGAAAACTATTTCATCCAACTCAGTTGGACATGACTCTGATCAAAAGAAAGCATCAACACCTCCATTCAACACCCGCCAATCATTTAAAACCAGCAGCGCTGTTACGAACGCAAGCGAAACTCATTTGCAGTTTTCAACTATTCGATTGAAAGCAATTCAGCAGAAAACGAAACATGGACTGGTTTCCATTCTTGATAATGGCAAAGTGACTCTTGATTTAGATAGGGAAAAATATTTGGTGGTTATTTCGGGGGATTCGAGTTTGGTGAGTTGTCTCTTTTCATGATCCCAGACGAGTGAGCGAGCTGATTGACGTGCTGTGATTCACCAGATTCAATTATGCGATCGTTCGAACCGATCCCCGATTCAAACATTTTCGTCAGGAACGTATGCCCAACAAACTGCGCTTCCAGTAACACTTTCGAAACTTTTAAATTACGCATCGCGTTTTGTTCACTTGGTTGCCTCCAAAACGCCGAAAATCATCTTTTACAGCCCACAAGCGAAGTGTTTACTGATGGAAAACGGGGACTTTGAAATGGTGTTTTACAATGGCGCGAAAGTCGCGTATCGAGGCGGTAAAACTGGGCGGCATGTTGTTGTGTTCAAGTCGCCCAGTGGAGATGCGGGCGCCAAAGGGATAATGAGTCCCGCTGTTGAGCAGCGAGAGTTTGATTTATCTGATGGAATGGTGCAGATCCCTGCGGATTTTGCAGTGGTGTTCAAGCATATGCAGGAATGCCTGAGGCAGTGTTTGGACATTGAAGAGCAAAGTTTGGAGGGGGGTGCAAGTGGAATCGTGTTCCCGCTGATTCTTAAGTCTTCCAACATTTCGAATGCGGGGGGATCTACAACTGCTGCAGGACGAGCTGGGTACGCAGCCGTTTCAAGTAAAGGGCACAGTCCGATTCCGAGTGTGCATGCCAGTGTCGTTTCTTCCACTGTTCCGAGTGTTCGGAGCGGCTTTCCAGCGAATCAAGCTGAAGGTAATCTTGGTTTCTCTGCATGTGTCTTTGGCATTTATCTCATCCTTGGATCATGATTCAGCGATTCGCGCAAAATCTCGGTCCTCCATTACAATTGGCGCTGCATCTACTCTATATACCCCCGAACCGAAATCCAAGTACGCAGAAACAACTGTGTCGACATCGACGCGTGTCCATGGGCCTCCACAAACGACCCCAAGTTTAAGGCCACCTCTCAGCGTTGCACCATCTTCCACTCTGGCAGGCACAGGGTCAAAACGCATTGTTGGAGCCGAAGGCGGGCGATTAAATTCAACAAGTTTCAGTGACCCGGCATTTCTGGATGGTGTCGGTTGGTGCTCGCGGGATGGAGAAGGGCGTTTTAACATGCTGTTCAATGATGGGGTTTATATGACTGTGGATTCGCGGGATCAGAATCTTGTTTGGACGAACGTTGCAAATGGAATGCGAGACGAGAGGTGTTGTGTTGTCTTTTTGGTTGGATGAATACTCAATTTTTTTTCTTCGTCAGGTTTAAAATAAGCGCCGCGCTTCCACAGCACATCAAGGCGAAACTTTCACATTTTCCCACTTTCATGACAATATTTCGTAAAAGAGGCAAATAGAGTATTTATTTAAGTTATGTTTTATCGCTTTCTCTTTTTCGATGCATCATCATCAGGATTCGACTGTGCAAGTCGTGTTTTCTCCCTCCCAGCGATCCTTTGCAACTGCTCCTGCCGGTGCTTCTGCATGGCCCTCGATGCCATTTGAATACGCGCCAAATCTGCCTGCCTCGCAGCTTCTCTTGCCGCAATCTGACCGCGCAGCTGTTCCGCCATTCTGCGCGCATGAGCGTCCGCCAGTCCATCGAGCCGTGCTTGCTCTGCCGCCTGATGTGCCTGCATCTGAGCCTGTTCGGCACGCAGCGCCACGGCCTGCTGCGCCAACTGCATTCCATCGATTGCCGCACCACCTTGTACCTGTCTTTGCATCTGCTCCTCGTACTGCTGCACTCTTTCTCGATGCACGCGTGCCTGCTCAAGTCGCTGTAGACGCAGAACCTCTGCGGGATCTACCACAGGCCGAGGTGCATGCGGATGCGCTCGAGGCTCTTTGACTTCAGGCGCTTCGACATGGATATCCTTTTCATCGACAGTTGGATTCAGTTTTTTGGCTTCTTCGAGAGCTTGTTGAAGAGCGTTGGATACGTCCTGTGCGTTTCGATGTTCTGAGTCTTCCCAGAGAGGGCACGTTTTTCCTGTTTGAACTTGGCCGCTAGGCGCGTTTGAAAAATGATCGTAGCCTTTGATGATTCTACGCCAGTGAGGATATTGATAAGCACACACGCAAGCAGATAAGAACGGTGGCACTCAACTCTTTGCAAACGTAGCATTGCAATGTGTGACATCGTGGACATGACATTTTGTTGCAGCCATCGGTTTTGTAGTACTGGTTTTCGCATTTGGGACATTTTCGAAGCAATGCTTGTGTCATTGCTTCTTCGATTTGATGGCGGACACTCAGTGTATCATCTTTTGCCACTTCTAATTGAAGCAATACGCCAAGTTGTCAGGTGGGTAAGAAGGCCAACTGATTGATGGGGACAGACGCACCTTCACAGGACTGCGGGATATGATTCTTGCGTTTGCAAAGTCTGCAGCTAATGACACAGCACTCTTGATTCTTGCAACAAAACAGCTTGTCTTCGCTGGCATCGGTTTGAAGAATTACTGCGTAGTCGCAAAACGGACAAGTCGTAAGGCCATGGATCCCGGC
Source organism: Chytriomyces cf. hyalinus JEL632 (assembly GCA_025435555.1). Classification (NCBI taxonomy): domain Eukaryota; kingdom Fungi; phylum Chytridiomycota; class Chytridiomycetes; order Chytridiales; family Chytriomycetaceae; genus Chytriomyces; species Chytriomyces cf. hyalinus JEL632. The sequence continues at coordinate 220,397 of JAIWWG010000032.1, read as the reverse complement.
AACTCGAAGACTCTCTTCTTGACACAACCGGTTATAACCGGCAAGCACTTGCGGATTCAGGAACCGCTCGATTTCGGTACGCGGGAACATGAATTTACAGCCGCTGCTGTCGAGACAATGAATGTCGGTTTTTCCTGATTTATTTTTTTCGCGTCGGATTATTTTGTTCATTTTGAATGGGCTCTTGTTTGGCACTTACGCAGTCCAATCAAGTTTTCTGCCGCTCGCCTTGCACATTCGAGACAGAATAGGTGACCATCATCGCATTGAGTCATTTTGGAAAGAGGAACATCCATGTAGCAGCAGCCGCATTCAATGTCATCTTCAGGATCTACATCTTCGACGGGGGGGATCACTTCATTGTTTACAGGTTCGGCAGGCGCAGGAATCGCTTCATCGTGGTCAACACCTGAGCTTGACCCTTGATCTAACTTGACTAATCACGAAATGTCAACAAACCCTTCTATCTGCAACAACAGCACAGAAATAAATGCAAACCTTGCATTTCCTCTAGCGCCTCTACTTCCAAATCCAAGATTGCTGATTTTCCTTTGATGTTGTTCAAGATCACAGACAAGGACTTTTTTTCCTTGTACGGTTTATTCGCAGCGAGTTTCGCCGTTTCCGCAAGGAACAGGTACGTGGGCATAAGCTGGCGACCGTTTCGCGCAAAGGAAGACATGATGAACGCTTTTGGAATGCGTCGGAAGTTGTTTGTCAGAATGCCTGGACTTGAATGGGCGGAATTCAGTTCCAGATAATCTCATGGAATTAATTACCTGAATGAATAGTAGCACTCATCGCGCATGTAGTTCGCATCTATTAGTTTGTAATCTCTTGAGGCTGTTTTCTCCTTCTCCTTCTCCTTCCCCTTTGAAGCAATTGGTTTAACGGGCACTGGAATCACTGCGCCATTTGCGTCAAACTTCTGAGACCCTCCCCTTTTTGGGTAACTCCCTTTCAACTCAAATATTGCATCCATCAACGAATTAACGCCTTCGTCCGGATTGAGTTTATCGAGTTTGATTTTGAGCCAGGCTGGATCTGCGTCCGGAAAGATTCCTTCGAGAAACAAAACATTTTGCGCGGATTCGTCGATATTTTGATGCGGTTCAATATGCGTGTTGTCATGTATGAGATTGTTGTTGCTGTTGGTGATGGTCGGCTCGCTGAGAGGATCAATGACTTTGCTTGCTGCTTCGGCTCCTGTTGGCATTTCCAATTCGAGCTCAGATGCGAATCCGTCGAGCGCAAGTTCCATTGCAACTGCAAATGGTCCCTGCGAGTGAGTGTGGGTATGGCAAGAGCGAACTGGGAGACACAGTGCTTACCAATTGCAATATTCTCCTCGTTAGCTTGACCGTGGACCCTTTCTGCTTCCGCAATGCATGCACGTAACACTGCCTCGGGGTGGTGGGGCAGAATGCGACGGAGTCGATCCATTTTTTTTTTTTTTTTATGTTCAGCGGCTCAGTTAAAATTGTGATTCTGAACCACTTTCCCATTTCGGCCTTCGGACACGCTGTCAAAAACAGCGCATGCAAAACGGACTTGTAGAAAGCAAGTTCTTCCAACGTATGCTTTGCAGAGGCTCTATGCGCATTGTCCAGTTTCATTTGACCTGAACGAGGAGAGTCACATTAAGTATCGATAATGTAATACTGTCAAAGTATTGTTGTTATGAGATCGGAGACAATTCGTAAGAGATAACAAGAGAGAGAAAAGAAGCCACCAGAGAAAAGATAAATGAAAGAGGCGCATAGTGAACAGAGCAGGGAAAATAACAAGCACGTTAAGCTTTGCGAGAAGCATCGTTCTGGCGCTGCGTTTCGATGTTACGAGCGACAGCGCGATCAATAACGGCACGCGAAGATCCGTCGCGGAACGTCAAAGTAACGTTGATGACACTGCCAGGTTCAATTGGAATTTGTTACCACATCGAAACCAAAGTCTATTTTAACAACAGTTAATACCTGTGGTTCTTGGCCAGGGCTTTAGCAAATGCTTGCTCCGCTTCGTTGCCAGCCGAGATTTCCTGGTTCGCCAATTTGATTTGAGTCAAACTCTTGTTTTCAGCCAAACCCGTGGCAAGAGCTTTGATTCCAAAGGGTCCGATCGCGTTGCGTTCCAAGTTGAGAGTTTCAAGCGACTTGTTGATCAAAAGAAGCTGTATGATGGGTGTGAGAAGGAGTTGATCGAGGTTCAGAAACAAACAAAAAAGTTTTCACCTCGCCAAACTTGGCTGCCGTTTGAGAATTCATTCTCGTACTCTTCAAATTCACGGATATAACCACGGTGTTGGTGGACAAGGCTTCAGCCAGCGAAACTGACAAGGCGTTTGTCAATACAGCGCAGTCTTTCAAGTCACTTCAGTCAACGTTTCCTTGTTTTCCTTCACGTCTTGGATAATTTGCAAAACATCCGCACTGGAAAGCTTGGCTTGAGATGGAGAGGGTCCGGTTGAAAGCCGTTTGAACATTTTTCCGACAGAGGAGCTGCGACGTTCAGAGATGGGTTGGGGTGCTGCATATTCAGGTTCCTCTTCCACGACGTTTGACAGCCAGCAAGGATTGCCTGCTGCCACTAGATGAAGAGTTTTGACTGCTGCGTTGAGCGAACCATCCAAAAAGACTGGAATACAGAAATAATTCAGCCAATCGAAAACAACTGAGGAAGCAGCGCTTGTTTACCTTTTGCTGAGTCTTCTTTCCACTGGTCGATTTCCAAGATTTTTGGACAACTTACGAACAGCAACTGCTTCCCCTGCAGAAACGTAATCCACTTTGTCAGATGCGGGAGTAACCACGTTATCCACCTTGGGAGCCTCCTCAACTTGCTCTTTGGATGGAACATCGGGAACGTCGACCTCAAGAGCGGCCTTGACTTCAGCGGCCCCGACCTCAACCGCTTCGACAATCGGGACCTCTATAACTTGAGCCTCAACAACCGGAATTTCAACAACCGGAACCTCGACAGCCGGGACCTCAACAACTGGTGCCTCAACTACTGAGACCTCAACCTCCACTGCATTGAATATTGGTGCCTCAACTTCGGGAGCTTCAGCAGCTGGTACTTCGACGTCTGCGGCCTCAATAACTGGCGCCTCAACGACATGTGCCTGAACAAATGCAGCCTCATCAGCTGGAGCCTCAACAACTGGCGCTCCAACAACTGGTGCTTGGCTGACAGGAGCTTCGACCTCTACTGCCTCAACAAGTGGCGCCTCAACAACAGCAGCCTTGACTTCCGCGGCCTCAACAACAGGAGCTTCAACAACAGGAGCCTCAACAACAGGAGCCTCAACAACTGGGGTCTCCACTTCCACCACCTCAACAACTGGTACCTTAACAATGGGTGCCTCAGCAACTAAAGCCTCGACTTCTGCAGCTTCAACAGCTAATGCCTCGACTTCAACAGCCTCGACCGCCTCAACAAGTGGGACCTCGACAATTGGAGCCTCCGCAGCTGGAGCCTCAACAATAGCCTCAGCAACTGGAGCTTCGACTTCTGCAGCTTCAACAACTGGTGCCTCGACTTCAACAGCCTCGACCGCCTCAACAACTGGGACATCGACAATAGCCTCAGCAACTGGAGCTTCAACTTCTGCAGCCTCAACAACTGGTGCCTCGACTTCAACAGCCTTGACCGCCTCAACGACTGGGACCTCAACAACTGGGACCTCAATAACTGGTGCCTCAGCAACGGGGACCTCAGCGACGGGTGCCTCAACAATAGCCTCAGCAACTGGAGCTTCATCTTCTGTTGCCTCAACCTCCACTGCCTTGACCACTTGTGGCTCTATTTCGAAACCTTCAACAACTGGGACCTCAACAACCGCGGCCGCGACTTCTGCTGCCTTGACCTCCACTGCCTCGCTTACTAGTGTTTCAATAGTTAATACCACTGCTGCATCAACGGGCGCAGCAGCAGGCGCTTCATCTTTTTCAATCACTTCCGCGACAGTGGCATCCTTGGCGACTAAGGTTGATGCATTGTCTTCCATGGCGTCCTGGGTGGCGATTTCTTCAACAACCACAGTCGTGGTCTCCACAACAGTTTCTGTGATTTCGACAGCAGAGGATTCGGTAATTTTGATGACTTCCACAACTACTGATTCTTCGATAACAGCAACGTCTTCGACTTGGGGCAAAGTAGGAGCTGCAGATGCGTCTGAGATGGCGCGAGGAGTTTCAGTAACTTCCACGATTTCCTTCACTCCTTCAGTCCCAGTTTCGGCAGATTCAACAGAGACTTGCCCAATAGTGACAGTTTCGGCAATGGTTTCCTCCACCACAGTTTCAACGCTGGTGGTTTTTGCATTGACGATCTCAACAGTTTCGACAACAACTGTTTCCTCAACCACGGCAATAGCTTCGATATTCTTTGCATCAACGGCTTCAATGGCTTCAACGACAACAGTTTCAAGGACAACAGTTTCAATGGCTGTTGTTTCGATGGCATCCTCCGCAGCGATGATTTCCACCGTTTCCTCGACGATAGTTTCTACAACAATCACTTGGGTGGATTTCTCTTCAACTACGATGATTTCAACGGTTTCAGTGATGATAGTTTCCTCCGTTACAATGCCACGAGCATGGTCGATTGAAATGGCTTCGGCAGATGTGACATCAACAGATTTGGATTCTTCCACTGGTGCAGCGGCAGGCACTTCTTCCGTTTCGGGAACTTCGACATCAGCAACTTCCTTGGCTACAATGTCTGTTGCGTCATCTTGACTGGTGATTTCTTCGACAACCGCAGTTGTGGTCTCAACAACAGTTTCTGTGATTTCGATCGAGGAGTCGGTAATTTCGATAATAACTGCCTCTTCCACAATGATTATGTCTTCGACTTGGGCCGAAGCAGCGGCTACCGATGAGTCCGGGACGCTGCGAGGAGATGCGATTTCCTTCACTTCCTCAGTCACAATTGTTTCAGACGCAGTGACCTTTTCAGCAGCTTCAAAAGAAACGTTCTCAACGGTGACAGTTTCCACGGTTTCCGTGGTCACAACGTCGCCCAGAATGACAGTTTCCTCCGCCTCCACAACTTCGACAACCTCCACAACCTCTACAATCTCGGTTTCAAGTATCGCATCATCGGACGAAGCCAGGTCTTCCGGGTGAATCTTCTCAGACTGGATCTGTTCCTCCGTGGATTGTTCAGCAATCTGAAGTTCTTTGGCAATTTGACCTTACATTTGCATCCAGACCAGCCACTGATCCAGCCGCGTCATTTTCCGTTTCAACAGCTGATTCAACAGCTCCAAAGTCGTTCGCTTCGAAGATGTTGTTGATGTTTCCAGAGCCATCGTCCTCAGTAGGCTGGTTTGCGCTGACGGTCCAAACGCCGTCGACAACAAACTTGTACTGAACCTTGCGCTCCGCAATGCTGACTGGGAAATCGAAACGTTAGATGACTGTGGAAGCTGTCAAGGATGCAACAGAAACCTTTTTTTCCGAAGCGTCGGTCGTTGTTTGGGTCCCGCTCCATCACGACAGAGCTGCTCCAGTTGTCGAATCCTCCAGTCAAGACGACGCTGGTCGGTGTTGGCGCGTCGACTGGGACGTCGTACTCAAAGGGCACTAAGGTTTCAATTTTGAACTGTGGAGATTTATCAAACACAAGCCCATATCAAACTACTCCCCAAATAAACGGCATTCCCAATTACCTCCGTGCCAGCATCGGCGCCAGTCTGGTGCTGCTGGTGAAGTTCGGTGTTGCTGCTTTGTTCGACAACAGCTGGGGTAGTCTCCCTTGACGTTGAATGCTGTAAGTGGGAAAGTGGATTACTCAATTTAACATCCTTGAAGGGGGCAGGGACTGCATGCCAATCGAAGACTAGGTATTGATGGGGTACTGAATGCTGCTCATTCGTGCAGGCGGGAGGGCGTGGGATGCCGATGGGTACCGTCTGCGCAGTATTGGCAGAGTTGGTTGGTGACAGGTTGCGGGGGGTTTACCAAATTTTCCAACTTTTCGGAATACCAACAAAAAAAGTTTATTATTTGATCATAAAGATGGATGAGGATAGGAAACGGAACGATGAGATCTAAGGATAATAGTAAGGATAATGTTTAAACAGTCAAACTCTATTTTTTAAGCTTGGGTTGAGAGACGCTGTTTGCGCACAACTTCGTTGTTTCTGGCAACGGCGCGGTCAACGACTCCACGCGAGGAGATATCGCGAATCGACAGAGTAATTTTGGTGATTCTGTAAGCAGAGGATGGGGATCAGCTGTTGTGACACTGGAAAACGACGCGAAAATAAACTGCTTACTGGTGGTTTTTGGCCATGGCTTTTGCAAGCGCTTGCTCCGCATCAGTTCCAGCCGACAGTGCCTGATTGGCAAGCTTGAGCTGCGACAGAGTCTTGTTTTCTGACAGTCCCAACGCAATGGCTTTGATACCAGCAGGTCCGATGGCATTCCTCTCCAAGTTCAGCACTTCCAATGTGGTGTTTGTTTGAAGGGCCTGGGAACAGTGACGTAAGAAAGTGTGCAACCAAAACAAACCAATATGAAGCTTTACCTCTCCAATTTTCACGGCAGTTTGAGTGTTGATTTTTGTGTTTGACAAATTCAGAGACTTAACAGAAGTGTTGGACGCCAAGGCTTCAGCAAGAGCAACTCCGTGCGCTGGAGTCAAGATTTGACAGTCTTTCAAGTCAATGTCAGCATTCGCTGCGTTGTTTTCTTGGACATCTTGAATGATGCGAAGGACATCGGCAACAGTCAGCTTGGTGGCCGCGGCAGAGTTGGTGTCCGAGTGTCTCTTGAACAGTTTCCAGCTGGACGAGCTGCGTCTGGTTGTTACTGCTGGTGGCGCTTTGTAAGAAGAGTCGGTAGTCTCTTCTTCAATGCGGGTCGGTGGTGGGCTTGTTGGAGGGCTAGCACCAGACCGTTGAGAAAGCCAGCCAAACAAACTGTTTTACAAATATATTATGAGTATTTGGCAAATACGCTGCACCAACTTTGGTCAGGCTCACCTCGACCGCTTTTCGGCTGGACGTTCAATCGCAGCTTTAGATGACTTGCGAACTCTAACAGCCTCTTCCTTCTGAACGTACTCCACGTGTTCGTGAGTGACAGTTTCGGTAGTCGTAGCAACTTGAACAACTTCAGCCGACTCCACGCTCACAACCGTTTTGTCAGCCTCAACAACTGCTTCTTGAACTTCGGATTCGATAACAGTCACTTCAGCAGTGGCAGATTCTGTCACAACAACTTCAGCCGCCGCCTCGATCACTTCGACTTTGGCAGCTGCTTCGACTTGGACGGCTTCGACAACAACGTATTCCCCTTCAACAGCGGTTTCCGAGACTTCAGTTTGGGTCTCAACAACTGTTTCGGAAGATTCAATGACAGAGACTTCCTTCGTGGCTTCCACTTCCATAGTGTCAACGACCACGGTCTCTTCGACCACGGTAACTGCGGCAACTTGCTCTTCAACCACAACCTGGGCTTCCTCGACAGTTTCAGAAGATTCAGTGACAACGGACTCCACCACCACAGTCTCTTCGACAATAGTTTCCGAAGCAATGACAGCAATGTCTTTTTCAGTGACCACTTCCACAGTTTCCTCCACAATGGTGATGGCAGCAGCTTGCTCTTCCACCACAATTTGGGATTCGATAATGGTTTCTGAAGTTTCGACGACTGAAATCTCTTCCTCAGCTACCACTTCCACAGTCTCCACAACAACAACCTCCTCCACAACGGTGACGGTAGCAGCTTGGTCTTCAACGGCAACAGTTTCTGACGATTCGATGGCTGGGATTTCCCTTTCAGCTGTCACCTCCATAGTCTCGACAACTACAGTCTCCTCAACGACAGTGACCGTTGCAGCTTGCTCTTCAGCCACGACTTGGGACTCAACAACAGTTTCTGAAGTTTCGATGACAGAGACTTCCTCCGCAGCTGCCACAGTTTCGACAACAACAACCTCCTCCACAATGGTGACAGTAGCAGCTTGATCTTCAATGGCAACTTGGGATTCGACAATGGTTTCTGAAGTTTCAATGACAGAGATTTCTCTTTCAGCCACCACTTCCACAGTCTCGATGACAACAGTCTCCTCAACGACAGTGATGGCAGAGACTTGCTCGTCAACCACAACAACCGCTGCTTCGGCAACGACAGGTGTGGTGAATGTTTCCACAGTTTCGATCACAACATCTTCAGGAACTGATCAAAATAGGGTTCAGCATTCTTGTCATTCGAAGAATATATAACTCTGGACACTACCTTGCTCATTTTCGCCGAGTTCAATGATTTCGCGGGAAACCTTTTCCTCAACGACAATGGTCTCTGAATACTCCTGAATAGATTGAGCTGCAGAAGAGAAATGTTAAGACCTGCAGTTATCATAAACAGAATCGATGCGAGCGCAAACCTTCTTCCAAAGTCACGTATTCAACTGTTTCAACAACAACGGTCTCTTCCACAATTCCAGAGCCTTCAATCGCAGCGACAATCACTTCAGTCTCGGTTGAGATTTGAACTGTTTCAACAACTTCTTGAACGGCAATAACATCTTTGATTTCGATGGATTTTGGGATTTCGACTGCGGCGGGCGATGCAACTGGGGCCTCTTTTGGTGCCGATTCGACAGTTTCCACATCAACAACAACAGGTGCAGGGCCGTTGTTGCGTGCAAGCGCTTTATCAAGCGCAATGCGTGCTGACACGTTTTCGACTTGTCCCAAACGCAGTTCCTTCAAAGTAACGTTGACAGATAAAGCACTGGCAAGTGCGTCGGAAGCAACACTGTCCAGAGTGATGCCCTCCAAGTTCAGAGTCTCAAGCGTCGAGTTTACTTTCAGGGCCTGAAGGGATAATAATTAATTAACAAACCGACTTCAAATTTGGGTCAGGGAACCGTTGTATAAAAGCTGGATACATACCGATGCAAGAGAAACAATGACATTCGTGGTGACGGCGCTTTTAGAAAGGTCCAGATTTTGGATAAAAGTGTCGGACGCGAGGCTGTTGATGAAGCTGATAACGTCAGGAACGTCCTCCACTTCCGTCACCGTTTCGACAATGACAGTGCTATCGTATTCAGCTGGAGTGTGCTTTACAGTTTCAGTCACGATTGTGGTTTCCTCGACAATGGTCTCTTCAACAACTGGAACTGGGCCTTCGATTGTCTCAATGATGATTGTCTCCTCCACCACAGTTCCAACACTGGCGTCTTTGGCATTGACGATCTCGACAGTTTCGACTACAACGGTTTCTTCAACCACGGCAGCAGTGTCAACATCTTTCGCAGAAACGACTTCAATGTTTTCAACCACAACAGTTTCAATGGCTGCGGCTTCAGCGACATCTTCCACAGCGACAGTTTCAACTGTTTCCTCGATGATGGTTTCTTCAACAATGACTTGCGAAGATCCCTCTTCAACAGCGATGATTTCAACAGTCTCAGTGATGACCGTTTCCTCCGTCACAATGCCGCGAGATTGCTCGGCAGAGATGACTTCAGTAGCTGTGACATCAACGGACTTGGATTCTTCCACTGGTGCAGCGGTGGGCACTTCTTCAACGGCATCTTGAATGGCAACTTCTTCGACAACCACAGTGGTGGTCTCCACAACAGTTTCAATGGTTTCAACAGCAGAAGAGTCAGAGACTTCAATGATTTCGACAATGACTGTCTCTTCCACAAGAACCACTTCGTCAAATTCGGACGAAGCAACGATTGCAGATGAGTCTGGGATGCTACGGGCAGCTTCCACAACTTCCTTCACCTCCTCAGTCACGATTGTTTCAGACACAACAACCTCAGTCTCGACAGATTCCGCAGAAACTTGTTCAATGGTGACAGTTTCGACGGTTTCGGTGGTAACAGTTTCGCCCAGAATAACAGCATCCTCAGCTTCCACAATTTCAACAACCTCGACAACCTCAACGGTTTCAGTTTCAACAATTGCACGCTCAGTGGATACAAACTCCACCGATTCCGTCACAATGATTTCTTGCACAACTTCCTCCACAATGGTCTCCTCAGCAACTTCTTTTGCAACAATAACGATGCTGGCAGTCTCAGCGTGAACAGTTGAGCCATTGTTTCTTGCAAGAGCCTTGTCCAAGGCGATCCGAGTCGATGCATCAACAGTGCCTCCAACGGTGACTTCTTTGAGGTTTGTGTTTGCAGCCACGGTGGCGACTAAAGCCGAGAGAGCATCTGTGCTAAGATCAGAGCCGTCAAGAGTGAGGCTTTCAAGAGTAGTGTTGGAGTGCAAAGCCTTTTTTGAGGAAAAGAAACCAAACATAAGTGTTTCTTCATAGAACTCTCAGGAGAAACAAAAAAAAAATTCTCACCAAAGCCAGGGAAACGATAAACTCGGACGAAACCTTGCAAGATGTTAAATCAAGACGCGTTGTGACAGAGTCAGAGGCCAGTTCAGCAGCGAATGAAAGCAAATCGACTGTCTGTGTAGAGGTCTCGGTGACTGTTTCAATGAGAACTTCAGCCTCATATTCTGCAGGGATTTCGTCCACAATGGAGGTGACGATGACAGTCTCTTCAATGATTTCCTCGGTGGGATAAGCGGAATCGGCATTGACAATCTCGACGGTTTCCACGACGGTAGTTTCCTGGACAACGGCTTCACGCGCATTCGCGTCAGCTGATACAAGAACTTGTTCTGACGTTTCAGTGACGACAACAGTTTCCTCAATAACCTCAACTGAAATCTGTTTTGATACTGAGGATGCGTCAACAATTTCGACAGTTTCTGTCACAACAACGACCACGTCGTCGGCAGCTTCAGCGACAACCGCAGCGTCTGTGGTGGCGATTTCTCTGGATTCAGATTCAGCGGGAGCAGCAGAATCCACAATTTCAACAGTCTCCACAATGGTGGTAGTCTCAACAACGGTAGTCTCAGAAGAGACGACGACTTCCTCAGTTGTTTCAGTGACAACGATTGTCTCTTCAACGATTTCTCTTGAAACTGGCTCGGCGGTGGTAGCCATGATAACTTCAACCGTCTTGACGGTGGAAAACTCGTCAACAACAACAGAGGCGATAGGATCGGCTCCTTCCGCAGTTTCGGTGATCACGACAGTCTTTTCCACAATCTCGTCTTCGGCAGCATCAACGATTTCCACGCTTTCTACGACGATAACCTCTTCAACAACGACAGTCTCTGAAAGATCAGAAGTGATCACGAATTCGTCCAAACTCTCGATTGTGACAACCGTCTCTTCAACAAACACGCTGGCGGCAGGTGCAACAGCAATGTCAACAACCTCGACAGTCTCAACAACTTCGACAGACTCTGCAACAGCAGTTTCCAGTGCAGCAACCTCGCTTGTGACGAGAGTGACTGTTTCGACGACGGTAACTTCCTCAATGATAGTCTCTTCAACAGTCGTGTCTGAAGTAAATTCTGCCTCGATGATCTCAACGATGACAGTGGTTTCAGTGAATTCAACAATTTCTTTGTCCGATTCACTTTCTTTGGCGATGGCAGCAACAACGCTGATGGGTGTGTTGTTTCTTGCCAAAGCTTTGTCGAGTTCGATGCGGGATGGGACGTCAGACACATCCACGCGCAGATTTTTGAGGGTGGTGTTGACTTTGAGCGAAGCGACGAGAGCGTCTACTGCTTCTTGGCTTAAAATGGAGCCACTCAAGTTGATGCTGGTCAGAGTAGAGTTGGTTGAAAGAGCCTGAAACCAACATTTTTAACATGATTGATTTCAATGCAGGAATAGAGTGCTTACAGTTGCAATGGCAATCACAGTTTCTGAGTCAACGGCGGATGCAGACAGATCCAACACGTCACCGTCCATCGATGGAAGGACAATAGTCTTGGTCGCCTGAATAGAGGCATTGTTTCTTGCGAGGGCCTTGTCAAGAGCAATGCGCGCGGGAACGTCTGCAATATCAGCTCTGAGTTCTTTGAGGGTGGTGTTTACAGCCATGGCTGAGGCCAAAGCTTCCACGGCCTCGGCAGTCAATGAAATGCTGCCCAAGTTTAAGCTGGTGAGAGTGGAGTTTGTCTTCAAAGCCTGTTTTGCAAGATTTGAGTACTAATTTAGTTATTGCGATGCATTGCCCTGAAACTCACCGAAGCAATGGCAATGATGGTGCTTGATTCGACAGCAACCTGTGATAGATCCAGCGAGGTAACAACCTCAGCGAACCCATTGAACGCATACGTGTTGGATTCAGAGACCACAACAGCCTCTTCCACTTTGCCACCGCCATTGTTTCTCGCCAAGGCTTTGTCGAGAGCAATTCTGGCAGATGCGTTCTCGATAGTTCCGATCTGAAGTTGTTTCAGAGTGGCGTTGATTGCCATTGCTTCGACAAAAGCGTCAATAGCAGTGGCGTCAAGGTTGTTGTCGTTCAAATTGAGGATTTCGAGGGTTGTGTTGGATGTGAGCGCCTGGGTGAAGCGAGAAGAGACGGTTAAAAAAGCAGCGAAACGACATGAAATCAGGAAACGCTCACATTCGCAAGGGCAACAGCAACATCTGTGCTGATGGCATTGCTTGATAAGTTGAGACTCTTTACAACCGTGTTGGTAGCAAGACCTTTCGCCAGGAGAGGGCCTTGGTCAGCCAGCAGCAGGGGACTGTTGTTGAGTTGCAGGTCCTCCAAGTCCTGGTGGTTGTCCATGACGCCCTGGACAACGACATCGCGGTCCTCGTGGACAGAAATGACTTCGTCCTCGACAACAACGTAAGAGTCGACAAACGCGTCCATTTGTATTTTCTAAATAAAAATAAAAATAAAAATAAAAAAATAAAAATAAAAATTTGATTGCAAAGAACAGCTTGATTAAATCCATAAATTGAACTGGACGCCACCGGAATCGGAACTCACCTCGGACTCTTCTTGTTCCACTTGTTCCACTTGGACAGCGACCGTCTCTTCGACGACGACAGCCTCGTTTGTGTTCTAGAGAGAGAGAGAGAGAGAGAGAGAGAGAGAGAGGGGGGGGGTAGGCATGGTTAGCGCTGGTCGGATGCACACACACGCCACATTCTCATGTCCCAGCAGCCAGCTGTCCACTCCCTCGCAAGGACAGAGGGTATCACACACTCAGGTATCCCACACTCTGAGATACATGCACTCTCTCTCGCAGCTGCTGCAGTCCTCCGTCCCCAGATTGCCCGTTCAAGAAAGCGTTGGTGACTCACTGAGTTGTCCATCTTGATGAGAAAAAAAAAAATCAACGCAAGCGTCCACGAAAAATGTGGAGCCGCTGTGCCATTTGAAATCTTGCAAAACATTTTACGCTGCACCACAACGACTTCTTGGATACATCCTGAAGGTGGAGTGTGTGTGCTTTTCTCGAGTAAACACTTCATCTTTTGCTCTCTCAAAAACAACCACACACTCCCTCAAAAGGACAAAAGAAAAATGTGCAATCAAAAACCAAACTTGAAAAACCAAAAGACAAACACTCAAGGAGTCAAGCGTTTAGGGTCACGTGGGAACATGCTCGTCCTTCTAATGTTTCCAAGTTTCAAGTAAAGCATCACAACACGCTCCAAGCCAACACCTCCTCCCGCATGGGGCGGTGCACCGTACTTGAACGCATCCAAGTACGCCTGAATGGTGCTCAGCTCCACTTCGTGTTCGTTGGCACGCTTTTCCAGGAGAACAGGGTCGTGCACACGTTGGGCTCCCGACATGATTTCCTCACCACGCATGAAAAAGTCGTACGAGTTGGAGTAGCCCTGCAGGTAAATAATCAGGTGAGTGGTTTTTATAAAATCACATCTCCTTTCAAAACAACGTACGTCGTTGGATGGGTCGGGCATTGTGTAGAATGGACGAATCGCAAGTGGGAATTTGTCAAGCATGTAAAAGTCAGTGTTGTACTTTTCCTTCACGAGCTGTCCAAGTCGGACTTCCTGCGCAGTGCTGAAAAGAAATGGTCAGAACCCAAAAAGAAAATCAATAAAAAAAAAAAGCATCTCACCTCATGTCATCATAGTCACCAATTTCCACTCCAGCGTCCTTCAACATTTGAATTCCCTCCTTAAACTCAAGGCGCAATGTCTTGTCCAAGTACTTGAAGTCCTCAAACGGAAATTGACGGCGCACGCATTCAATTTCGGCCGCAAACCGGGTTTCAAGCCCCTTGAAAATGTGCACAAACAAGTCTCCAAGAACGTCCAAGACTTCGTGGTAATGTTCTTCGAAAGCCATTTCCATATCAAGACCAACGAATTCGGTCATGTGTCTGTGAGTAAACGAGTTTTCGGCACGGAACACGGGGCCGATTTCGTAAACTCTCTCCATGTCCGCACAGATGGCCATTTGCTTGTAAAGCTGGGGACTTTGAGCCAAGTACGCATTTCCTGTTCAATGATTTCAAGATTTCAGTTTTTTAACCGACGTAGGATTCCCCTCAAACAAGGTCGACATACGGTTAAAGTAAGTCAGTTTGAACACGTTAGCGCCCCCTTCGCTGATGGCGTCAATCATCTTTGGAGTGTGAATCTCGGTAAACCCTTGTGTGTTGAGAAACTCGCGGAACAATTGGCAAACACCGGATTGCATGCGGAAGATTGCTTGACTCGTAACAGTCTTGTAAACAAATGGAGAGATGAGATATCGCCCACAGACAAAGAAACACGATCGATCACTCACTCGCAGATCAATGATGCGGTTGTCCAAACGAGTGTCCATGTTGACCTTGACGAGAAGTGGGTCCTTTTCAAACTCTTCCTTTGGACGAGTTGCGTCTTCGAGAGAGAAGGGAAGGCGCTGGATTGTCTTGCTCACAATAAAGATCTGTTTTTTTGCAAAGCAAGTTTTTGAGTGTCAAGGACCGATTCACAGGTTAAGATTTCAGACTCACAGTCTTGATTTTGAGTTCGACAGTTTGGACGGTGCAACTCTTGACCAGTTCTTTTGGCTGAGTCACAACACCTTCGACAAGAACCAAGGATTCCGTTGGAATGCTGAGGGAGAAAACAAAAAGCGACATGAGTTTTCCCCACACACCGTAGAACAAAACTGGGGCAACACTCACTCAATCGCAAATCGAAGCATGGTCTTGCTGACATTCGCGGCATCCTGGGACACAACAGCCTGAACCGTGCTGGTTCTCTGACGCAACGTCAAGAAACAGAGCTTGGCTCCCGTTGCGTTTGTCTTTTGCACACGCGCTGACATGAGGACAGTCTGGTCCACCATCTCGACTCCCAAGCTCTCGATTCGAGTTCGCACACGCCCTGAAAAATTTATTCCGTCAGGGGTTGATGATCCCGATAGAGATGCAGTGTTTTTTTCGAGAGTCTCTCTCACCGGTGCGTTCTTGGGATTGGTTCAAAGGAAGTTCGCCGTACTTTCCAACGGAGTAATCGACGACATTTGCATCACGAGCAGCCTTTTCCGCAGCCTGATGCAAGAGTTGAATACGGGCTTTTGATCAAAAAGAAGAAAACGCGGAATCATGCATGCGCATGCGTAAAATGAAACAAGGAGTGAACAGAGAGAGTGAAAGATAAAGATAAAAAGGATGCATATAAGAGGAGGTGGGATTGTGGCGAACCAGTCTGTCGGCGGTCTCCTTCTTCTTGCGCTCCTTTTCCTCCTTCTCCTGTTTCTTCTTAAGAGCCTTTGCTGAGAGCGGCTTTCCGTCCTCGCCCAGGACAATGGCCTCAGTTTCTTCCTTCGTTGTGTTCATTATCGGTGCTGCTGGGGAAGAGAAGCGGGCAGTGAGTATGGGATGGGATGGGCCAGGACAGACAAGGCACGGCTCACGTGTGTCTAATGCAGTTGCTGTGGTTGTTCTCCAGTTCCAACGGTCCCAGACAAGCGTCCTTTTTGTTTGCGTAAGATGTTGGGCTGGCGTCACTCGAGTCACTCACATTCAACTTTTTGCTGATCCCAAGAAAACAGTTCCCCGTCTCTTTCCGCTTCTCCACCGGCAAACTTCAGGAACAGCCTTCCTGCCACTGACAGATTCATTTGGCTTTTGCTTCTAAGCGGACTTCTCTGCAACCATCAATACCATCGACGGGAAGATTATCGCGACATGGCTTCTGTCCGCCCCGCTTCGTCGCTTATTCTATGCAAGCCTTTGGCTGCACCGGCTTCTCGCACTGTCAAGGGTCAATTCAAAGTGCTGATGGTTAAGAGGTGGCGCAAAGTTCATTCACCGCCTTGCATCGATGACTGACCATCACAACTGACCCACCAAACAGAAACGCGCGTGGATCCTTCAAATCACTGCATGTCTATCCAGGTGGTGCCGTAGACAACGCAGATGGCGACACGAGCGCAAGCGCATACAAGCTCGAGTCGGATCCGTGGCAGCTTGACCCTCACACACAAACACATCTGCTTCCATTCCGCATCGCCGCAATCCGAGAAACTTTTGAAGAGAGTGGCGTTCTTGTCGGTGCCACTGCTGAGCATCAAACACGTCTCGCTGACTCGCTTGCCTGGCGGAACAAGGTGCTCAATGACGCGGCCCAGTTTGCTGAAATGGCTCGCTCGATTCGTTGGAACCCGCCTCTGAATCGGCTGGTACATTGGTCTCACTGGATCACGCCTGTTGTCGAAAAGAAGCGATTTGACACGCACTTCTTTCTCACCACTGTGGATTCTGAGGCATCCACTGCCAGCCAGGAAGGTGTGGACGGTTCGGAACTGGTTCATCTGGAATGGCTCACACCTTCAGGTAACTTGTCCTGCTTTTCAAGAGTTCACTTGGCATGTTTCTCATCCTAATGCACAAAACAGAGGCCCTGCATGCGTTCGCAACGCAAACTGTATCTCTATTCCCACCACAATACCTGACTCTAATGGAACTTTCTCGATTCACTTTCTTGGAGCTTGAAGATTTCGTTCATCGGCGCGTTCTCCGCGAGCCTGAGCTTCTCATTCCCAACCAACCGGAACCTTACAGATGTGAAGAAGACGGCGCAGTGTTGGTGTATCCCGGAGATTTGCAGCATTCAATGACGCGTTCTTTGGCAGATACTACATTTAAAAGACTCGCTCCAGGGGCAAAGAACCGTATTCGGTTTTCATTCGCAGATGGATCCAAGAGTGTCACTGGATTTGATTTGATTGCGACGGGAGGAAATGATGCGTTTGGAGCGTTGCCCAGAAGTCGTGCACGCCTTTGAGCCAACAAAAAAAGAAAAAGAGTGGCTTGTTGATGTTTTGTAGATGAGACCCATTTTTCCAAGTTTATTCATGCCGCAATCGCATTAGTGCTTAATAAACACCAGGATACGATTTGAATGCGCTCGTGTATACTTTTTGCACGTGTTCAAGATAATCTCACGCACGAGCAGTTTCTTACTCAGAATTGTCACCGATTTGTATGAACAGAGAGGACTTGTATGAATTCGTGAAAGACTTCCGGCGCCTTCGGTCCGAGATGATGGAGCGGTTCAACTCTATCCTCGCCCTGTTTGAAACGGCGCTCAAGCGGACTGCAATCTCAGAAACCTCCAGTGAGCAGCACTTCAGCTACCTGAACTTTGGCATCCGCATCACGGAAGGGGACTACCTCGCCAGCATTGACACTTCCGAGCCTGTGTCGCAGTTTTCCTTGTTTTCCGAGGGAGACAAGCGCGCAACTGCGAGAAGTGTGGACACGTCGTTGCACAAGTTTGAAGTGTCGTCCATGCCACGGTCAAAGATGCCGGGAATGCAAAGAAGGTTTAATAAGAAAGATTCATCATCCATCAAAGGCAGCGCCAGTTTGGGACGGCCTCCGTCAACCAGGCGGGAACCATCCACGCAGCAACTTGAACCACCAGAACCTGTCATTCTGTCGTCAGCGCAGCTCAACTATCGGCACCCAATGAGCGACATGTACAAACACGCGCCCTTCAAACGCGTCTAATGCGCTGAAACCGGGACTGTCCATTGTCCCCGAGACAACAAAACGCTTGAGCTTGTCCACCTCGTCAATTACACCATCGCTATCGTCCTCGCTTCGTTTGAAAGAAACCAATTCCCAATCCATCATTTCAATTGAGCCCCCTGTACCATCATCGAAACAAGAAGGATCCTTGCCAGCCGTGGTTAACATTGAATTTGATTCATTTGTGGTGCCCAGATTTCTGCAATCGGCGTCCTCGTCAATGTGGGCAAACGCATCGGAGATTTCGTTGCTGAGCCCCGAACTCGCGGTAGCACCTCTTTCCACCATTAAATCCGAAGTTCGGCGTCAACCGTCACTCACTCGCGTGAATTCTCGAAAGCGGGCAAAGCGCCAGAAAAATGCGCCAGCGAGCATCTTTAACGAAAGCCAAAAGAAAATCACACAGGCATCTCTGCTTCTCTCCTCCGCATCACCGGCTCCTTCCCGAAAACAGTCTGTCAATGCCGATGCCCCAAAGTTCCAAACTCCGACTTTTTTCGAATGGTTTTTCCTGTTCCCAGCGTACGATCACAAAGGCAGGCGTATCTCGGTCGAATCTCTCGCTGTTTTCGGGAATATTGAAATATCGTTTTTTGTGAATGGGCTGCATCCTCGCTCGCTGTTTTCAAACTTGTGGGACCTGTTGTTTGGAAGTGAGACTCGATTCATTCATCTTTTCTGTAATTCAAGCTTTACTGATCCATCTATTGCAGTTGTCATATTTGTTCTATTCTGGCTGATTCCTCTCGTTGCAGTTTACAATCCTATCTACAACCTTTGCAGCATCAACCTCCTCGCAATGTCCATCTCGATAATTTTTCTGTGTGATTCTATCGTGTCGCTTGCCACGCCGCTGCTGGTCAACGGCGACTTTTCGTTCGACCTGGGAGAGTATGAGAAAGCCCGTCCAACCCTGGTAGTGTGGCTGACCTACTGGATGAAGAGCAAGTTCCTCATCAACTTGCTCGCAATTGTGAGTTTGGGGAACACTTCGCATGCGCAATCGCTAATACACTTGGGTGTCCAAGATTCCGTTTCCAATATTTTTCAGAAGCCAAATGCACAACGAGTTTCTTCTCTTTATTTCGCTGCTCCGAGGTTGTAAAGCGTGGCACAGTTTCTGTCGCTGCCCATCCATCGTCTACGCGGCGTGGCGGTTGGATGAACTCGCTGGAACGTCGCTCTTCAGAATCGCGCCGATCACTGGCGGGATCCTTTGGTTTATTCACCGCAATTCCTGCACGATGTTTATGATGGGCAGCTTGACGGGATTTGCTGGATGGAGTACAATGTGGCCGTTGGTTGACTCCGCCACGCTCTTTGAGACGTATGTCTGGACATTTCCAAGGTTCGTTGTAGGTGTATTGTTTACTGCATGTGTAGATTTAAAAAAAGACGCGTCTCTTGACTTAGGCAACTGGAAACATGTTCCCAACTTCCTACAAGTAAGTTGTTCAAAACACTCAAGGACTGGCACTCACAGTTTCTCGCAGTCCTTGGACAGCGACCGAGCAAATTGTATCGTTTGTTTACATTATCCTGGCCGCAATTGTTGTACGTGAGATGGAGCAACTGTGTTTGGTCCGCCATGTCGTTGATGTGCTCATCGCAATAACCTTTGCCAGTACGCCATATTCCTGGGTGCCATTTCCTCAGCCCTCATGGCCGTGAACCCGACAGGCCGCATGTTTGACTAGAAAGTGGGCGAGCTACGTGATTACATCCGCTGGAAAGATCTGAGCAAAGAAACTGAGGATCGGCTGCTCACGTACTACGAAACAAAATACCGCGGCAAGTATTTTGAAGAAGACGCGCTTCTTTCCGATTTGAATGATTCGCTGAAGGCTGTGAGATTTTCGTTGTTTCTTCATTGAAAGATGGGGTTTCATTGACAGCAATGCAACAATAGGAAATTCTGCTTCAAAACACCCGCAGGTTGATTGTGAACGTACCGTTCTTGAAAAGAAGTGCCTGCGACGGAAGAGACGAGCTGTTTATGGGAAGGATTGCGGCTGCGCTGCATTCCAGAAACTTTATCCCAGGCGACTTTGTCACGAAGCAGGGTGACTCTGGCACAGACATGTACTTTATTCTGAATGGAAGAGCCGAAGTGTATGTAAATGATAGACACGCCGTGACTTTGGGGGCCGGCGCGTATTTTGGAGGTAGTACTGTTCAAACCGACGTCTGGCAATCTCTCCTGAGCCGTCCAAAAGATCATTACATTTTTGCATTTTAAGCAGTCGGTTTGTTTCTGCGGGCACAGCGAATCAACAACTGAAGGTGTCCAGCAGAAAGGGAGAAAGCTCCTCCGTTTTCCCTTTTTTATTTGGTAAACATTTCCAAAATTTTATTCTCAATACTGTTCCCACAGACACAGGATAGAGATTTTTCCATTCTTATCACGAAGCACTTTGTATTCCGCGCTCCATGAGAGATACAAAAAAAATCGTTTTCCAAAACACCAACCTCACACACACAACCAAACAAGAAGCTCAAAGATGAAAGAGTGGATATTTTCCACCACCCCAAATTGGAGGGAAAAAACGACAAAAACAAAAAAGCGTCGAAACCAACAAAAAAAACATACAAAAATGCACGAGAGGAATCCAGAACTCCTTTTTATGCTCGCGCTCCAAACTTGTCTAAAGCACGGACACCTTGCTCAGCGTACTCCTGCTTGGTGACCCAGAATGTCTCCCGATCTTTCATGATATCCGCCAATACGGCCCCACCAAGGAACACCATGTGTTTTCTGCGGGGAGGATCTTCGACACGCAATTTAAAGTCCTAGCAATCCAAA
Source organism: Chytriomyces cf. hyalinus JEL632 (assembly GCA_025435555.1). NCBI lineage: Eukaryota > Fungi > Chytridiomycota > Chytridiomycetes > Chytridiales > Chytriomycetaceae > Chytriomyces > Chytriomyces cf. hyalinus JEL632. Next base: position 199,731 of record JAIWWG010000032.1, on the reverse strand, counting down.
AAGTTGTTCAGCGTTTGCTGGCAAATGCCAACACCGAATTAGACGCAATACCTTGAGACGTGAGACGTCACCTCTCAGCACCTTCTCAAGGTACAACTTTTTCATCTCCTTTTCCAGCCGGGTGGGAAGACCTGGGTACATGGAGGTTCCTCCAGACAGAACAATGTGTTTGTAAAGTTCTGGGCGAATGTCCATGTCACCGGCTTGGATGCAGTTGAAGAGCATTTCTGAGGGATCATGAAACGATTGATTAGCGCCGCAATAACTTTCAAGAGCGAGTGGATGCAAGGGGTTACCTGCAACTCCGTCGGATTCGCAATCGACAAGATGGGGTTGAAATAGTGCTTCTGGAGCTTCGAATCGCTCAGATCCGACCTTAATAACGCGTCCATCCGGAAGCTGAATTACATGAAGAAAATCAGAGTCAAAATAACTGGAGTACTGGGGCAAGATCGGTGACTAACGGTGTAAGATTCAACCAAAACAGTCGTCTCGGTGGCCAACTTTTGCTCAAGGGCAAGATCGTAACTTCAAAAATATAAAAGGGTCAGAGTCACGATATCGAACACGATGGAACGGCATACCCGACATAGCACAACTTTTCCTTCAGCTGTCGAACAGTTTCAAAATCAGCAGTGCGGTTAAAAGCATATCCACGGAGAAGGAGCAATTTGATCAGGTATTTCGTGATATCGCGGCCAGCCACATCGAGACGGCGAACCAAATGCGGCAGTGCATATCCTTCGTACACTGGGACAATGTGTGTGACGCCGTCTCCAGAGTCAACAACGACACCCGTTTGAAGTCCTGGAAAGAAGTGGGTTGATGGAAAGCGAATTCGCAATCAAATTCCAGCAATCAATACATGGTCTCCCCAGTATCAACAAGCGCGAAGAAAATTGTATACCTTGGGCGTAGAGAGTCAGCACAGCTTGGATCGCTACATAGACACCTTGGAATCCATAGTGTTCGAACATGACTTCGCACATTTTCTCTCTATTTTTCTTTGGATTCATGACGGGTTCCGTGAGCAGAATTTTGTGGTCGGCCGGGTTGGAGATGTGCAGTTTGTTCGCAAAGGTGTAGTCCCACAGATGCAGCATGTTGTCCCAGTCGCGCACGATACCGTTCTCCACTGCCCCACGCGAACGCATGAATTGAATGTTTCGATTTGGATGAGAATCGAGTTAGAATCCGGTCATGCAGTCAGGCAGCAATATTTTAATAGCAAGGGAAGTAATAACAAGCGGAGAGAGTGGCTTACTGGGATACGTCATCTCCAACATAGTCCGCACAGCCGAGGCCTCGTCTCCAACCATGACATCAGCTAACTTGGTTTCGCCCATCTTCTCCTCCGCACGAAGGATGGGTCTTCCGACAACTGCGGGGAAGATGCTTTCGGGAAAGTTCGTTCCGGAGAAGCCGCACTTAACAAACTGCGTCCCAGAATAGGTCAGAAGGTGTTAGAACCGGTCGTGCGATGGGTTGATCGAGTTACCCCGGTGCCGTTGTCGCATACAACCACTCGCGAGCTCATTTTATTTTATTGGATATTTTAACTTTATGTAAATACTTGCTCATGCATTTTCGCTGTCAAGCATGCACCTGGATGGGACGACAGGTTAAACGCGCATTGAGCACTCGCAAATAAAAGGGGGAAAATTACGTGTGCCTGCATTTGAATCCAAGCCAGTCCCCTCAGCACAGGGTCGTGCTGCTCCGTCGGGACTTCATCATGCGCCCAAACATGCAGCACATCGAACGATGCCACGGATGCAATGCGTTGATCGTTGCTGAGCTGGTGGAGAACGAGGCCTTGGGTTGTTTGGTCACTGAACACTCTCGCATGGAGTTCGAAGTCGATACCTTTGTATTCGCTCGGTAGATTCGCAGCAACGCCCTTCAGCCCGCGTCCTCGGAAGGTTGCTTGCAGAGTGTTGGTTTCTGCACAGCTGCGTGTGTGAAACAGTCCAGCGACCTTTGCGTGGCCCGTGTGCTCGATCTCGCAGGGAAGAATGTGAACAGTTTCCTTCACAGTGTCACTGCTGGCGCGTGCGTGGATGGTGTTGGATGTCATGGAATGATTTTGAGTTCTTGACAACTCAAGCGAAGTTTTTTATTCGAGTTTTTCACACTTGGTTGAACTGCTCCTGAAGAGTCTGCCCAAAAATAACACCGTTTGAAAACGGGTTAGCACACATATCAATACTGCACAGAAGCCAAACCTGTTTCAAAGTTTCGATTCGCTCACTTGCTTCGCGAAAAGCGTTGCGGTAATGGAAAATGTTCTCACTCAGCACATCCTGCTTCGTGCGGTGGCCCTCGAATATTCTCTTGATATTGACCTCAAGCTGGTTTGGTTTAAATTGTTGTGAATACTAAGTGCAGTGATTGCGAAGGATACGCAAAATATGTACTGACTTGACTTCGAAGATACGGCTTCGACAACGACACTTGCATCTCCATGTGTCGATATCCTAGCACGAGCCCCATTCCAAGTGGTGTGGGTATAAATTTGTCACCATCTTTGTTCACATACTCGCGCTCTTGAATCTTTTTAATGTGCTCATGGATGGTTGCATCCGTTCCTGTTTTTTGTTTGTTTGAGCATTAAATGGTGATCAAAGAACATGAGCCGTTACCTATGCTCGACTCTTCCATCTTCTCAATCAATTGCCGCTCATTTAGACACGCGGGCCGAGTCGTGACTCCTTGTCGCAGCATGATGCTATCTGGCATGATTCGTTCTCCTTGTTGAAAGGCTGGGATCGTCTTGTTGGACCAGCTTTCATACACATAAACTTCAAGATAATTTCGTTCGGCCACTTCTTCACCTGATAGATCGAAGAACAACGTCAAGGAAGACTTGACAAGAATATGAACAGTTGAAACAAACCTGTTGCATGAAACAACTCATCGTCAATTTTGATATCAACAGTTGTGATAAAGCCACGAGCGTTGTCCGAGCAGCACGCAAGGAAACGTCGGGAAATGAATTCGTAGAGTCGTTTTTCGTCACCCACCATCTCACCGTTTCCTCCGACTATCGGACTTTTTTAGAAGTGGCGCAAAGAAACGACAATTAAATGGTATATTTCATACCTGTTGGATGAATAGGTGGATGCGCTTCGTCGTTGTTTTTCCCCTTTCGTGGGACATTGAATCCTCCATTTTCAAGACTTTGTTTTGCGTTGGAATGATTTGACAATGTATTGCATTGAAAAACACTTACTTGGTGGCAAATTGACCCCAAACAGGGTTTCGAGTTTGATACTGAATTAGTTCATGAAAGTTGAACGAATCCAAAAAAATGTCCGTCTCAGTTCGAGGATAACTGATCCATTGCTTTCGATACAAGTTTTCTGCGGCCTCCATGACTTTGTGTGCAGACATTCGAAGCCTCGAAGTGCAGAATTTCATCATTTCAATCGTTGTCAGAGGAAGCGGTTTCCTGCATGGTATAATCAATGACACTTCCAATGCTTGAATGTTAAAACTCGTCTGCTTTACCATTTTTCCTTCGGCTTCTTGACAATATTTATAATGGTAGCTTCCGGATTGTCCATGCAAGATTCATAGATAGTAGTGGCAATGCGATGGTTAAATAGACATTTTCGATTCCACGCAAATGCACAAGATTCGTTCCCCTTCTTGAGAGTCACTTGTATCTTCCAGAAGAGTTCCTCCTTGAATCGCATGCATTTTTCGAATTGATCGACAATGAAACCAAGAGTGGGAAATTGGCATGATCCTGCGGCAGCATGACAATGAGATGGGGACGCGACGCCAGAGGATCAATGTAAATTCACCGAACCATAGCTGATAATCATGCTGTCCAACTGCTGAAAGCTATGCCGTAGTTGCAAGGTTTGAAATCGAGTGAACGCGGCTCCGATTCGAAGGTCCAGTTCAATACGCGCATCCACAGCAGCCACCTTGAGCATGTCCAGATTAACCAAACTCCGCCATGATTGTTGAATTTCTCTAATACGAAATCAATCGCAAGTCGACAAAAGGTCAGCAGTTCGCAGGGAAGCTAACAAGCAAGACATTCACCTCGCTTGAATGACTGAGAACCTCGCCCTCTTGACTTCGATACGCGCATTCGCTTTCCTGCACACATCGGCAATCTCAGAACCAATGTTTTCGCCTTCCAAATCGCAATCTGTCCAAATCACTAAAACTTGGGCAAGTCGCGCTTGTTCGCTCAAGTTTTTTCGAATCGATTCCATATCCTGCATAACCCATGCAAGTGCGTTGGCAGGGAAGAAAATTGATCAGATGCTTGCGAAACTCCGGCAGTGCCAATAAAGAACCCGAGAATCAAACCTTGTTGACAAATTTGACGATCGGTGCGTCAAAGCACTGGACAGGATCCACCGCGTCCCAGCGCTTCAGGTCGGGAGGGAAGTCGACGGCCATTAAATGTCCGCTGACTGAGGTCATGACGATTTGGCAGTTTGCATTGTGGTAGGTTGAGTTGAATGTATAGTTTTTGATGTATTTGTTGTCTGTTGGGCGCTGTGCAAGGATGATTTTCGTGAGTGCGAGTGGGTTGAAGAAGGTCAGAGGGTATGCGTCGTCGCTGTGTACCGTCTGAAAGGAACCGTTCGAAGATAGAATTCCAGCAACACCCTTCGCAATCTGCGTTCGTTACATATGCTTTAGTAGAGCTATGGTCCCTTTCAAGCGCGGAACAGTGGCATGCGGTTGTCACCATGTTCTTCTCGGCGACACAGAGCACCTTCATTTTTTAAGTGAAGTAAAATTTATGTTAACCACAGCAACTGACACAGTCAATCCCCATGAGCTTCGCCATTGCGATTGGTTGGTGCATTCTCCCGTTGGATTATGAGTAAGAGTTGGAGTCATGTTGCAGCTTGACGCACGACCATTTGAATCGAAAAGAGAATGAATTTGTTGCACTTTGACGGTAGCTTATGCTGCTTAGAAGTGCGCGCTGGTAGCTAACCCCACAGAGGATGAGTGAAGTCCCTCAGTTTGCATGCTTATGCCGTGCGGCGGGAAAGATTCGAAATTTCACGAGTTCGTCGGTATCAACACCGAAGTACGACGTTAAGCAAGCCGAAGTCTTTATTACAAAGGTGCCATGAAGTAAACGCGCCTGCTAGGCCGTGGCAGCTGTATGGGCACAAGGTATTTTTGGTTGTCCATTCATTTCCCTTTTCTCCGTCGAAAAACGTGCGTATGACAGATACATGCCACCCCTCCCTCAACCACTCGGCCATCACAACGAACCCAGTCACCGCACTGACATGGACTGGGAGCGCAGTCGCAGATATGGACGCAACAGGATGATATTCTGGAGCAGAGACGGACGGAGATGATGCACAGATAGGGGTGGGATCGTCAGTTGCCGCAGAACCAATCGAAATGCACACTGGATCCAATACATCAGCTATTCGTCAGCCTATTCGCCCATACGTCCTCGAAACATATCTATAGTCCATAAAACTCACCGTCTCAATTCGTTGTGTCAACAGCATGCCAGTCATCAACGGATCCAAAACCTACAAGGTCCCCAAGCGCCCTTACGAGGCCGCCCGTCTCGACGCCGAGTTGAAGCTCGCCGGAGAGTTTGGTCTCAAGAACAAAAGAGAGATTTACCGTGTCGGTCTCACTCTGTCCAAGATCCGTCGTGCTGCCCGTGACTTGCTCATGAGAGCCGAGAAGGACCCACGCCGTCTGTTTGAGGGTAACGCACTCATCAGACGTCTGATTCGTATCGGTGTGCTGGACGAGACTAAGGCCAAGCTCGATTACGTTCTTGGTCTGAAGATTGAGGATTTCCTTGAGCGTCGTCTCCAGACTCAGGTCTTCCAGCTTGGTTTGGCCAAGTCTATTCACCACGCCAGAGTTCTGATCAAGCAGAGACACATTCGGTACGCTTGTCGTTTTTATTGTTCCTCGATTAAGTATTTACCGGCCGCAAATTTTTCCGCAGTGTTGGAAAGCAAATTGTTGACGTGCCAAGCTTCATCGTTCGTTTGGACTCCCAGAAGCACATTGACTTTGCTCTTTCCTCCCCATACGGTGGTGGCCGCCCAGGTCGTTGCCAGAGAAAGAGGGCCAAGGCTGCCGCCAAGGGTGACGGTGAAGAGGAGGCTGAGGACGAAGAGTAAATTATTTCCTAACAAGAAAAAGGATTAATAATTGACTATTTGTGCGGGGGTTACATGATGTCGTGTTGTGGGTGTGTGTTATCCAAATACATTTGTGCTGTCTTTTCTGAACTCCGAATTTATTATTTTGAACCTGGTCATGCTTGGCATTTAAGATAGAAAGAGAATCATGAACTCTTACGAAATATGAATTTACGTAGTGCTATCAGCTTGGGACCTCGCCTACCGTCAGTTCGCTTCCACCTCACAACAATCGCCATTGACTGAATTGGATGATTCGTTTATTAGATAGGAAGCTCGATACACCTTCTTCGCTCACGGTAGTTACTGCCTTACTCCCCAGCAACAATTTCGAAATGACCAACAAAAGAAAACCAAATGACAAGAACAAGAGTTTCAAAAAAAGGTAATTCCTCACAATGACTCTGGAACGATGGACGATAATTTGCTTAAGCCCTTTTCAAACGAGGCTGTGCGCTTCATTGGTCCTGATGATGATGATGCATCAGGCTGAGCAGCAGCAGATCCAGAAATTGCTGAAGACAGAGTACTAAGTTTATACAGCCCTTTTTCGTGAGATGATGTGCGATGAAGACCTCCACTACCACTACTACTGCTGCTGTTGCTGCTGCTACTATTGGCCGCGGAGAAAGTATGTGACGAAAACGCGGTTGGATATGAGGAGACGTTTGGCTGAGCGGCGGCGATGGGTGTCAGGGCTGCTGCAGCAGTGGATAATGCGGAAGTTGCTGCTGCAACAGTCAACAGCGAATGCTTTGATCCTTGAAATGAAAGTCCAAATCCTTGTGCGCTGTCCTCATCGTCACTACTGCTGTCGTCTTCGTCGTCGCTGTAAAACATGGACGTTTTTTTCTTTGGAGGTTCCTCCGCCTGATTCACATAAACGTCCTCCTCTTCTTCATCTCCCTCGTTTTGTTGTTTCCTTGCCGATGGTGTGAAACCAACGACTTTAATTGGTGCATTCTGAATGAGCCCTTCCATAGCCGAAGCCACAGCCTGCAAATTCACGTTGGTATCCTCAGCAAAACGAATCGTTCTCGTGACGGGAGCAGCCGGTGGACTCCCCGGCGTCGATGAGCTAAAACTGTCCAACGACCCCATATCCGAAATGGTCCTATCCAAGCCTGCAGCAGAACGACCCAACGCATCCCCCAACCTTGACCGCCGTTCCCGCTCAGCAGCCGATGCCAAGAAAAAGTCCGCTTTTCTCCCTGTAAGGGGCGCCATTGCAGCCTGCTGCTTTTCAAATGTTGATTTCAGGGAGCGCTTTGTTGCGCCAAAGTCCAGTGTCCCAGCAGCGGAGGCGGCTGGAGTCGTTGTAGTTATTGTGGCTGAGGGTGTGGTTGGGGTGGATGTGTTGGATGTGGAAAAGAGGTCTGGATCCGATGAGGCGCGAATGCCCATCAAAAGTAGATCACGCATGTTGAGTGGCATGGGGCCATCTTTGCCCCATGGAGCATTGTTTGTGTTGTTCTTGAGTGCGGGTTTGAGGTGGTTGCTGTTTGCATGCGCGTGTGAGTGCGGTTCGCATTGGGGACACCCGGGACATTCCGAGCCCCGGCACTCTCCGCTCTGGGCGGCCCTATAGGCAGCTTGCAGTTGAAGAAGTGGCTCGTATGTATGGAAGGGTCCGTAGAGCCAGTTGACGTCGCCATCTTTGTTCCTGTTTGTTGTTTGTTTCAGACATGGTGAGTCACTCATGGTTGCTGATAATGAGCTGGTCTCAACAACGAACCAATTCAAATGCACGGGAGATATCGTTTTGAGAGCAAACTTCATCTGAAAGAACTTTCTCCAGCTTGCATTCTCGAGTCTGTTGAGGCGTGCGAAGAGCGATAAGTCAGGGCCAGCCCCCCTTTTTAAGCAAGAGAAGAAGTGGGACACCAACCGCCGCCCGTTGACCAGCGAGTCCTTATGCTTGGTGGCGTTCCTCCAGCACTTGTGCAGGTCAAACTCGTTGAAGTTGTGTGACAGGTAGTCAACCGCCGTCATTTGCGCAGTGTCTTGTTGGGGGTGTTGGAATTGTTCAAGTCTTGGTTTATTTTAAAGTGCTTTATTTCATTCTTTACTTGCGCGGGAGATGTCGCCATTCGAAATCCGTTCCGTCCCGACACATGATCAAGAGCTGCTGCGTCCGTCTCTCAAGCAATGCTTCCACGGCAAGAGTGGTTGAAGCAGCGCCTCACACGGGGAACAACGACCGCCGATACTGGCAGCGACAAATGGGGCACACGGGCTTCGCCACTCCAGAATACTTTTCAAAACTAGATATGCACAAATCATGCAGCACGTGTCCGCACGAGAGAAGGGCAATCTTGCGCTGCTGTCTCGCGTTCTTCACGCTGTCCTTGCATTTGTTCTCGGACAGAATGCTCAGGCAGATGGAGCAGCTCTCCTCCAAAGGATTGGCATTCCTGTTCCACCAGGATCAGGGTTCAGAAAAGTGGCGATAAATTTAAGGGAACATTTGAGATGAGCGATCCTTGAATACCTCTTGTACACCTGATCCAAGACATCGTCCCAGTCGTCCTCTTCGGGATACCACTCCGTAAACCTGCAGAAATGGGAAAGTCAGGCTCCCTCCCAGCATCTTCTCTTCACGCACTTATCAAACGCGTCCTGGTTCAGTTTTATCGACAAATCCATATCCCTGAACAACGCGTCCATATCTCTCTTGTCTCTTCGCATCTGCAAGTCAAGTGTTTGGTTGAGTTTGTGAAGCTTGTCCAAGTGGAACTGTTTGCGCAGCAGCGGATGCTTGGGAACCTGATCCCGCCGATACTGCAAATACACGCGTCTACAACGCCACATCCTCCACACTGACTGAATCGTCCTGGCCGCATCGCTGTAGTACGCCAGCTTGGCGTCTGAGGTGACAAGTGTTTCGTAGTTGTGTGTTCTGCACAGTGGACACCGCTTCGAGCGCGTATGTCGCTCATACGCGTGAATGCAGTTTCGGTGGAATGAATGACCGCAAGATAAAACAACTTGACTTCGAGCCGCAAATGGTTCGCAGCAGATGGCGCATTCGGCGCCGTTTGAGTATAACGCGTGCGACTTTTTGGCCTTTTCTTTGACTTCGGACCATTCGGAAGGGTTGAGCCGCTTAGGAGGAGATTCAAGGATGCCCAGCTTTTGCGCAAGCGATGCTTTGTACGGCTGTTGTTCATGTTGCATTAGATGCCATGCCTGCAAACGGTCCCCAGGCAATAATCACCTTGTCGAGAACCACATCCGGTTCCAATATGATCGGTATTGAGGCAGATTTCTTTGGAGCATTGATCTTTGGCAAGCGTACATTCAGAAGTTGCTGGCGTCGCCGGTTTTCACGGTCCCACTTCTCGCGTTGTTTGGCGACAGACTTTGGGACCCCCGCGTCCCTGTGGAAATAATGATCCTGCAACGCGGCTGCCCAGACGGACACTTTCCCCTTCGAATCCGTCATTCAGGAATTGTCGAATCTTTTTCCAGTTTATTTTTGTCGAAGTCAAACGGTATAAATAAAAAAAGGCTTCATGAGCTGCCCAGATCTTTAATAGAAATCTCGGCAATACGCAATGACGTGTGGTGGTTCCTGTTTGTGTGGACCGGCTGATGACCCCTCTTCTTCCAGTGGTGCCTGACCACCTCCGCGCTGACGGGGTGCTCGATGACGACAGCCTTGACGCTGAAGAACCGGGGATGCACGTACGGGTGCCCTTTTAGCACATAGTCCTTTGACCCAATCTCGCGCACACGGTCGAGCACAATCACGTCCCCCAGTTTCAGATCGTTCATGCGCATGGTCACGATGATGTCGCCGATACCGACAAAGTAGGGACGTTGCTTCAGTTCGACGATGGCGCTGAAGGAGTTTGTTGGTTGTTCACGCAGAAGTCCCAGCTGCGTCTTTGTGGTTTCGCTCCAAGGTGTTGATGCTGCTGGTGCCGCGGATTGTGATGGGGATGCTGCGGCTGTCACGGTCGACTGCCATGACTGCTGTCTGAGGAAGAATGGCCGGAGTTGCAGCGATGCTGCTGACCCAGTCAGAATCCTTTGCATTTGCTAATTTTTTACCACATGCAAGAAAAAGACGAAAACGTGTGCGATTTTAACGTTTATTCCCATTCCGTGTAATTTAGTTTTGATGCTTTGTTCACAGCAACTTCACGGCTGACCCAAGAGCTGAAAATACGAGCTCAAGCTGTACGTCCTCATCGACGACACCTTGCGCTCCACATAACTTGATCGCCTCACTCGCAGTTGCGAGGTACATGACAATCTCGTCCCGCTTCGGGTTGCTCCTAATCGACTCCATACGCGCAGATATGTGCGAAACCCACTTTAAGCCCGTGGACAAGTGCTCCAGAATGAGCGTCTTGTCTCCAACCAAGACAGACTCCTGACGATGTTCCATTTCGATCCATCGCCCAATCCCAACATTCACAATCTCCATCAATGCCACGAAATTGACACTCTTTCCTGTACTCAATTGCACCATTTTTGTTTCTGACGTTGACTGCTCGTCAATCAGTTTATCGTCGAACCGATCCAGCAGCCCAGCAATCCGCGCCTTGGGCGTCTTGGCTTCCACCGGGGAATCCGAAATCATCAATGCGACGTATGCATCCGGCACCCAACCTTTTCTATCTCCCAGTTTCGCAAGCAACCAGTTGTCTTCTTTCTTTTGAATGGCAAGGATGTCGCCTGCTTTCACTGGTAGTGCGTTCGACGTTCCTGTCCCATCGAAATCATACAAGACGGAAACTTGCGCGGGCAACTCCACATCCGCAGGCAGACCGGGCTTTGTACTCGCTGCAGCATACGTTCGTCGATCTTCTTCAATTTCCTTCAAACAGCCACAAGGCACCCATCCAACCAATCCGGGCGTTTCGAGACTTTTCACAGTGAACCATTCTCTGTCCTTTTTCACGACTTTGAAGCGGTCTCCAATCATGACATTGAGTTCATCGTCGCGAGCTGCTTTGTAATTGTACACCGCTGTCAAGACACGCCCTTCTGATTGAGCGGATGATGTATTGCCGCCCCTGCCGCCGCCGCGCTTGAGAACAGTGGGTGATAGTTGCGATGATGGATTGACAACAGTGGTTCCTGCGGATGAAGGTTCGGGTGGCAGTTTTTTGATTGTGAAACTGGGAATAGTATTCGAATCGTCCTTGATTTTGTTTTGCAGGGCAAGAGGTTTTTCGTCATTGTTCAGCCGCCTCTCTGAGAACAGAGTGTTTTGAGTTCAAATTGTTGGATTCGAAAGAATCGAAAAATAGTGCACACCTTGCCCGGCGAATCGAATATATAGGCAATAGTCTCTCCAATTCTCGCGAATGTTGTACTTTTTGAGGATCCCTGCGAGGATTTTTGAACCAATATCCGCTTCAGTCACGCGGAAATTTTTGTTTGTGGTATCGTTCTCATAGTTGAAAATGGCATCGAGGCATATACGGATAGTTCCAACGGTTGCTTCGCTGGGACTCGGAGGAGGCTAACATTAAGATTTTTTGTTAGAAGAGTGACACTGCGCCAGAGTCTGAAGTTGGACTTACAGCGACTTCACTTCGCTTAAGCAGATCCGGCGGATAGAGTGCCGTATTCGGAGTTGCCACTTTGGGTTCTTTGGAGCGAGACTGCAAATTGGTTGATGGGATGGCAGGCTAATTAGCCGAGTGTGTTTATACACTGATGCGACAAAGACACATACCTTGTATTCTTCCACCAAAAACCAGATCGGAGCCAAGTCTGCGCGCAGGGAAGCCAGTTCGCTGTGCAGTTTCGCAATCTCAGTGGCCATTCGATCCATGACCACATCATCGTTCTCGTTATTCCTGGAGCCCACATAGGAAGCCAGTTGATCTGAAGTCGAAAGGCTGTGAGGAGAAGAAGGGTGATGTGTCTCACATCGACCAGGGACAAACCTTTGCCGGATCCGGAAGTTCCAGCTTGAGCCGCGGTGACGGCGCTGAGCAGAGAAATACGGTGCCCGACTGTGTTCATACCCAGCTGCCGCAGCATGCCGTGGTCCGCATGAGCGAGAAGATCGCCAGTAATGTCGTTCTCTGTTCTTGTTGGGTTCAGTTGTTTGTCCGGCAGCTTCTCTCTCTTCATCTCGCAGACACAAACCTTTGAACGCGCTCTCGTAGCTGCCCAGTCCTACGAGCTTGATGAACGACACAACGTCAGTGACGTTCCATGTCTCCATTTCGTAACTGGATTTTTATTTCACGTTTTTTGAACTTTTTATCAAAGGCCGAGTGACAGAATGGGACACAAGTACAAGCAGACTGATGAAAAACGCGCAGAGGAAGATGTAACGGGGATGGGCCTCCTCCTGCAACTGGACAAGTACCTTCTGCTCCAGAGCGAGTGCGGATGGCTGGATGGCGACACCGACAGTCTTCTCACGCTCGCTGCAAGTGGACCCGTGGGATCGACCGGCTCCTCTATCTCTCTTTCATCCGCATCCGCTCTTGCCCGCGGAGATCCCACGCGTAAGCAGATCCGGGCCGACAAGTATAAACAGTTTTTGAACTTCACAAGCGCTGCATCTCGAGCGGCAACGAACCCGATCCTGCGTATACCCGATACTTTTGAGTCATGGCAGCATTACATCAAGTGCTTCAGGGTTGGTTTTTTTGACTGTTATTTGCTTCTTGGGAATGTTCAAGCTCACTGGCTCGCATTCACAGGTGCCTTTGCTTGAAGAAGCTCGTGCTGAGATGGCTTCAAAAGCCGGTCTCTTTTCACCTGGCGGTATCGTTCGCTTCAGGCGTCTCGAAGTGGTTGCATGGGGAAAGGGCTGGGACAAGCCTTCAAAAAACGGGGCAAGAAAAGGCGGCAGGTGAATGTTCAAGAAAGAGAACCGCGCTTGAACAAATCAAGAAATCTAGCCTGAATTCCCTCCCTAGATCTTCAGATTACGTTTCTTCCGTGAGAGATTCTCGGCGGCGTGGGAAAGGAAGAATGGCTTTTGACGACGACTACTACAACTGTCTCGATGACGACGACGATCTGGAACCCACCGAAGTGAACGCAAATGCTTACTATGAGAATCCAGAGGACTGGGCGCGCGACCCAGCTGACATGGGACCCGACTACTCAAATGTCACGTTGAAAATCAGACCCAACGAGCTCCGCATGGGCGACGTACTGCTCATCAGTGAAGTGGATGTTACGAATTCGGAAGACTATGCGATGGACCAAGATTTTGTGAGCAACCGCAATTCCTCAGCATCCGAAAGCACAAAAGAATCCATGCCAAACAACCCGCTCTTGAGCAAGATTGGAATCCTACATGTGAACATGGTTCGAAGCAACTATTATGACCGGAAAAAAAAGAAAACGTATGACGCGGTTGCGAGTTGCAGAGTTTCCCAGTTTCCAACTCCTTCTTCAGTCCATCCAAGTTTCATGTACATTAGCGAAGTCCTCACATCGAGTGTTCCAGTGAATCGCGTGTATGCGTCGCTTATGGATGAAGACGATGAACCGGATCGACTCTCAACTGAAAACTTGCGTCGCGCGATTTTGGAAGGTCGTTTCGACTACGCGAGAGAAGTTGCGGACATGAGTATTACCGGCGTTCCTGTGGAGGGCTTAAACTCATCTCAACAACGTGCACATGATGCGGCCATTGCCACGGTTGGTGTGAGCGGGGTGTGTTTGATTCAGGGCCCCCCAGGGACTGGGAAAACGAAAACCACCGCTTCCATCATGACAACGATTTTGAATCGATTGCAAACAAAGATTCTGCAATGCGCTCCCACCAATATTGGTATTCCCCTTTATTTCCTTCTCACGGCCAATTGATTTTAGTATTTACTTTATTTGCAAAACAGCCATGGTTTCCGTCGGAGAACGTTTGGTTGCAAGTCGAAAACAAGAACTGGGTCCTGACTTATTTGATCCCTTGGAATCGGTCATCGTCGGAAACCGGGACAAACTGAAAGACATCATGTCCCCAGGGTTTCAGCAGTACAGCTTGGAAATTCGCGTTGAAATGGTTGCAAAATGCGCGCTTGCTCTAATGAAACGGCTGGATAAGGCGATGAAAATGACCGAAGATGATGTTCTCGAAAGCAATTCTGACTCAAGAAACAAACAACAACGCAACTCGAAGCAGAAGAAGGGAAAATCAAAAGCCAAAGCGACAGTGACGGAGCAAGAATTGACTCATGAAAAAGTCAAGGCCGTCTTTGAGGCTATTCGTCTTTACTGTAATGAGATGCGAGATTTGGTTGGCGCCGCCGCTCACATTGAAGTCTCACTCGTGGAGCCGTTTGATTTGATTCACAAGATTGTTGACTTGATCATTGCCCTTCGAGGACCGGGCAAAGATGGAAAGGCCGGAGATAAAGCAAACACCGTGGCAAACCCGCATGAGGTGGTGCTTTCTGCCGCAGAGCGTCTTGTCCCGCATCTTGGCGAAACCATCTGCTTGGACAGCTTTGGGGACCTCGATCAGTCCAAAAAAAGTGTCCAAAACATGGAGAAGGCATTGAAGAAACTGTTCCTTGCAAAAGCACGTGCCATTTTCTCAACTCTGAACGCCACATATTCCTCGCATCTCGTTGAGGAAGAATCTTTCAATGTCGTGATTGTGGATGAAGCAGCGCAAGCCATGGAAGCTGATACCACCTGCATCCTTCGACACTGCGTCAAAGCAGTGATCCTCGTCGGCGATACAAAGCAACTGGAGGCAACGGTGAAATCTGAGACTTGCGCAACGGCACGGTTCGGTCGAAGTCTCGTTGAACGCTTACAGTCGTTGAAGCATCCTGTATATATGCTTGAGACGCAATACCGCATGCACCCACGGATTGCTGAGTTTAGTAGTGGTCAGTTTTACGACGGATGGTTGATGGACAGTGCGTTTGTTCAGACGTATAATCCTTCGTGGTACACGAACCCCGAGTTTAGTCCAGTTCAATTATTCTATCCCTTGTTCGCGTCGAACATGTGTCTGGGTTCCTCGACGATCTGCGCCGCGTGAATGTGGCACTTACACGAGCAAAATTCAATTTATGGGCGTATGGAGACCAACACACGTATGACAGAAGTCTGGGCCAGTTTGGAAGCTTTGGGTGGTTTTACTCGCATTGCCATAAACGCGGGTTTGTGAAAGTTGTGGATGAACGGGGAAAAGATGCTGGAAGTGGGGCTTTGATGGTGGACGCCGGTAAGGAAGGGGCAGGCTGGGATGGAAGAATTAGCGCAGAAACGTTGGCGGACGATGGGCATGAAAAAGTGAGGGAGGAGGATTTTAAGCATGGAATTAATCGCGGTGGGGATTTGAAGAAGGATGAAGCTGAGAAGTCATTGCTGGATGCATGGGCTGCCTCTTTTGACGACTGACTTTATGTTTATATGTGAAGATAGTAAAATGTGTATGATTGTGCTCTTTGCTGAATAGATGTGTGATGCGTTTGTGTCCTCTACTATCTGTGCAACCAATGCTATGGATTACCGACTGAACTGTCGATGAGAAATTGGCTGGCTGCGCAACAAATCAATGCACCAATCCAATCACTCAATTCACTCTAAGCAGTAGTGTTTATTCAACGCCAGAACGGAACGTTGCTTCAAGTCCAAATGGGGGGGTACCGCAAAAAGAAGTATCCAAAAGTGGCGTGTATCAGAGCGCAAACGCGGCAAGAACACCAAAGACGGCAGACGCGACTACAGAACGGTCAGCGGCGCTGTTGTACAGGTTCTTGGTGGAAGCCGGTGGGGCAACGGTTGTTGGGGCGTAGTAGCCAGCAGCGCTGGTGGTAGTAGCTTCCTTTTCCATCAAGACGCAAACCTTTTCTTTGCAAGAAAGACCACCTTGGCAGAAGACACCAGTGGGAAGACCACTCTCGGAGCTGCAGGCACCGCCAAGTCCGATCATGAAACCACCGACCTTGGTGCAGACGCTGTTGTAGCAGCTGAGACCGTCGACACAGAGAGCAGAGACAGGGACGTCAGTGGAGCAAGCGGCGCCCTCCTGCAAGGCGGCAATGCCAGTGGCGGCACAGACATCTTCGATGCACTTGAGGGTTGGCAAACAGAAGGCGCCAGTTGGGACACCTGGGGTTGAGGAACACTTTGCGCCGAACTTGAGAATGGAACCCATGATTTGAATTGGGATTTAAAAGAGTCTGTCTGAGTCCCAAACTCGGTCGCTCGTATTTATAGCGGCCATTTTCAAAAATTATTTAGGTCAACCAACCGCTCTAAAATTTTACCCGATTCGGCTGTTTGTTTGGACGACTTGAACCCTGACTTGAGAGCGAAGGGAACAGCTTGCAAGACTGCTCTGCGTGTGGCATTGTAGCTTTGCTTGGGGTGGTCCATGACCTTAACTGATCATTCAATGTCCAGCCAGCTCTTTTCCTGTCTTTGCCCACCGTCACTGGAAGGACCACTTACGCCCACTGACTATGCGGCCAAGAGAGAGAGGCAGAGAGGGTGTGTGTGTGTGTGTCTTTGGGTGGCGTCACAGTCGGGCGGACGCGGACGCGAGAGTTGCACCTTTGAGTGTCGATAGCTGACTGCTTGATTGATTGCTTGATTGATGTGACAATCAGGATGCACGATCACTGTCGGAATTGTTTAAAATTGTCGTCTGCGTTTGTCATGTTTGTCGTTGGTGGGAGTCTGAACACATTTTGCATTTACGATAAATAAATCCTGGAACAATCCAATAAATGCAAACGATCCTTCTGCTCGACGAAGGCAATGTCGACGAACTATCGCACCAGCTCAGGGACAAAGAAGTGCATCAAGATGTAGCCACTGCGCTGGGTTCTCGCACGAGGCTGCTTCTGTCCGTGTCTGCAAAAACGCAGCGGCAGACATCTTTAACACATCCACTTTCCAAAAAAAAAAATGGTCTTCCAAAAACCTTGTCAACCATCAACCAGTCTACCGCAACGACAATTTCAGCTTCTCTTGTGACTCTTATGAACACAGCACCTGAAACTGCAGTACACCTCCGTGTTGGTATCAACCAAATCGAATCCGCCCAGCAAATCTGCTTTGCACAGATCTTGAGCACAGATATCGTATACAAGCAAGTATATATGAACCAATCTGCTGAGGATGTAGACGTGTCGTTACTAAAACGGATCGAGGATACCGCGTGGGTCATGCAAGTTTGTTTTGACCTTGACGTGCATTCGAATGCAAAAATTGCGCGAGGCTCTCATGATTGTCATCTCGAAGAACTCCAGCGTTTCAGTGGAAGATGTTGAGCGAGAAGTCGAAGCATTGTTTTTGGGGGGAGGAGGATCAGGAAGACGAGGACACGGGAGCATATACTCGAGAACGGCGCAATTTCAAAAAATGGATTTATGCTTGCATCGAATGCGTGCACTTAAATATTTGGATCGGTTGGACACGTATGAAGCAATCCGTGAAACTTGTTGCAGCAGCAAAAAGAGGGAGAACATGAATGAGGGGTCACAAAAAGAAGTCCAAATAAATCCATGCATGGTCATATTTATAAAACATAAATAAAAAAATGTAAATATTTACAATTAAGGATATTTATTCTTCTTATTTATTAATATAAATTGAAACAGAATTTTTGTGGGATTGATTGATAAAAAAAAAGAGATTAGTCATTCTGTGTCACAATCTGTGTGTATGCGTGCGGTATGACACTCAATGATGTGTTTGTTCAATCAAATAGTGCAAAAAAATTAAAATTTTTTATTTTTATTTTTATAATTCGAACCCTTGTTTCAATCGCATTATTCCATTCCCAATCCCAAAAGAAAAGAAAAAATAAATATTTAAAAAAAAAGAATAACAACAACAACCAGCTTAAACAACAACACCCTCAACCATGAACCTCCTTCTCGTTGCTGCTGCTCTCCTGGCTGCTACTGCTACCACTGTCTCGGCCCAGCAGCAGTGCGCAACACCCCGTGTGCGCAGTGAGTGGTCGCAGCTGACTCAAGAGCAGAAGGGTCTTTGTGAGAGTCGTTATATATTATCATTAACCTACTCTGCATCCGCTAACACACACTACCCCATCTATGTGTGCAATGGAAACAGACGTCAGAGCTATAGCCGCCCTTGCCGCAAAGCCCGCAAGTAACCAGTACGCAAACCCAGACATTATGGGCTGGCACGACTTTGTCATTACACACGCACGCGAAGCATACTGGGCTCATGTGAGTGACTCAAACAGGGTGTGTTTGTCGGCAAAGTCGCTGATATGGCGTCAAATCAAAAAACAGGGAAATGCACAATTCTATCCATACCACCGCGCCATGATGTGGCAATTTGAGCAAGCCATGATTGCAACAGGAATTTGGCCTTCCAACATGGGTGTACCCTACTTTGATTGGCCTGCAATGTCTCAGAACTGGTGGACCTCGGATCTGTTCACGGACCAGTATCTGGGCAACATGAACAGCAATGACCCGGACCATTGCGTCTTGACGGGTCCCTTTGCCAAAGGCAAATACCAAGTCGCCTTTGATGTCGACAATCGACGCGCAATCACGACTGGGGATGCTACTTGCCTGCGAAGAAACGCCGTCCAGGCAGCTGGAGATGATGCCACGGCTGTTGCAAACTCAATGAATGCTGCTACCTTTGCTCAGTTTACTTCCAGTACGTCTGGAAGCTACTACGACACCACAAACTATCACTCGTGAGTGTGCAGATGAAAATTTTATCAATTTTGAGGAATGCCGCTCACCCGATCACTCAATCAACAGAACCGGCCATTTCATCTTTGGAGGAGAGGGCGGCGACATGAGCAATGCTTCCGTTTCTCCAAACGACCCCATTTTCTGGCGTAAGTGATCGATCGATCGGCTACTGATGCCCCAACTTTGGTAACTGACAATTCCTTTTTTTTTTTTCACCACCAGTCCACCACGGCTACGTCGACAAGTACTGGTGGAGATGGCAAAACCAGTGTGAACAGTTCCTGTACGACTACAGCGGTACTCTCATGAGTGCCAACGACCCAAATGGCAACGGTATCGATGCCAAGGCTTCAGCAGACCAATACACGGCGTCCTGGCCATTCAAAGTTCAACAGCTGCTCAACACACAAGGCGGGGACCCTCTATGTTACACATACTCCAGGTCAGCTGGTGATGTACCACTCGCACCACTCACATGCCCCGCTGTTGTGAAACCATCCGTGGCACCAACCACCGCACCACCAGCAACAGCTACCGGTGGAGTAGCCACTACTAGTGCCTCCAGACAGGGCTCCCAGTTGGATGACAAATGGCTATACACTGCGCTCAACTTGCTTGTCAAGCAGAAGCCACTGGGTTCCTGGGGAAATGCTCCCAAAACAGGTGCCACAGCTGCCGGAGGAATTCAAGCTGCCGATGCAGGAGAAGTTGTCGTTTTTGGACGCCGCGATTTCAATGAAACTGGTTCATTCAACGGTACACTCGAGGCCGCAACAGCCACGGTTCACGCCGACGAAACAATCACTGGCACAATTGCTGCTACCATCCAAGCAACCGGAACAGTCATGGCCACAAGCGCAGCAGCAGTTTCAGAACCAATCATCAAAAAGGAACAAAACGCGTACATTGAAACCATCAACCCAGACAACAGCACAACCATTTCATACACTCTAAGCAACAATACCATCGAGATTCCAGCCGGTTTCACCGTATACAGCGTCATGCCCATCTCTGCCACAGCCATCAATGAAACAAGCGGGAAACCAAAACGATTTTTCCCAGAGATTCCGAAACTTGAATACGTTCAGCATACGGAAGCGCCCTTGGATGTGCAAGTCGGGTCTCATCCGTGTCACTTGGCGTATCCGATTCTTTTGCCAGAGAGTTATATTGAATCGATGGGTATGAATTACAACAAGTATTTCAACGCGCATGTACGGTCCAAGATGGAGATTGACGCGTTCAATGCGGACAATTGCACGACAATGTTCAGTCCATCGTCAATGATGAACTTCAACAGCCTTTGAAACAAAACGCGTGTAAAAACAAAAAAAAAAAGTACAGAAAAGAGAAAGTAGAACAGCAAAATTTGAATAAAATACAAATGATGAAAGTAAATGATGTGTTCACCGAGGTAAAATATTTATTTAAATTTAAATTTTTAAATTCCACACCACACATGTTCTCACAACTGGCCTCCCTCGCCACATCTCTCGCCGCTGCAGCAACCAGCCCAACTACACTCACCATTGTCCTTGTGCATGGCTTCATGGGTTCCAGCGAGTCATTCCATTCCTTCGGCGCCGACCTCAAACGCACAGCGGAAGCCAACGTTGTTTCATACGAATTCAGCACAACCGGCGACAATGACCTTCAAGTAAAGCAATTCACAAGCTGGCTCTCAAACAAGCTGAATGTCCCGGCAGGACCCGTAGCGTTACTGGGCCACTCCATGGGTGGACTCCTTGTTGCAGGTGCGCAGCACAACACATCCCCGCTTTCGGATTTCAAGCTGACATCACTTGAATCAAAAAATAGATGCTGCTCGAGCAATCGAAAACAGTCCTGACCATTCACATCTAAATGTCACACATATCCTCGCATTCGATTCCCCATTCTTTGGAGTCCATCCTTCAGCGATTGTTTCCTCCGGCACGCGCAAAGTGACGAGCAAGTTTGGTGGACTTTGGGACTCGATGCAATCATCGAAACCAGTAGTAGGAAAGGAGAGTACGGCTCGTTCAATATCAGCAGCCACAGCAACAACAACAACTGCTGCTGCTGCACCGGCGAAATCTTCTTCAGCGTCGTATTGGGGTGCCGCGTTGGGTATTGCGGCAGTTGCAACGGTTGCTGCTGCTGCCGCGTATTCAGATACTGGAAGATCACTCATGAAAGCTGCTCACAAGGTTTTCACTATCCATCCACTTTTTTTTTGCATCGCAAACTCACAAGTTTTCTTTTCTCGCAACGAAAAAAAAACAGTCTGTTTCCGATCACATGACGTTCCTGGGCCCATTATGGTCTCCCGGAAACCAAGAAGAACGCATCGTATGGCTCGTATCTCGACAAACATGCACCAAAAAAATCAAATTCCAATGTTATTACTTGGAAACAACGGTACTCGATAAATCCGATCCAACACGCTCGTATATTCGAACGTTTATTTCTTTACCACCGGATTCGGTTGCCGGCGCGGACCGGTTGTTTGAACCGATTGATTACAATGCATCGGTGAATACGCAAGGCTGCAATGATGAAATTGACGCGCATATGAACATGTTTAGGAGGAATGTGATTGGTGATAACGTGTATGATGACATTTTGTCGAGAGTTGTTTCAGTACTTGGACTTTGAGTAAAAAGACATTATATAACCCCGCGGTACAAGGGGAGGGCGTGTGGGTTGATGATGACTCTGGTACAGATAATGACAATAGATGAGTCATTTGTGCGTGCAATGTGGTTTTGGATCATGAAAACGGGTAGGTGCTATACCTTGCAGCTTGCACAGCGACAACACCCACGACACTGCACAGGCATCCCACCAACCACCATCACCAACACAATGTCTGCCTCCATAGCTGTCCATTCCACCAGTCACGAGCAGGAAAAGTTCCTTCTGACAGAAGCAACGCGTCACTCTCAGATTCATCTTCCAAAAAGGACATGTCATCAACAGTCTTTGCTTTCGCCTTCATTTTTGCACAGAAATTTGGCACCCGCCACACACACATTCTCATCATACAGCACAGGCACAGCACCTTCAGTTGTACTCGCGCAAATCTGATTAATCTTGCCATTCCACAACACTTTAACAACAGACCCTGGCCCCACATCCACGCGCGTAACAGGGGGGACAAGTCTGCCTTGTTAAAGATGCATAAATTTCCGCCACGGTCTTCCTTTTTGACAGAGATGCCTGTGACAACGAGTTTGTTTGTTGGGTGAAAAAATGGCGGTGGATTCTTTCGCAAAAGGAGGGCAGGTTTTTGGCGAATTGCGACGGGGTTTTTTTGAATGCTCGAATGTCCCATAGTTTGAGCGTGTCTATTTGTTGGGGTGGGGGTGTTTTGGGTGTTTTAGAAAAGAAGATAAAATGATAGTTAAAATCTAAAATACCGTCATTGCTTCGAGTGATGAGGGTCAAATTATCCAAAGAAATGGTAATGCTTGAAGTGACGCTGTTTGACATGTGCGCACCCTCAATCGACTTAAAAAACGCAAAACCTGTCAAGACCAACCAACCAAAAAAAAAAAAAAATCACGTACATCGGCCGGATAAACGGTCCATTCGAGTCCCATAACCGAAACTCGCCATCTTGTCCCATCCCAGCACTAATTTTCTCATCTGCCGAGTATGTTGGTGATGGGAGTGCGGCCACCTTTGCTTTGGGACTTCACGGCAATGGCAGCTTTGTTTTCGCGTTTGTTTTCAATGTTCCATATTCTGACAAATGCCAGTATGAGC
The DNA here is from genome assembly GCA_025435555.1 of Chytriomyces cf. hyalinus JEL632. Taxonomy (NCBI): domain Eukaryota; kingdom Fungi; phylum Chytridiomycota; class Chytridiomycetes; order Chytridiales; family Chytriomycetaceae; genus Chytriomyces; species Chytriomyces cf. hyalinus JEL632. The sequence goes on along the minus strand of JAIWWG010000032.1, from coordinate 177,179 downwards.
TACAATGGCGCAAAACGAGTTTTGGCGCAAGGAAAGAATGGAATCAATTATTCGAGAGATAAACCTGATGGTGCTATCCAGAGATGCTGTTAAAAAGGTGGCGCGATCGGTTGGATGCCATTTGCAGCAAGTCAGGGCAGAAATATGGCCTCTGCAAATCATCCCATTTCTTCAGTGTCGCTTTCGAACAAAATGATGGCAAAGATGCGCGAAGGTTGACTTACTCTGTATTTTTCATGTCGCGTAAATACATGTCTCCCTTCATGTATTCGGCAATGGAGGAGCCTTCGCGATCGTATAACTTTGCTTGGTTTGACCCGGAAGCAATGAGAAATTGGTCTCCAGAGTTGCTGTACTGCAAGTCGCGAATCTTTATGAAAAATAGTTGGCTTGTGAGTCTTCTCTGATGATACATTTTGAAATGGTGTATTTACTCACGGGGTTCCCGCCGCAAGGTTCATCGATGGATCGAAACGGTCGAAACTTTCCGTTCATTCCATTGAAATCCCAGAGCTTGACTGTACAGTCTCGACCGCCACTGACAAGCCGCGAGTGACAGCGCGGAGACTGTCTGCAAGCGATACCAAAATTGAAGCATAGTTCACAAAAGCGATTCGCGTGCGATGGCGGAAATAGATGCGTGGTAGTACCCTTCTGGTCGGCCAGTTTGATCTGGCTGGTGACGGGCAAAACATCCCAGTCCAATTCTTCCTCTTCCTTATCTTCCTCTTCTTCGCTTTCGCTATTTTCCCCATCATCGATTCTTTCTTTCGACGGCGGCATTGGACCGTCGACATCATCTTCTTCGTCAACTGAATCTGCATGTGAATTCGATTGCGCAGCGACGCCCATAGACGGATGCAGTTCAGCGTGAAGACCCTTCTTTCGAGCAATATTCGAAGTTTGACTGCTGGTTGTTAGCTGTCCAGTTCGGTGCGAGTGTGCGCAGTTTCGCTGGTTTGGCCCAGTTGCAGCTTCTGTAGCTTAGGTTTATCGTCCTCATCGCCATATTCTTCCGCCCATGCTGGTTTGAAGCTCTTTGTGTTTGTTGCGCCAGTCTTGCGACTGCCTCCGAATCCCGTTGGGAGCCCAAATGCTGAAAAGTCCGTTTTACGTTGGAATATTATTTATTTATTTGTTTTTTTTTAAGCCAAGACTATTCACTATTCAGGGGGTGTCAGCTGGAGAGAGAGAGAGAGAGATGTCAATTGGATGTGCGCAGTATCGCCAATGACATCGCATATGACTAAAATATAAAATATACATATATTAATAAATAAAATACCTCATCGACTGCCCAGTCCTCATACGATCCGTCTGGCAGATATCGTCTAATCATGAGCGGCATTTTGCGCTCACGCAGCTCCTTCATGGCAATCACGAGTGGGTCGGATTCGCCGTTAAGGTCCACCATCACGGGTGCGTTCATAGAGATCTGCAGCGCACGTGTTCCAAGCACACGCGCTTTCTCGTACTTGGTCATGTACGGCGTCGTCATGCGCTTGTCTTTTGGGATCTCGGACCCTTTCACGTGTGGGTTGCCGCTGGTGCGGTCAGCGCCATCGAGATGCTGATTTTTTGTTTGTAGTAGTGGTTGGGATTGATTGGGGATGCGAGGGTCAGTTAGGTAAGAAAGAGAGGGCAGCTCGCTAGTCTGAGTCACCTCCTCGTCCAGTCCATTTGGGAGCACTTCAATGTCGCCATCAATGTTGTCCAAGTCATCGGGGTTTTCGTCCATGTTGTCGACGTCCTCATCGGGAAAAGCGTCGTCATCGTCAAAGTTCTGGTTGTCTTCGTAGTCCATTCTTCGTTACTTTTGCGACTTGTTCACATTTCACATTTCCGTCTTTATCAAGAACCGTTAAAAAAAAAAAAGAAACCTTCTTTCCCTCGATGTGCTCCCCTTGAAACACACCTCAGAGAGTAACCGTCCTCACTCTCTTCGCGATCTAGTCGCAATCGAATCCCCCACTGCCTTCTCCTCTCAGCTTACTCCAGATAGAGGCCTGTGTCTGGACCACGGTGACTGCAGACAGAGCATTTGACTCGCATGAGGTGCACCATCGCTAATGCGTCCTAGGATCATGTCGCCGCAGGGTCCTCACGAAACCCTTGCGTCACCCACAATTTTAAATTCACTCGCGATTAATTGGGAGAGTGTCCGAGCGTGTCCGAGAATGCGTTGATGCATACATGTTGTATGTCTGTGCATCAGTTGCCTGCCTGTGCATGCCCTCTCGCCGCAGGACATGGGATATTTGCAGCGTGCCACAAGTTGCCCCCAATCTGACAAGTTGCCCCCAAATATTGGGCGAGTTAGGGTTTCTTCTCTCTTGCGGGCGAAAGAAAGAAAAAAAAAAGAAATTAAAAAATAAAAGCAAAAAAAAGATCAAAGGGATTCTTGCACATGGTCATGGACAAACGAGCACCTTCGCAGGCAGTGGACCGAGTCCCAACCGCCTTCAACCAAGTCCCCTTCCTGGACTACACAATGGACCATGCCGATATTATGGTGCCCCCACTCTCACACACCCCTATTTAACCCCGTCGAATCTAACCCGACATCTGCTGCTGCGCTTCTCTTTGGTGCTAGGATGGATGCGCCACGCTCGTTGGCATGGTGTTTCCAGACTGGAACTTGAAGGACGTTGTCTTTACTCATCAAACTCATGGGCTGACAAAGTATGTTGGTTGATATATTGGATTGGACAACATGTTTCTGACTCAAGTATCCTTCCAGCAAACGTAAAATGCTTATCCCCTATTCCGATGATGCGTCAGTAGCTCATTCAATTTCCCTTTTTGCTGCGAATCCCACAGTCGTAAAATGCGTATGGGGCACCGAAACTATTCTTATCCGAACATACGGAAAAGGCACCGATGCCTTGATTGATCGAAACCAGGAAATGATGGTGAGAACATCTCCACTCAAACTGCGTCATATCCGACGGGTGGCTTCCGTTGCAACCCCACTTATCCGAAACCCCATCTGACGATACAAAAAAAAATACGTGAAATGTGTCTATAGAACTTTGTAATCCTATCGAGATCTGGACTATCACCGAAAGTTCACGGCCGGTTTCACAATGGATTCATTTATGGCTACGTTGGTATGTATTTGTTTTGAGATATTGAATGAAATTTATAAGCATTTTGTAACGACGGGGTACTTTTCCCCAGACGGCATCCCTTTTTCAGCATCTGGTAAATATCATTGGCTTTCGAAAAGCGCACATATCGAATCCAATTCTCACTCTCATTTGCGGCAAATCAGACCTCAAACACGACGAGAAATACCCCCTGATTGCACGACACATGGCCAGATGGCACAAAGTGGATGCTTCCGACATTATCGAACCAACTTCACAACTATTCAAAACATACTATGAATGGCTTGACTCGAGTGCGTTCCTACCCTTTTATTTTTTGTAGACCTCAAATTTTTCTTCGATCTCTGACCGTCTCGTCGTCAATCAATCAAAAAACCACAGTTCCCGAAAAATTCACAAATCCTTCAGTAGACGCAACTGTTCGCTCATTTATTACCATCGATAGGTTGCGGAAAGAGGTAGCGTTTTTTGCCTTCGCTGGGTTGAGCTTGGCGTGCTGACTTTCATTTCCGTATGCCTCAGCTGGAAAACCTCGAAGCAGAGCTCTCGAAAGTGGACTCGCCCGTAGTGTTCTGCCACGGTGACGTGAACCCCATGAATATCATATATGACGGCGAATCAGGGAAAATTGATTGTGAGTTTTCAGCCTTGTTTCATCCGGCCTATTTTTCTAAGATAGAAGCGGTATTTTAGTCATTGACTACGAATATGGATTCTATCGACCTCGCGGGTTCGACTTTGGCAATCACTTTTGCGAGCACACCGGTTTGTGTGGTCTTGAATTTGTGAAAAATGAATCTAAACAAGCACATCTCAATGAAACAAAAATAGGCTTCGACTGCGAATGGGAACTATACCCTGATCCAGAATTCCAGCGAAAATTCCTGCGCGAGTATCTTGAAGCGTATGACTCTTCGAAACCAGTGACAGAAGAGGACGTGACACGCGCACGTGCAGAAGCAAACAAATTCTCGCTAGCATCGAATTTAGGGTGGGGTATTTGGGGGCTTGTGCAGGCGGAACTGTCGGATTTGGAGTTTGATTATCCAGGATACAGCAAAATGCGATTTGATGAGTATTTCCGGAGGAAAAAGGCGTACCTGGCAATGTAATTGAGGAGGTTTAAAAGATGAAGGGTTTGTAGGATGTTGCGTTCTTTCTTGGGTCTGGAACGCGATGATTGGGAAAGATGAGAGATGGGCACATATCTGTTCTGATGACTCGATGGCATGGATTTCGTTGCCGTAAATTTATTGTTTTGTTAACATTCTTTTCTTTCTTTTTCTTTTTGAATTCCCTGCACCTTCAATTGAGCGTGTGTTTGCGTTGCTGTTGTATTAGAACAAAAGCAGTTTTTTGAGAGAGAGATCCGTGTTTTGCTTCCGAGAAACCAAAAAAAAATAATGATGCTCTCGACAATGCGTAAACGCACCTTCTCGACATCAAACCGTGCCATGCAAGGAATCAGCAAGCTCACAGCATCCGAGCATGCAGCCCTCGTCACGCCGTTGGTGCAATCTGGATGGAAACACACTGCCAAAACAAGCGGCACCACCAGCAAAGAAACGCTGCAACGGCGGTTCACATTCCCAACCTTCTCTGAGGCGTTCGCATTCATGACACGAGTGGCGATCGCGGCCGAGAAGAGCGACCATCATCCCGAGTGGGCCAACGTGTACAACTGGGTTGACGTGACGCTGACCACGCATGACGCGGGCAATGCCGTGTCAATCCGCGACGTGCGAATGGCAGAGGCGATGAACCAGTTTGCAAAAGGGCTGGAGGGAAAGTGATACGGCCGTTTTTTTTATGAGGATCTGTCCGCTGATGAACACATGAACTTGGATAATAAATAAATAAAAAAAAACATTCGAGGGATCAGTCATCACGCTGTGATGGTTCCGGGGACAGCTTCCGCAGCCCATGGCCATTGCCACCACATCTGCTGCATCCAAAAGTTTGGATACCGCCTGCCCTTCACGAGGTTGTTCAATACAATGGCACACAGCAGCATCACGGCGACTCCGGTTATGACGGGTCTGACCACGTACGAGAACCCAAGAGCTTGTATCTGCGGGGACCCTATGACGGCAATCAGGGCTGTGGAACCGGCAGGAGGATGCATACAGTTAGTCAAACCCATGACACCGATAGAAAGCGCGACAGAAAGTGCGGGCGCAATCTGAGATCGCACGCTTTGCAGCACTTCCATAGCAAACAGTTTCGAGATGGCGACACCGACGACGGCAGACAGGACATGTCCAAACACGAGGTTTGGCGGCTGTGCCAGTGGCGATTCGATTGCGTGAAAGAGCAGCACGGCTGTAGCACCGAATGAGCCAATCATGACGGAGCTGTCTTCGCCGAGTTCTGAGAAGCTGCGGTTGGCGTATCCCACGCACAGCAGGGCCACGAAAGAAAACACTGTTGATACTAGCGTCTGAGCTGGAGATGGAGGTGTGGGTGCCTTGTACGGAACAATGCCGCGCAGCTTGAACAGAATGGTGTCGACGTCTGTTTCCAACATGGTTTTCGTCGTATAAGATTTGACATCAACTTTCGTGCTTCATATGCACATCGATTGCAAATCACGCAATGCCCAGGCACTGCCTCCACACCCACACCAGCAGCGGTTTACGCAAGCCACCCATCGATTGTCTGGCTGTGTGCTGCAAGCTTCCGAGGAAATGAACGGCAGCCTGTTCCCACTTGTACTGGTGCGCTTCGAAACACGCGATTTCATTCTTGAATTTTTCCCTCGGGTGTGCTGCTGCGGTCTTTTTTCCTTTTTTTGGCGCTTTTTTGTCAACTGCTGTGTGGTAAACAAAACCGATAGCAGAATATTCCAAGCACCGAGTGCGGAGCTCACGCGGCAGGCAAACAAGGCTGGTCTTGCTGTGCGAAGGGCACGCTGCAGCAACCAAGAGCACAGCCCTTGAAGTCGCGATGATGGGTTGTTTTATCGGACTAGTTCCTTTGCAAAAGTCCCCGAAGCAAGGATCACTTTTTCTTTTCTTTTCTTCCACATCTGACCAACCAAAAATTAGAATGGAGAACTCAGCGCATGGTAAGACTCGGAGCCCTCCGCAACAGACTTGCTGCCCCCGCCGTGTGTACCTGATGATACTTTAGCGTTAAATCCATTCTCTGAAGCGGCGCTGTCCTGCGGGGCCTTTCCGTTGAGCCGCAACCAGAGTATTTCTGCTGCGGGTCAATTGTCTGGCCCTTCTAGTGGGACGGGGCCGAGAGCGCTGCATCCCAATCTGCCTCATCCGACTGGGCAAATTACAACGACACCATGGATCATTTGCGTTGGAGTGTTGTTGGGCAAGCTGTGGTTCGCAACCGGCAGGGTTGCCACAGCGCCCCCTCCTTTCACTCCTTCTTGAAGTATCTGTGGCATCTAATTGTTAACCTGGTTGTCTGGCGCAGCGGGTTGCTTGCTTTCGGCTAATGCTGCGCACGTGTACAACACTGCTTCTGAACACACTCTGCCCCTCATCACCCATCCCTCAGCCTTCTGTTTAAGCTCGTTTGAACTCACTCTTCTCTTCAATTCTCACCAGAGGCGGGCCATTGCATCTTTACCTGAACTCTTCCGGATCAGCCACATCACTCGCAGATCGTGTCCGCGCTTTGCATAAAGAAGGCAATGTCGAGGGAATCCTTGACATCTTTGCCGCGGTTCCACGACCGCCCCAGACAACTCTCTGTTGTCTGACTCCAACTTCCGGGCTGCTCACTCTTGTCAAAAACGGCCTTTTGCTTCAAGACGGTGAAACAGTCCTGAGCATCGGGAGTGGCAGCGGCCTGTTCGAGTACCTCCTGCAGTCCAAGCTTTACAAGGGGAAATTGGTGGGGGTGGATGTGGCTCCCATCAATCTGTTTCTTTCACCCTCGGCGTTCCATTGCATCCACCCGGAAGAGCAAGTCTCTTCTCGCCTTGGCTCCGAAAATGTAGTTGCATTACTCTCTGTTTATCTTCGGCGACCTCAACTCCTCCAAGACTACTTGAATCAGTTCCCAAAAGTCACCAGGATTGTTCTTGTCGGTCCTCGCAACGAAGATCCATTACTTCACGAGAGGATTGCGGATTTTATTAAAGCATGTGGCTTCACTCGCACGTCTGTACTTGTTGACACGCCACTGATGTTGGCTCGTTGGGACATGTTGCAAGTTCTTGAAAAAGTTGAATAAACATTCGCGTTGAATATTTACATGTGTCAATCACGTATGCTTTATCTGGTACTATCTGAAATACAACAGCACAGCGGCCCCTTCATGCCAACGGCTGGGACCTGTTTCTGGAGAAAGGACGCGTCCCAGACTCGAATGGACTTATCACCAGAGCCCGAGAAAAGGAGCCCGTCAAAGTACTTGAGGCAGTAGACTTTTGTTTGCGTTGAGTTTTTTTGAAGGAGAATGTCAAGCAGAGGTGACTCACTTCCATCCGTGTGGCCCTGATACACCAAAAGGCATTCCCCGGTCTGAGCATAAATGTTGAGTGAGGGCACCAATAAAGACAGCAAATGCAGACCTCCAGATCAAAACAACGCATGGTCTTGTCATACGACCCCGTGAAGCAGACATCGTCCACAACATGCAGACACTCGATCCCGCCCGTGTGGCCCTTGATTACGCGCACTGTCTTTCCCGTGGAAATACTCCATATCCGCAGCGTCTTGTCCATGGATCTGTTTTTGTCCAATTAGAGGAATTCTCCATGTTGTAACACGCCCTAACCCGCTCACGAGGCACTCATTATACACCTGCAGGCATTGCACGCCGTCCGTATGGCCCCTGAACGACTGTACCGCATCCCCCGTCTGTAAAAAAACTCATCAGGATCAATAAAAAGAAACACACCAAGTCTCTGTCCATTCACCGCTCTACTCCACTGCACAATCGTCTGATCCCAACTGCCACTAAACAAATCACTCGTCGTTACATCAATGCAATTCACAATATTGGCATGCTGCCCTTTAAAGACGTGCATGGGTTTCCCAGTTTCCAAGTTCCAAGATCGAATCGTTGTATCCCAGGACCCAGAAAAGGCGCGTTTTCCGCGCACTTTGATGCATGACACGTATCCAGTGTGGCCGCTCAGAATTGAATTGGGAAGTTGCGTCTGAGGAATGCGCGGTTGGGGTGTTAATGTTTCGCAAAAGACTTTTCTGCTTTGTTTAACCTCGAGATCCCACGTTTGCACTGTGTAGTCGCCGGCGGAAATGAAATGACCCAGTTTGGATGTGCTGCCGGTAGTGCAGGCTTCAGGGAGGACTTCCAGGGCATAGACATCCGAGGTGTGTCCCTTCAATGTGTGTGTTCGGGATGCCTGCGTGTTGCGAGCATCAAAACTCACAGCTTTGCTTGTAAATCGAAGGCACGCATTTAATTCACCTGAATAGAGAGACCGTAGGGCTGGCTAATTTTCCGAACCGTGGCAATTGAGATGGTTTGATCGTGAGAGCCTGGAAGTGGATTCCAGCGCTGAAATATCAGCTATATACATAGGAGCGCGGCTTTAATGAGAATAAAGATACCCGACAACAGCGTTATAGGCCGCGAGTTCCTGGAATCTTCTGGCGCGACGCGTTTCGAAGAAGCTCCCGTTTTAGCGCGCTCGAATCCAGCACTTGCAATGTTGTAGTCGTCCGCAAAAAAGACATCGATACTATAAACAGTGCCTTCGTGGAAGCTGCAATTTGATCAAGATCAGTGTGGGAACTTGGTCATACAACCTGATGGACAGCTACCGCAAGGTTTCCAGGCATTGTCCTGTATCCTAAACAGCAGGCCGTCAGCACCCCTCGCGTACATGAATCAGTGAAGGTGGGGCATCTCACGCTCTCTTCATCCATCAAACGAGTCCAACTTTGAATAAAATCTCAACGACACCAAATGATTTTCAGATTTTCAAACGCAACACTTGACCAACTTTTTAACTTTCCGTCTCTCATCACTTACGCAATCATTCACGCATGACTCGATGCACAAATGCTTGGAAAAACGATTTCTGCAATTTGCAAATGTACATCCGCTGCTGCACTTCATCCACCCCGGAGCTGCCCAGCTCTAACCGCCCAATGAGCCGCACAGCAGCGTCGACACATTCAATGTTACCGCGCTTTTTAAAAGAGCCTGGAAAACGAAAATTCAGTACCAAAACATGGGCCAATCAAAGTTGGTCACTCACAAATCACATACTCAAGCAACGTCGGTTCTGACAACCAAAAAAAAAAAAAAAAAAAAAAAACAATTATCAATCACACACGCAAGTCTCAAAAGAAACAAAAAACCGTGAAACTGTACCATAAAAGCTCCAAAACAACCTCTCCATTTCACGCCCACTCCTCAAATTCCGTCCCTCCTCTCCATCCATAAACGCGTCCAAAGCAGCATACGCAGCCTTATAATCCATTGCCGCCGGTCCGCCTTCAACTATTTGCGCAATACACGCGCCTTCCAATGGGAATCCGGCAACCAAGCAAAAATGCACCAATCGTGCGTTCCAATTCCGATGGCCAAGCAGATGTGGATGCAGCCGACCGTTGGACACGGTCTGTTTACACGCGTCAAGGTTCGCAAAATGGTTGCTCTGCTGCGAGAGACCGTGCAAGTACCATTTGAGCGCTGTTTTCACGTCACCGATGGCCATACTCAAGTCGCCTTTACAAAATGAATTTAAATCGGTGGGTGCGGTCGAAGAGGCTGTTGTTGCGGGGGGTGTCAATGCGTATAACCGAATCAGGAATTTGCAAAGGTATCCGCCGTCCAGTTGCATCAAACTTGAAAAATCAGTTTGTGTCTTGGTGTAATTGGCGATACGTTGCGCCCTTGAAAGGCAGCGACAATGTGAGAATCCAGCATTCGCCATAAAAACACACCAGTCGTCTTACCATGGTTCTTCTTCGGCCTGAAGCATCTCCCACGGACACACAAAGTACGCCAGCGGCCCGAAATTGCGCAACTGAATGCGAAATGCAGGCGGCATAAGAACCGTCAAAAATCCCGCAACAACTGATCCGAAAATGCTGTTGAAAGAACGATTTTCAGCCGTGTTCAGCGTCATGATGAGTTGTGATTGGAATTCCTGTGATTTTGGATTTGTGTCAAAAAATATTGCATCGAACGGCCCTCACAAACCTTGACAAACGCTGCGTCGTGGAGTCCTGGAGATAGGACCACCAATATTTCTTTTGCAAACTCGCGAACTTCAGCCATTTGTGGTTGCTGCATTTCTGAAAGTGCATGAATACTTCCAACATCTTTCTCTTTGATAGTTAATATTTGGGAAGGGGTTGTCAGTGTTGTTTGGAAAGCCGAATCACATTCTTCACACTCACCACTGGTGTGTGCTAAGCTTTCCTTGAGGAACTGGTACATTCGAACGAATCGGCGGCAAACTACAGCAAAAAGGGAGTGGGGATGAAAAATCGTGCCGCGAATCAAAAGTCTGTGAAAGGAACCTTTCGCAAGAATCGAAACAAGCTTGATGGATTCGTACGGCTGATCTGCACAGAATTCCACTTGGTGAAAAAGCAACTCATATAGCCGAAATCTTTGAAACCAACACATACTGTTCAACAACTGCGACTGCAAAACTTGCTCTGATTTGACGACAAATTCTTCCAAGAAAGTGGCAGACTGATCGTTCGAGTAGTACAGCGCAATACTTAAAATGAGACGCTGGCAGCAAAAGGCAAATCAAACTTCTTGGAAGAAAATCGAATCATTAGAATAAAATTGCGGAATTAGTGCTTACACATGTCCGAATATCTGCCGGCGCCTAATCAAAACTCGTATTTAGTATCACAGAAGCAGCATTTTATGCAACGCAAAAAAGAACCTGCGGAGACCACGAAAGCGACTGAATAATCAACCCATACACATCTTTAAACGCAGCGGGAGCCGAATTGTGAAACTGCAGTTCGTCCGAAATCCATCCGAGCAACAACATTTGAACAGCACGATTCGTGTCTGTGTTGGCAGAGTTATTTTTGGCGTCACTGCTTGAAATGAAGCCGATAAACGATCGGGCTTTGGCGAATTGGTTCTACAAATTTCGTTCGTTCGTTCGTTCGTTAGCTTTTTTTTTTTTTTTTTTTAAACGGATGCAACCTTTTCGCAGAATCGCTCCACTTCTCCAATCAAAAAAGGTTTCGCGGTGCTAAAAAACTGAGAAAGTCAAAATGAGTGATCCGTCATGTCAAGAAATAAGGTTCTCAAATCAAGAAAGTTCAAAAAACATACGGGACTGAGGGAATCCAAGTCGTAATGCGTAATAGTCGCCTTCGATCACAGAGTTAGTCATTCCTTCATCATTATTCGCTAACGCCTCACCCGCAACTTTCGTTTGAGCAAAATCAGCTGAAAAGAAGACCGAGAAAAATGAGGACATGTCGAGCTTCTCCGAGGAAGTAAATGCATCACAAACCTCATTGACGGCGAGATTTGATAACGAAAAATTGATGCTTGGAGCCTGGTTGTAGTCGCATTTCACTCCTTGCTCGGAACGCAGAACAAGAGACTTACATTCTTCCGCCAGCAAGATCTTTGCATAGCCTCCACATTCACGCGCCCCAAAGGTTCAAAGATATTTGCTGCAGAATCACGTTTAGTCAAACCCCAGTAAATGGAACACAGCAATAAAAGTAAATATATCTTACATTTAGTCAGCACTCGAAACGCTTCTGCAGTTCCAATTCTATGCAAAAGATTCCAGGTAAAACGAATCGCCACTTCGCAGACCGAAGCACTGGTCAGGGATGGCGGCGTTGACGCGATCGAAACAAATTTACTCAAAATTTGAACGAGGGCGGAAATAGAAGAAGATGACACTTTTCGCAAATGTTTATAAAACGCGTACGGCAGGCTTGTCTCCATGGCAGCTGGAATTCAAGAATACAAAAAAGATCAGGAGTTGCGAAATAAAAAGATTAAACACCGATGAACTCACCAACACCTCGCGGAGCAGCAAACAGAGCATTCATGTACGCCAACTTGACAGCCGGTTCAGGTAGATTCGATTCAAAAAGATGATTCACAATGCGTAATTTCATCGAAACCGGTACACTCGCGTCTTTAAAGTCGTTCAAGACCAAATTTACAAACGATGCTCCGAATTCGCGATTTTTGATAAATTGATTCCAGGAGATGAGAGTGCTTGGTTTTTGTGGCGGTTGAGATGCGATTGTGTTTGCTGGCGACAGTTTCAAAGCAACTGCGTAAATCTTTTCTGCACGAGCCAAGCTGATGCCACTGTTGGTCAAGAATGAATTCAGAAAATAATGCCGAGGTGCTTCCAGGGGAAGATAGTCAATCATATCATACAAGGGTTCCGATGCAAGTGACTTGAATTTGCTCAAACAGATATCCAAATTCCGTGCCGCCAGCGCGAAACGATCCGTCGCAAAATACAACTCAGCCAAATCATATCGAATTTGGAGGCACAGTGCATGTTTCGAATTTGTTGTGTTGAAATCTTCGTCCATATCCTTTGAGGTCACTGCCGAAAAGTCATCAACAAGGCTCTGAAGAAACTGCTCATGGATATAGATTTGGTTTGGTTGGATATCGATCGTTCGTTGCGATACAAACTGCCGAATGATGAAATGGTGAAGCATGGCCAAGTTTTCGATTGTTATCCTGAAGGGGAGCAGTGTCAGCAACAAAACAGACGAAATAACGAATCGCATACTTTGAATCTGCCGAGAATGCAGCCAAGATAACGGCCATTATCACGAGAGTGTCGTTAGACAGACACGACTCAAGCTGTGCAATTGACACGCGCCCTGCATGTGCAACAAACGCAGCAACACGGAGCAGCAGCGCCTGTCGCTGAGACAGAGTCACGAAACATTTCAGACTGGCGTCGTGGGGAGAAGATGTCGAAGTTGCGGTCTCGAGAGTGTTGCTCATGTTCATGGCGTGGGAGACACGGCCCACGCTCAACTCATTATGTGCCAAGGGCGTCTCTCTCACTGCGCGCGTGCAGAGCGTCGACAGCAATACCAGCGTCGAGGCTGAATTCTGGTAGAATGTATGATGTTCTTTATGTCAGCAAGTCTCTTTCCCTGACTGGACAAAGTACCAAGGTTGCATCGTGTTTGAACCACTCTTTCTGCAGCTCTCCTCGCTCGGCAGCGATGCATAACTTCAAGGCCACTTCTTCCATCTCCTATTTATTTTACTTGTGAATTTTTATTGATAAAATCTGTCACTTTATTCAGCTGGAACAAGCTGTTTCCCATTCCTTTCGCTCTCCTTGGTCTCAATTTTCGACACTTCCCCGCTTTCAACACGAAGACTTCCGAGTACATCCACAAGCGCGTCTACATCCGCATCCTGCGAGGTCTTCGCTTCCGCCTTGACACCTGGCTCAGCAGCCGTCCCAGCCTTGACCAAATCTTCCAACTCGCGTTCAATTTCTTCATCATCCACATCCAAAGCATTTTCAGCATGATGAGCCGCTAACACAGCGTCAATTTCGTTTTGATCGGCAAACGCGTCAGATAGGGAGTCGAGGGTTTGTTGCACTGAGTCTGGGGTGAGGTTATGCGTCTTGAGGACGGATTGTAACGTTACTGTGCCGAGTTTGTACGCGTGGACAATCTGGAAAATAAAGAAATGTGTCAATGATGCCAAGAACAAATAAATGCTAAAATCCTCACCTCCGCATCGGTTTCAGCTTGCTGAATTTTAGATAGGATCGTTTCTAACGTATGCAGCGAAGCAATGCGCTTTTCAAGAACAGACGACACAGAAGTTTTTTGTTTCAAAAAGATCAATGCACGTGACCGTGCGTTATTTTTCAAGGCACTCGATGCATTTGACTTGAGCCTATGTGAGGAAAGAAGTCCGGATTTAAAACTCGGACATAGTCGCATGAAAAACAACTTACTCTGCAACTTTGGCCTCAAGATTCGAAATTTGCAATTGTAAAGATTGAGCTGTGTTTTTAATGTTCAAGATTCCTCGATCCGTGCCCGTGATGACAGCATTTGATGAAGGAGAACTCAAGAATTTGATCGCCTTGAGAGGTCAAAGATGGAACAAATGAGGACGAAATCTTGAGCACAAATCTTTAGAAAACACACACCAAGGGCTCATTTGCAGTGCCGTATTCGATCACAGCCTTTCCAGAAGTTTCAAGGTATCTAGCAAGGATCCTTTGATCCAGCGCAGTCAACTGTTTTTCGGAGTTCGTTCGTTGAGTCGCCTTTTGGAATATGGATGCATCATGAATGTAGTCTGTTGAATACGCCGCCTCGTCTTTCACATAATTGAAAAGCCTGATGGCAGACTCCTGCAATATCGGTATGAGATTCGAGAGATAATTTGCGTGGTTGTGTAATAACCTGAACCAATGAAACCAGGACGTCCTTTCCAGCAAATTCTTCAGGTTCAGCCGAAGGACCAGATACAAACGAGAGACCAAATCGCAACGGAGCCGTTACAAGAGAGAAGATGGACCAACCCCCTGAAATTACGTCATCCAAATATTTCGAAACAGGAACAAGATCGTTTGAAGCGCGCATTTCGATCTGAGATTCGGACGTATTGTATATGCATGAATTGGACATCTCAGAAGGGTGTGTCCGGTAATCAACAAGGGTACCACAACAGTGTCCAATCCACGTGGAGTCAGACCCTTGCGTGTAAACAATGCCGGTAATGCTTCCGTTTGAAGAATGAATGCGTTTTCGTTTTGACTGTTGGCAGTCAAGAGTCCTTTTCGAGAATAATTGCGAGGCGTCAAACTGGGGTTCGATCACGGCAAACATGGATGAAGAAACTTTCGCGTGCAGCAGAGTTGATGAGAGATGTCCAGAATCTCAGACGAGACTTTAAACCCGTGTCAGCGAGAAGAAGGGCGAGTTGGGCACACGAGAGGTCAGGAAAAAATACCTCGTACAGAGTCTTGTTCACGCCTTTCTCTGGGAAACGTGCAAAGAGGCTGTTCATGCGCTGGTCGCTGCTCCATTCCGACTGACGCTGAAGAAACGCTTCGAGTGACATTCCTTGAAGGTGTCTTTTTTAGTAGTGTTTTTTATACCCTTCAATCTGGTTTCTCTCAGACGGCTTTCATGGCAGCCAGACGACTCTCATCCACGTCTTTTCCTGCTGCCAACAAAGTAATTGCCTTTGCCGCAAACTCCTTTGCCTTGTCGCCCTGGCCAAGAGTCTGGTACAGCATCGCCTTCTCTTCACACAAATAATCAGCATCGTCACCCAGCTTCTCGAGTATAACCAGCGCATCCTCATTCAACCCAAGCGATCGCTTACACCTAGCAATGCTCCACTGTGCTTTCTGAGCAATAGCCTTATCCTTACTACTGTCCCCACCAAAGAACTCTTTCGAATGCACCAGCGCAGTCTCAAAGCACTCCAACGCGCCTTCATAATTCTGAGCCTCATCGTGCAAAAACCACGCTTGAGATGTATACAGAGATGCGAGCAGCAACCGCGTTTCTCGAGATTTGGACTTTTTCGCTTCAGCAATTGAGCGTTCAAGCAGTCCAAACTTGTCGTCTGGGTCTGTTTCAACAAGGGCAAGCATGTGCAGGGCTTCCACAAAGTAGCAGGAGAGAGCCTCTGGGTCGCTGCCAATGCGGCTTAGTTGAAGCACTGTCCGGAATGGGGCGATCGATGCTGGGTATACAGAGAGATAGAGATAAAAGTGTCAATGAAAGAGAACTTGAAAGAAAGAATCCACCATCCACATCGCCCTTCGCATGCATGACCCGTCCCTTTTCAAGCAAGATTCGAATTCGAACGCGACGTGCATCCGTTAAAACGGGATGGTTGGCGTCAAGCTCAGAGTCGGTCAAGCTGTCCTCGATCTGTTTCTCGCAGTCATCCACAATCTCTTTCGCTTTTGAAAGCGTTTCGAGGGAATCCACAAACTTGCGTTGAAGACATTGTGCTTGCGCAATCTGGGTGAGGAATTCTGCGTCTGTTTGATCAAACTGCGACAGTGGTGTTGTCAACAGACGCAGATACCTGCGTACTCCAATGGCGATGATGCCTTCAGATCATGCGATCCAGTGTATTCAGTGAGATTCTGTTCCGTTTCGGCTGGCTTGGACCAGTCGCAGAGGCCTACCAGAGCTGCGGGAGACGCTGACGCCATTATTACGTTTCGAAAGATAAAATATGCTGATTTTATTGCATAATTAAGCGTGTCCAGCTGTGGATGAGATTCCAACAAATACGCCGGAAAGTACAGCCCCACTCTCCCTGAATATCCCACACTGCCATAACTCATGACCATGTTTTCGATTTGAACGAATTTAGAGTACCACGTTGTCGCGTCGCTGCCACAGCTCGAGGACAATGTCCGCTGCGCCATGGTTCAATCTCTCTCCAGAGATTTATCCGCCGCCATACACTTTGAAATTTAGTTTGTAGCCGAGGATTCTTTCAGCACGTACGCAAAGACTTATGTGGATGCCAAAGAGGAGTCCCACCAGTCGGCTTAGAGGATGATTTCGCGTTTTGCAGCTTGGCCAGCGTGAATCCAAGTTGAATAGTTTGTATGCGATGGAATCCAAGCGTATCTGTTATTACAGTGTAGTTTGCGTAGGAGGACCATCCGAATCGCTGGTAGGAGGACTGGTTGAAGAACGCCGGTAGAACGAGTCCCTCCGCTTTCAGATGAACTTGAAGCTCATCAAGAACAAGCCCAGCCCCAGCTTACACGCCTTGAACAGAAAGCAGCAAACCGAGAAGGATCTGCAAGAGACCATTCGTGGCCATCCCTGGTTTTTGAAAGAGATCTGCAAAAGTTAAAATCCAAAGCAGATAAAAACGAGCGCAAAAAATGGACTCATCCACAACGACAACTGTAATTGCCTCGTTCGCCCTCGGCGCCGTTGTTGCCGCGGGTGTCGTGGCTGCCTTCCTTCGTCCAAGTCAGACATCGAATGAGGCTGCGAATGGGGCCAACAGCCAGACAGAGACACTTTCGAAAAAGAAGAAGAAGAAGTCAAAGAAGACGGACTCATCCACTCCCGCTGATCTAGTTCCATCCTCGTATGCTTCCGAGGGAGCTGCTGTTTCGAAGGAAATTGCGCGCAATGTTTCTGCCCCAACTCAACCAAAACCGGCGATCGATCCCGTCCCAGTCCAACCCGAAACAGACTCACAGGAATGGACAACAGAATCAAAATCAAAGCGCAAGACTGCAAACAACTCAAAATTGATCGCGCAAAAAAGCAATCAAACAGCCACTAGATCCACCTTCTTCGAAGAACCCACCGAATTCCCATCCCTTTCTTCCAAATCCTCTGCGAAGAAAGGTAAAAAGTTGGCGGCTGGTACTTCGTACGCGTACGTGGCCAAAACGGTCGATCCGATTTTACCACCTCGCCCCGTTTCCCCGGTTCAAACTGCACCTGGGCACATGATGCAAGCTAAACCCGTGCCCGTGACTAAACCGATTACTGCGTCGGCTTCTTTGGGAAACAAGGGTCAGTTGAATGCGAGCATCAACAAACAACTTGGCATGGACTCAAGTGAAAGCGAAGATGAAGTCGATGATACTGGCCGGCACGCACGCGTTTTGAAAATCGACTATAACGAAACTTTGGATGATGGGTGGACTACGGCAGCATCAAGTAACTCAAATATTTTATTTGATTCTCAAATGCAACCAGACTCACCGCATCCAAATTTTTCAAGAGAAAGCGCCTACCTTGCGAATCATCTCATCTTCGACAACTACATCATCCAGCCACTCATTTCCCGTTAGACCAGCACGTCCCGCTCCAGAAGCCATGACCAAAACGCAACAAAAAAACCAACGAAAAGCCGAGAAGTTGAAGGAAGAAAAAGAAGCCATGCGCATTTTACAAGAACAGCGCCGTCAACAGTATTTGCGAGAAGTGGCGCACTCTCAGGCCAAAGAGAAGGCTGTTTCATCGCAAATGAGTAAAGGCGTTCAAATGGAAAAACAGCGACTTGCTGCCGCTGCCGCTGCTGCCGCGTCCAGAAAAGGAGGGAATGATGAGGATTCTTGGACTGTTCAAGGAAAGTCCTTTTGGGAATAAATTGGTTGAACACAGCATGTAACGAATGCGCCCGATATTACAAGTGACTGAGTGTACATGTCCTTCTTTAAGTCTCATTCTTCAAAAATAGAAGCTGCACCTTCATCCGCACATAAAACGCCAGATGCGAGCGATGGATCTCCAGGATCCACAAATGCTTTTGCGGCATAACACGTAACTGCGGCAAAAAATGTCAAAGAGGCAGCGAGCTGATGACGGGCAACAATGGGATACATTCTTGCGCTTCGGAATTCCATGTCCGTTGGGAGTTCCATGGCTGATCGGTTCATCTGAAGCGCTCATTGTGTGCGTATTCATTGTCAAACAAAATGGTTCCAACCCTACCGATCGACCCGACAACTAACGGCACTTTGGCAGTGAGCGAAGAGGCGATACACGCGCTTGTTCAACTTGTAGCACACTTTCAGACGCTGCTTGGTGCACTGACTCTGCTAATGCTCGCGGCCATGAACGGACTGATTATTCATCTAAACCACGGCACCTGGGGTCCCATCATTGCTCAAAAGAACCTTCTTCTCTGCGCCCTCCTGCTAAGCACATCCGCCATGTTGATTCTCAACAGTGTTTACACCACAACCGAGAGCCAGCCAATCTATATTGCATGCACAGTTGCCACTGCTTGCGCTGAGGTTGCATATATATCTTTTTCCTGGGTTCGAACGCGTGAAATCTTGCGTTTGGAGTCACATCAATATGTGTACCTGTTCTTTCACTATTTCTGCCTGGTTGGGCAGGTTATTTGCTGGGCCCCCATTTTTGCGGTTGCCTTTGCGGCGGGACCATCTCGAACCTTGCTGCTTTACATTGTGAATGGAACTACGGGGCTGGTTGTGGTGTTTCTTGATTGTTATTTTGCCATTGTGATGGGCACCCATTTGGTGAAGTTTTGTTCAGCGCAGTCTCTCTGCGCTTTCAAACAACCATATTCCATTCCAACAACTAATTTCTCTTTTTGAACTCCGAAACACCAGGTGAGTCGCACAGCCGACATACTCGAATCGAAAGGGCCAGAGTCTCGCGGTGTCAAATTCTATCCAATCATAGCAAGCCACCAATTTGTGGCGTCGCTAGCATTTTTTAGCATGATTTTATTCTACGCGGGTGAAGCGTTTATCGATGTCAGTGGTCGATCCATTACGTCGCTGCGTATATTCTACGGATGCAGCGCCCTGTTCAACTTTTCCTTGTTTGGTGTCATGGTTTGCAACGTGCTCATGAAAGTGAGGCTTCTGTTTTTAAAGTTTGAGGATTGAATTCAAAGTGTCGTAAAATATTCAAGTGTCCTTGCGGTTATATTTTTTCTTTCTCTCCGAAAATCCGATGGACAATTATTGTCCCAGTGGTCACCTCGAGCCTACGACTCAACAGCACCCTCTACCCAACCAATCTAAATGCCGCCACAGGTGCCAACTACAATAGCACCGACTACAGCAACCTAGCGCAACTGGATCACCAGTTTGCCAGCGCCTTCAGCGACCTCGAAGCCCGTCCTCAGTGTGCTCACATTCCTCATGTGCTTCATTGTAAACTGCTTCCTCATGTACTCGAGCCCAGATTCGAACGCGCTACTTTCAAAAAAGAATGTTCTATTGACAGCGCTGCTGTGTTCCGCGGGGTTCACTTTCGCTGCCAACTCGTTTCGCACGGGTAGTTTCACTTACGCAAACCAGATGGCGAGTTCCGTGGGCATGGCAATTATGCAGATTGTTTATCTCTCGTATTCATGGATAAGGAGTAGAGATATTTTGCGATTGAGTCGAATTGGATCACGTTTGCAATCTTTCCCGGCATCAACATTTTTGCCCAGATTGCGTGTATTAGCCCCGTTGTGAGTATGGCGCTTACGATCCAAGGAGAAAATTAGCTCGTTGGGTGGTTGACTACGAATCTGGTGGGCGTTCTTGTGCTTGTATTGGATTGTTATTCCCCATATTCCTGCGGCAGACATTACTTTCGAAAAGCAATTGAAGTCCCCGAGAGTCACGGGAGTTCTGCCAAAGGAGCTCGATATTTTCCCATTGTGGCCGTGCATCAGTTGTGCGCTAGTTGCGGGACTTTGCTGATGATTGCGTTGTATGCTGGGGAAACGGTCTCAATTTGAAACGGGGCGCCTCAGTCGATGATATGCATACATTTTACATTTGCAGCGCCTTTTTCAACTTGGCCATGTTCATGGTGATGGTGTTCAAATTCGGATCCTGGAAGTGTTGGAGTTGTTGGAGTTAATAGCAGCAGCAGGAATGCGTCCATAAGCACCAAAACTCACAGGAGTGCAGGAAATGGGGAGTTGAGCATTTCCGAGTATTCTGAGAGTTCTATGAATGATCCGGAGGTGGGAAGTCGCGCATTTTATGCAGTTTTGGGTGGCACATTGGTTTGTCATGCATCCGGACCGGAAAGGAATGTTTCCGGTGTAAAAACGAGGGTTACTGGTGTAAAAACGAGGGTTACCAGCGAAATTACGCAATCCACCAATCAGAAGAGATCGGAATAGCGAGAATCGTGGGACATGAGGGCATGCACTGGGGCACGCTGCTGAACAGCCTGGAAAAGGGATATAAGAAGGAGTTTTTGTTTTAGTTTTTCTCTTTAAGTTGTTATCTCTGATCTGGCTGTGCACACAACTAACAGTTGCTGTGTTTAAGGTATTAAATAAGTTGTTATCTCTGATCTGGCTGTGCACACAACTAACAGTTGCTGTGTTTAAGTTTGGTAGAAAGGCCTCATAGAAATTCAAACAGATGGTCAGTCTTGCGTCCATGAAAGTCCGCCTTATTACTGTTTTTATAGATTAGTCACGCGTTTGCCGCATTTGTTCTGCTTTTATTGAGTGTTCAAGTTACCCATCACTCCCCAATGCTGAG
The DNA here is from genome assembly GCA_025435555.1 of Chytriomyces cf. hyalinus JEL632. Taxonomy (NCBI): domain Eukaryota; kingdom Fungi; phylum Chytridiomycota; class Chytridiomycetes; order Chytridiales; family Chytriomycetaceae; genus Chytriomyces; species Chytriomyces cf. hyalinus JEL632. Next base: position 156,131 of record JAIWWG010000032.1, on the reverse strand, counting down.
AAAATAAAATCCATACACAGTCAGCGTTTAAAGTTGGTGTGTGCCAAAAATGCCTGCACAGCCTCGAGCTGTTGAGCAATATCATCCCTGTTCCATTTCGATGCTTCATCCAAACTTTTAATTCCAGCCGCAAAAAGGCTTGTTTGCTGCAAGAACGGATTCTCTTCCTCTTTGGTCAAGTTGCAAACAGTGCCTGGAGCAGGGTATGACCCAGTCGTGAAGAATTCTCGAACATAACCCATTGTGCAGGCACCGAACTGGCCCAGCGAGCAGTGACCATAGGCGTTGTGCGTCAAGAGTCGCCCGTTTCCTCCCATCAGCGATTCAGCAAGTTTTGCCGATTTGAGCGGAGTAACTGGATCAAAAGTATTCCCAATCAAGAGAACCTGAGACAAAGTGTGAGCTGCGAGAATTTAAAGCAGACTGAACTGAAAATGTAAAACCTTGTTCTTGGTGGTATGGTTCCAAGGTCCGGCGAATCGCTCAACAGCCTTTGACGGCCAATACTTGCACACCAACCCCATCCAAGCCCACTGAGTTCCAAAATACGGTCCAATTTCTTCAGTTTCCAACGCGATTTCTTCCCATTCATCCAAACTGTTGCTGGCATCTCCAAATCCATCGTTGCACTTTACAGACGGAAAACCAAACATTCCAGAATTATCTTTGAAAGGGCATGCGTCTTTTTCATCGAGCCTTTGTTTTTGTTGATTGGCAAGGCTGGTTGCGTTACCATCAAAAATGGCACTCGCGAAAGCATCGGCCACCGTCTTCCATGATTTCGGGCTATATGTGGCTTGAAAGAGAACCGAAATTGCATCGGTGGCCTCAAACACTTGTGGAACCGCAGCGTCGACGAGGATAAGCGGATTTTCTGCGAGAGATTTGAAGTAAACTTCCATCCGTTCTTTGACCGAGAGTTCATTGTCTCCATCCCGACTAAGGCGGCATTGAGACGGTCCCGCTTCAAAGCACAGTCGACTGAAGCCGTTCACAACTTTTTGAACGTCAACAAGGGAGGAGATACTCCAATCCAAATAGTTGCCTGCAAATGTATCCGGATCGGTCACACCATCAATAATCACTCTTCCAACCCTGTCTGGAAACATGTTGGCATAGGTAATGCCCAAAAACGTGCCATACGAAAATCCCCAATAATTTGTTAGTGGCTCTTTGAGAGCCTCGCGGATCAAATCAATGTCGCGTGCAGTGTACGCAGTTGAAATGTATGGAAGCAGGTCGACGCTCCATTTGCCGCAACTTTTGGCCATCAGTTCCTGGTGCGAGGCAAACTTGGAAACTAATGTGGTCGAGCCCAGTGCATTGGGCGGGCTGAGTTGGTTCATTTCGGCAGCGGCATGGAGGGATGGATTTTCAAAGCATTTGACCGAGTTTGAGTCGGCAATGCCGCGAGGGTCTGATTTAACAAAAGTGAGCGAATGGATTGCACAAGCGCAATTGTCTCACCGAATCCAAGGATATCATAATCCCCACCAGTGAGAAAAGAAATCAGCTTGCCCCCTCGAATAGCAAACTCTTTCCCTGATCCACCGGGACCGCCTGTGCGAGAGCTGAATGAATTCACGCGGCGGTTCGTCTATCACTCCTTACCTGGGTTAACAATAATGGTTCCTAGCTTGGGAGGCTTGTTTGGATGGGCCATGTACTTGACAACGGCAATATTGATGGTCCGCATGTTTGCACTTGCTGCTTGAAGATGGTCGAGAGGCACGCGAAGTCTGCCGCATCGGAAGTGCTTCGGGTCCAAGTCCGGGCAGTGTCTCCACTAATTATCGAGAGATAGGTCAGAGCAAAATAAGCATATCCATCTTAAGGAAGGGTTGCTCACCGCAAACGCGTCTCGCGCAGCTTCGCTTCTCCCAGAGTCCTCACTATCCAAGATGGGTGCATTCTTTGAGAGCTGCAACGAAAGAACGAGCACGGCTAAGAGCAGCAATGGTAATGCAGAAGCTCTCCCTATGCTCATCCCTGTGCCAGTTCGACCTGTGAGAGAGACGGACTTTCCATATTCGTGGGGCATTTTTTTTTAAACCTCGTCTTTTTTTCCCGATTTATTTATTGCAGCTTTTTGTTCAAAATGTTCTTGTGCGATTTGAGTAAAGCTGCAGCTGCGAACTTGACTCGAGAGCCCAAACACCGCGATCAGCCCAAACAGCACCGCCAGCAACATCAGAACAACCGCGCATACCCACTAACATCCAGCAGGTGGTGCTGCATCAACATGCAAGCGAGAATACAAAGATCCACTCTCTCTACAACTACTACTACCACCATAAAACAGTCTCAGAGATTGCCAAGATCTACGCAACGCGGCCAAAGACCATTCGAAACTGGATCCGTCGATACAAGGAAACTGGCAACGTATCCAGGAAGAGCAACAGCAGTAGCCGCAAGTTCACTTCAGAGCACCGCATCTGGCTGCGCGAGTATTTCTTCCACCATCCCCTATCGTTTCTGGACGAAGCTCAGTCGGATTTTAAAGAGAAGTGGGGCACTCCCATCAGCATGTCTCACATACGGAACATTCTGACTGCTTTTGGAATAGGGCAATGCACTGTTTCTGACAATGACCACAAAGTTCGCGTTTTTGTCAACCTGCTGCTGCGCGCTGTCTGAGACAACCGCATTGTTGATAATTTGCGCATACCCTTTGATATGGGGTTCTGCAACTTCCCAGAGAACTTCCCAGAGAACACGTTTGAGGTCTCCATACCCGCCCCGCCATATGCGTGGAAGTTTTGAACGCCTTGCTCAGTCTTTTGAGACTTGTACTTCTTGACCACTGGGAGGAGCAACAATTGTGGCATTGGATGGGAAGGATCTTCGCAATTTGCTGTTGTGAAAGGAAATTTTCTTGTGATCAGTCAAAATATACTTTTAATTTTTATTTATCGAGTTTTGACAATCCTTCACCCGCACAAATGGACCTTCAGCAGCTTTCCAGCATCGTCACAGAACTACGACGCCTGCAAACAGACCTCATGAGTCGATCCACGCAGATCCTACAAGTCATGGAGAAGGAACTGTACAAACTGGAACTGCACGCGCCAGGTGGTGGGATGGTCAGGGATAACAAGGCGTCTATCATGGACTTTGGCATCAGGCTTACAGCAGCAGACTATATTGCTGAGATGGCTGCATCGGTCGAGGGCGCAAAGCGGCAAGAAGCAGAGGGAGGAGTGTCGTTGAGTACTCCCGCGCTCCGTCAAGCATCAACGCAGCACCTGCCCACCACTGGCCCCGCTTCTCGAATCGCTGGAGATATCCGCCGCAGCAGCATTAAAATGAGTTTTCCCAGTCTTGGACGTGGAAAACGCGCGTCGACTGCAAAGAACTGCGACCAAACCGATCCAAATTTAACGAAACCGGAAGTAGTTGAAACGGTTCAAATGAGCTTGGCTTCGAAGCGATCTCCTCCAACTCGCGTCATTTCTGACAAGCTTCCCTCTGTCGAAGAAGGAAATTTTCCCCGTTTTGGTATCAAGTCCAGCAACATTTCCTTGGAACGCCAAAACGATGATGGTTTCAACAGGTCCAAACCAAGCTCGCCAATTCAGATTGTTAACACGAGCTACGGCCCGTATCCAGTCGAAATTGTGACGGCTGGGTTTGCCAGTCAAAGCAAGGCATCATCGAAAGCAGCCATCGTCAATCTAAACAGCATCTCAGCCATGAGAAATATAAACTCGCTGTCTTCCTCAATGAATGCGAATACTTCCCAGGACTCCATCATACTGGAAGATGAGTGCTTGAAGGATGCGATGCAGCAAGAAGAACTGGACGAATTCATTCTGCCGCCCCTGACACCCGACAAAAACACGAAAGAAGCGGCACGTCAGTCCTCCAAGAACACGCTGAAAAAGCTGTTGCTGAGCGATAGCAAAAGACTTCAACGTTTGTACTCGGCCAAATCATCGGCATTTTGGGAATTCCAATCAATGCGCGAGATAATGCTGTCCCAGTCTGCCTTTTCCAAAATAATGCTACTCCCAGCATATGATGAGAAGGGGCGGCGAATATCCTCAGACACGCTTGTCGCGTATGGAAGGGTGAACACACAGCTTGGCATTGATGGGATTCACCCACGGTCGTTCTTTTCGAATGCTTGGTATCTGTTATCGTCAGGTGAGAAGACTCTCGTTTCTGAATCATAGATTCGTACTTTATTAAACACAGCTGCGCAGCTACCTTGATTTATCTGTTGTGGTTGATACCGTTCGTCATCAGCTACAACTCCCACGCACGCTACACATTCCTAAGCCCGTCAGTCTTGTCTGCCGGAATCACTGTTTTCTTCGCCCTGGATTCAGCACTCCATGCAATGACACCGCAAGTAATTGACCGTGATGTGAATCTGGATATGGCAGAGTACGAAAAAGCGAGGGCTCGTTTGAATGTTTGGATGCTGCACTGGTGCCGAAAGCGGCTTGTTTTTGATGCCATTACCATGGTAGCCTTTGATTTTATGAGCAGAATAAGCCTCATTTTTTTCCAAATGTTTTCCTTTTCAGATCCCGTTCACACTGATATTCCACCGAACGGACTACTACGAGCTACTTCTACTGATCCCCCTCGCTCGAACTGCTCGCCTTCTCGAGTATTTTAGCATTTGCCCCGCCATTAAATACGTCGAGTGGCGTTTAGACGACCTAACAGGAGCTTTCACGTCCCGAATTACGCCCATCACCGGCGCCATTTTCTTTTTTATACACTGCAATGCCTGTACGATTTACTATATGGGTCGCATCACTGGGTTTCTTGGGTGGGGTGTTGTTTGGCCCTTGTTTGACCGTGCGACTGTGTTTGACTTTTACGTGTGGACCTTTTACAAGGTGAGGGAGAGTGTATCCGCGTTTTTCAAGAGAACCAACTGACGTCCTTTTTCTGTTCATGCATTGACAGGCTGTTGGAAACATGTTCCCGACTTCCTTTAAGTCAGTTGATTTCACAGGAACCTGAATCGGCGGCTAAACTTAATTTTTTTGTTTTATTGACAGTCCGTGGACAGCGGCGGAACAGATTGCATCGTTTATTTACATCATCTTGGCAGCAATTCTGGTCAGTTGAAGTCGCCTTGTTTCATCATCACGCGTTTGCGGAGAAGTAAACCTGTTCTTTGTTGGCTCGTACGCAGTCTTCCTTGGAGCGATATCGTCCGCGGTGATGGCCGTGAACCCGTCCGGTCGCATGTTCCATCAAAAGATTGGAGAGCTACGTGATTACATTCGATGGAAAGACTTGAGCAAAGAAACTGAGCAGCGACTGTTGAGTTATTACGAAACGAAATATCGCGGCAAATACTTTGAAGAGGACGCCGTGTTGACTGATTTCAATGATTCGCTCAAAGCGGTGAAGATTTTTCTCTTTCGGATCATTAAAAAGGAAGTCACGCTTACTCGGCAAGTTTCCAAAGGAAATCTTGCTGCATAACACACGAAAATTGATTGAGCGCGTGCCGTTTTTGAAACGGAACGAAGGCGATGGACGAGATGAACTCTTTATTGGACGAATAGCGGCGGCGTTGCATTCGTACAACTATATTCCCGGAGACTATGTAACGAAGCAGGGCGACTCTGGATCAGACATGTACTTTATCCTGACTGGCAAGGCCGACGTGTTTGTGCATGGACGGTACGCAGTCTCGCTTTCTGACGGAGCGTACTTTGGAGGTAAGCGTACCCCTGAATTTTCATTTTGCTGTTGGCATCGTTTTTAATGGTTGGAAATCATTACTTTTTTTGTTAGAGGTTGGATTGATTACGAAAACGCTTCGAACAGCGACAGTCCAAGCTGTGCTGCCCAGCGTCATGTACAGGCTGACATACACTGACTTTCACATGATTCTGGATGACTTTGCGGACATGAAAGTGAGGATAGACATGCTCGCCATGGAGCGGGAGAAGGTGTTGAGAATGGCGGAAGACAATCGATAAAAGCTTGCAGCTACCCCAAGGCAGTTTTGCCGCACCAACTCACAGATGAAAGCTTGCACATGCGACTTTTTTCTGACATAAAGGGCACAGTAGTGCGGAAACCATTCGTCCAGTAAAACATTCCAAAATTTTAAAAATTTTGTTTCATTGTCCTATGGGATAAACAAAGTCTCCCAATCCCCTGTCCTGGCCCTCTTTCCACTAGTCATCGAAAGTCATGACAGCGTACGTAGGCGCATCCAACAAATCGCGTCCCTTGAGGAAGCTGAGCTCAATGAAAAACACGTATTCGACAGTCTTACCGCCGTTCAAGGCGACAAGCTCTCCAGCTGCTTTAGCACTACCTCCGGTGGCAATCAAATCGTCTAGAATAATCACGTTTTGGCCTTTTTTGATGGCGCCTTCTTGCATTTCAAAGTAGTCCGTCTGGCGTGCGTGACTTGGTCAGGCCATGAAAAAAAAAAAAAAAAAAAAAAAAAAAAAAGAAACGCGTACTCCGTATTCTTTGGTGTAAGCAACTTGCGTTGTAGCTCCTGGAAGCTTTCCAGCCTTGCGAACAGGGACAAATGCACATCCCAATCGCATGGCAATGATGGGTCCAAGCAGGAATCCACGAGCATCGAGACCTAGTCACACAATGCATTTAATAGCTGCATTTGATTGAGTATGAAGAAGCATAACGAACCAACAACTGCGTCAATCTTTGCCAAGTTTGATGAAGTCAAGTGGTGGACAATGTGAGTGACGAGGGTCTGAGAAGAAGTGAAGATTAGTTCCCTCTGCAATTATTCGGCGCAATTTGCATCGCTGTCAAACCTCGACGGCAAGAGGGTCCTGGAAGAGAGGGAAAATATCTGTCAAACGGGTTAATACTGGGAGACACAAAAACGATTGCGACTCTCACCCTGGAAAAGAATGCCCTGAAGATCAAGAAACACAGCTCGGTTTTAGAGCAGTGCTGCCAATTGGGTCACGATCATTGAATGTAAGGCTCCTGGTGGGTTATGGCCAGACTGATCACCTTCTTTGGAAAGTCCGGGATGGCTGAGACGGAGTGAGAGAGAGAAGCGGGTGATGAGCGGGTATATGCAACGATCAGTGATGACCTGTCTCACCTCTGAGCTTGGAGCGAAGGAAAGCAACGTCAGACATTTCAGACAAGTTTTTGGGGCAACGTAAAGTTTATTTGACACAGCTTTCCCCCTCACAAGTCCTTGTGAGAGAAGGCAGCTGTGATTGCTGCGGGTCCGAGATAAAAGTCCCTGTACACAACCATGTATGTGAGAGATGCCGCTGCCAAAAGAACTGGATTTAGAAAAGATGAACACCCCAGTCACAGGTTTACATAAACACTCAACTCGCAATGAGAAGTGCGGGCCACACGCCTGGCGAAGAAAGAGGAGCAGTTTTGTGGATAAACACCTCCGTGGTGAAGCTGAAAGTCACGAGCATGTACGTCAGCATGCACAGGTTGTAGCAGCTACGAGAGATTAGGAAATTGCGTCGTTATTCGCACCGATATCAACCCATTCGTACGGAATACATACGCTGGGTCGTGCATGTTGTAGGCCGTGTAGATGCGAATCGCAGCACTTGTGAGAGTCCACAAACCCATCAGACGAGCAGCCAGGGCCGTGGCTTCAATCGAAAAGAGCGTTCGAAAGAGGAAGATTGGCAGTTCGGGATTGGATCAGTTTTTCGACAGAGTTGGGGTTTTCGACAGGACTCTCACCTTCCTTAGGCTTGCGCGCGTAGATCCTGTGTGTCAGTCGCATGGCCGGGATGAAGCATTGGATGCTGTTGTAAACAGCGAGGACGCTGACAAAGAGGACGACTTTTGGGAAGTTTCCGACTGGAAGCCAAGCCACGACAGTGCTCATATTGATGCGCGGCTGGGTGAAATATATTTAAGTTTACGAAGGTCTTCATGCTTTATTACAACAATTTCATCCACTTTTAGACGAGCCTCGCTGGGCAATTTCGACAGACGCACGCGGTGAATTTGAAGTGCGACCTGTTCTGGACGCAACTGGACTTGCCCTCGAGTTTGAGCTGCTGACACGCCCCGCAATGACAACTGGGTTCTCGCCCCCATCCGCCGTGCTTCCTCGTCTACTTCCCGCGGCAGATCTCGCCCTCCCATTCGCACTCGATACACGCTCCTTAATCTCAACTTTCTCGTCACTTGCAGTAGAACCACTGTTAGACACTGACTGGGCAAGCGGGCTTGCCACCGGCAACCGAGGCTGCACATGAGATGCATTCAACTCGGATCCAGACGCAAAACTGCTGCGCCGACTGTTTCCACTTTCTGCGGCCAAAAGTCCAGTCGAACTTGACAACCCGGCTTGGTAGCTCGTCGAGCTGTCAACTCCAACGCGGCTATTTTGACTGCGAGGAGGGATGTGGACTGCGGAAACGGCGCTGGCGTCTGAAAATGGATTCCGGTTGGTGGAGGATAAACCAGCTGCTGATTTGATGGGCATAATGGGCATTTCTTTCTCAGGTTGAGAAGGCTGAACTGCGTACATTTCCGCACGCGCAGTCGGAGATGTAGCGGCAAGTTGATCGATCGTGACACTGCTAGCTTTAGATTTGCGGTTTCGCATAAACACAAAAGCTCCAGCGACAAGTCCCACAGCGGCAACTCCCGCAACACCAAAGATAACCGGTTTCGACGGCCCCGATGCGCTTGACCTTGAATTCGACGTGCCCGACTGCGTACCGGCGACTCCATTTTGCCCACCCGTGTTTGATTCCGAGTTGTTTGAAGTATTGCCTGGTTGGTTCGAGTTTGATGTCGATCCACTGTTTGAGGAATCTCCATTATTTTTAGTAGAGCCTCCATTGGTTCCTGCCACGTTGGTGGACGCGGATTTTGCGGGTGTATTTCCGCTGCTGGTGGTAGTTTGCGCTGCGCCGCCAGTGATTTCGAGCTCCTCTTCGGGTGGTGGTGGTGGAGGAGGAATGACTTGAGCTGGTACAACGGTTGAGCCTTCGTTTGTGACACCGTTGCCTGCACCGGCCGAAGGTGGTGGAGTGACGGCTGGAAGAAATAAAAATGCATGAGCAAAAAACCAAGAACTGCAAGAAACAAAACCACAAGAGAAAATACGTACGATTCTGCGCGGCTTTGAACATACATTGTTCGATTGTGCAAGTCTTTCCATCGGCACTGAGAGCCATTCCCGTACAAGTCTCAGTCTTCTGCAACCGTGAGTTGGGAGTACAGAACCGCGTGCTGTTACTTGGCTCTGGGTTCGTGATGGTCATTCGAATATCGTTAAACAACACGTCGCTCGTGACAACGGCTTGGTAGTACAGCTCCAACACAAGTTCCGCTCGATTCTGGCCTTGCCCCAACATGTCGATCGAAAAGCTTACTTCGCATCCATTTGGGCCCTTGGTACCATCACCAGGACCTGTTGGAGTGCAAGTTTAGCTCTGAAATCAGATCGAGGAAAAGTAGAGAATGTACCTGAGCAGTCAACACCCTGCCTCACAACCGTTTGCGTCCACACTGTTCCAGTCAAAGTCATGGACATGACCAGATTATCTCCCGGTGACACATCCATCATGTTCCCGCCCATGCACCCCGTGTGTTTCGCTTCTGGTCCCCCCGGGTTCACATACTGTGCACTCACATGCCAGCCTCGGTACACACTGACTCCCTTCGGTTGGTTAGGTGTACACGCTGGGCCAAATGTCAGCACCGGTTGAAGAACACCTGCAGTCAGGAAGAGTCAACAGTTAATATGAAATGACTTTTGGTTGAAGGGGACAAAGGTTCAACAACTCTTACCGAAACCGATTGGATTGAAGTTTGTAGCCTGGTTGTTTGTCTGGAGACCAGGCCAGTAAAAGTACGTGGCATCTCCGGTAGCGGGCCTCTGAGGAACAGGAGGGACCACCAGCGTGCATGTGAGGGAGGTGTATGCGTTCTTGGGGCCAGAGAGGGTCCAGTCAAAGGCAAGTGCGTGATCAGCTGCCAGGAGTAGCAGTAGGATGGCTTGAAGCTTTGCTGAGTTTGGTATATGCATTCGATGTTGTGTAGGTTTGGGCCTTGGGTTGTTTCCCTTGGTCAATAATTCTGTTTGAAACTGATGAAATTAATTTTGTGGTTTCCAAAACAGACACGCACATTTTACAGCACTCGTTAATTTATTCTATTTCGACGCTACCACCACTTGTGTCATATCTTCCGGGTCTGTTTCTGCCGTGCGCTCCTTCCGAGGGTACGTCCTGATCAGAACAAGCTGCGCGAGGGCAAATAAAACACCGACTCCGTTTGGTACAGCGACATCTGTTTTGAGAGTCAGGACTTGAGAAGGGTGCTATATCGGCACTTACAATAATTGTTGATTGCGAAACCATACGAGGTCCACAAGATGCCATTGATGGCACTGAAATGCACACTGTTAATAACAAGCCAATCACAGCGTTTCAAGAAAAAAAACTCACGTCGCAAACGCCAACAAAAACTCCAAACTCGACGAATCCTTTTCTCGAACGACTTGCACACAAGTTGCCAACGGGCTTCCGTAGAAGGAAACTGAGTTTGGAACACTCGCTTCAAATCCCAGCACTCATCTTTTCGAAAAAAAAAAAAAAGACTTTACCAAGAACAACATTCGCAACAAGACCCAGCGCAGTCACGGCTGTATCATGCGAGATCCCAGTGATAAATATAATTGCGCCAGAAATCTGAATCAGCGTCGTAAATGCAATCAAGAGTGCTGTAGTTAGAAACCGAGACTTTGGCGTAGAGATGGGAAACAGCGCAAGAGTGTAATAGAGCGAAGAGGCCCAAGCCACGCAGTTTTGGCCAAAGATGAACCAGTCTTGGATCAGAAAAGCTGGAAAAACATGCGTGAGATTGGGTGTCACCTGTGAAAGGGAAAGTAACTCACAGTACAGGACCCAGATGAGTCCGTTAGCGGCGAGTAATGCGTACGGAATCGTGTTGAGCTTTCCGATGGTTCCGTCCTTGAGTGCGCGTTGTACTGCAGGGAACGGGGAGTAGAAGAGGAAGCCCGCTGTCACGCAGCCCCTGCAAACCAGCTGTCGTCAGCATTGCTGTCTGAATCCGATGCGTCGTGGCACTAACATCAGAGGAACCACCCACTGAAGAGCGATGTGGCACGCCGACGATCCTTTGCAAGTTGCGGCGATTGCGTCTGACATTCAAAAAGTCGGTTTTTGGAAAAAAAATAATAAGTTCGCCCAGTTGCTGCTTTTTTTTCCATCTCCCTCTTCTATTTTATTCGGCTACGAGATAATCTGCCGATGCTGCCGTTCCGGTGCTCACTGTCGGCGCTGGTTTCGGGTACACGAAAATAAGCGCCACTTGAAGCACGGAAAACACGACTCCGAGTCCGTTTGGAACGATAATATACCCTGGTTGCGTTGCATCAAACAGCCTGATATATTCATTATAACATATCAAAACTCACAGTTGCTGAGGGCAAAGCCATACGATGTCCACAAGATGCTGTTGACGACCCTGCAAGCGCAATAGATTCTCAGTTTTCAAGCGAGGAAACAACAAAATGCAACCCACGTTGCAAGGGCCAAAGGAAACTGGAAAGTCGACGAATCCTTCAATTTGATGACTTCAAAACACGTGGCAAGTGGGCTCGCGTAAAACATGACTTGCAACACCAAAAAAGGTAAGCACATCAAAGGAGAAGGAAACAGAAACCAAAAAGGAAAAAAAAACGAACTCAAAACTGCGTTCGCAACAATCCCAAGCAGCGTCAACGCAGCGTCTCTTTGAATGCCGCTAATGAATGCAATGGCCCCCGTCAAATAAATGACGGACTGGATGGCAACAAGACCCAAGACCGTCAACTGCCGCGCTTTATGCGTCGCCATTGGCAGCAGATACAAAGTGTACAGCGTGGCACACACCCACCCAAAAAAGTTGGGCGCGAAAATAAACCAGTCCTTGATGTAAAATGCTGAAGATTGGATGAGTCATCAATCCCACCTCCCTTTTTTATATACGCACAGTAAACTGTCCACACAAGTCCGTTGCACGCGAGGAGACCAAATGGAAGCTGCGTTGCGAATGAAAAAACAGATGAGATTTCGCAGATAGCAGACGAGTGGTTGCGTGTGAGAGAGCACTGACGGTGTTGAGTTTTCCCAATGTCCCGTCTTCAACAGCTCTCCGGATGGCAGGGTACGGCGACAGAGTCAGGCCAGCAGCAGTGACACATCCTCTATATTCCAATGTTAGAAGAGAGGTGCCGCTCGACTGGGAGGTTTGAGGCCGAGACTCACAGCGACGGAACGACATACTGCAGCGCAATCTGGCATGCCATGGAGCCCGCGCATAAAGGAATCCCCGAGTCTGAGTTATCCGATGCGCCCATTGCTTCACCTCCGAGATTCGCGACGTAATTTTAGTTTTATGAACCCCGCTGTCGAAATCTCATTTCAAATGTGTAAATCTTCCTTTCAAGGAAAAGCGGGCAATGATTGGATGAGTGATCGAATATATATTCTTTAAAATGCACATCTGTTTCTATTATTCAACCCCTGCCGCCTCCATTCCTGGAACTACTCTCTGCCCGTCTCGACCCACCACTACCTTGGTCCCCTCGCCGTCTCGCAGACTCTGAACGCACATAATCTCTTGTTCTGTCTCTACCTTCCCCAGACCTCGCATTACTCGAATGCGAGTCGGAGTAGTCTCTCCCACCGGCAGCACGACTACTAGACGCGTTCCTCGTGGACCGACCCTGTCTCGAATCACTTTGCGCGTCACCTCGGTCTCTGCGATGGTTTGGGCTCGAAGCACCACCTCCAACAGGGCTTTCGTAGCCGTATCTTTGTTGTTGTTGGTGTGGAGAAGTGTGGGAAGAGTTTTCATTGTATCCGCGTGGAAAGTTGGAGTGTTCGTTACGTTGCGGGCTGTTGTAGCGTGGCGAGTGTGCTCGATTATCGTAACTGTCTTTAGACGGGCGGCCAGAGTTTGGAGGAACCATGGCGAGTGGCATGGGTGGTGCATGGGCTCGCTTTCGACGACGGTACAATACAACCGATAATCCCACTACAAGAAGAATAAACGCTCCACCACCGGCTCCGGCATAAATAACCCACTGTGGAATGTTTGCACCTTTTACACCGAGTCCTTGTGCTGAAGTGCTCGAAGAGGGAGACGGTGCCGCGGCGGGTGGTGGTGGATTCGCCACACCAGAGCCTTCCTCTGTTGTACCCCACACAACGTTCGGGGATGTTCCGTTGATGCTCGTGGTCCCCGTGTCGGGGTTGGATTCTTTGATACTGAGCAAGTTTGCTGTGGTGTCGGGTGGAGCGTCTGCTGGGGGTGCCATTGGACCGACTCCGGCAAAGCTGAATCCGCCATCGCTTTCGGTCCCAGTCTCGGTGGATGCAGCGGTAGTGTTTGTTGCGGCGGGATCGGCAGGTACTGTAGCGGTAGCATTTGCGCCAGCTGCAGTAGTAACAACGACCACAGGCGATGCTGAATCAAAGAAGAGAGATATCAGTACACCGAAAAAAATATAGATACGAAAAGAGCAAGTCAAAAACTCACGCAACGCAGGAGGAGCAAACAAACACTGCTGAATAGTACACGTCTTTTTATCATCGCTCAACACCATCCCACTACACGCTTCATACTTTTGAAGCAACGATCTCTCCGTACAAAACTGTAAACTCGACGCAGGCTCCGCATTCGCAGTCACAAGCGTGATATCATTGAACGCCACATTCGTATATGGTCCAGCCTTGTTCCAATGCTCCAACACCAATTCAGCACGATTCTGTCCTTGTCCCAACATATCCAGTGAATACAAAACTTGACATCCAGTTGCAGATGCTGATCCCCCGCCTGAACACTCTTTCCCTTGTCGAGTCACAGATTGCAGCCAAGTTGTCCCGTCCAGGACGAGAGACATTGCGAGACTGTCTCCAGGGTTTACGAGCATCATTTCGCTGCTGAAGCATCCGCGGTATCCGGGGAGTGGGTCCTTTTGAAGGTTCACATACCAGTTGCTGACGTACCAGGATTCGTAAGGTTTACGGGTGAGGGGCTGTGATCCTTTGTTGTAGCATGCGGGGCCGTAGGAGAGAACTGGTTGGAGAACGCCGAATCCTATCGGGTTGTAGTTTGCTGCACGGGAATCGGTTTGAAGTCCGGGCCTTTGGTGCAAGGGAAAATTGGGTCAACACAAGCGGCTTCGTAAAACTAAAGGGCATCAAAACATACCAGTAGAACCAGGTTCCATCGCCTGTTGCTGGTTTCCCCGGCATGGGAGGGACAATGAGCGTTGCCGAGAAGGAAACGTAGCTGTTCTGGGGGCCGTGCAGGGTCCAGTCAAAGGCAGCAGCGTGGCCGGCCATACTGCTGAAGATGGCAAGCACCAGCAGACATGCACTTGTTTGTGCAGGTGTTGGAGTTGGTAACGCCATTTTGATGGAGTGTGCGCTTTGTTTTCCCAAATTGGATTAGGGTTTTTAACCAGGAAATGTCTCATTCTGACTTGGCGCATCGCAGGTTTATTTTGAACAAAGACGGACGAGAGATATATGTGATGTGTTTACTATTTAACTTCTGTTTTAGAGAAAGATACAAAGGCCGGGGAAAGACGAGTGGAAACAAAATGGAACACAACGCGAAAGAGAGAGAGAGAGAGAGAGAGAGAGAGAAATCTCAACACAAATCATCCTGACCAGGTCGCTGAGCACTCTCACTCCTCTCACGGACAGACCTGCTGCCTGCTGAGGTTGTCTCTGCAGTTCTACCCCTTCTACTCGTAACACTGCTCACACTCGTGTCTCTCTGTCTAGCAGCAGCTGCTGCGATACGATTTGCGCTGGCTTCACGCGCGTTTCCAGAATGCGGTTTACGGCCATCACTGCGGCGGCTGTTGTTGCTGTTTAAATTCTCGCGGGATCTGCTTTGCCGTTCTTCCACGGCGACCGCCGTTGCAAACCCGCTTCCAGATTGACGACGAAGTTGGTCGTTTCGAGGTTGCCGGCCGTTTCCGGATCCAGAAGCTGCAGAGACGGGAGACGTTGGTGCGTCGTCGTAGGCATCAGCATGGCTGCCGTGGGGAACTCGAACGGGGCTGGATGCAACAGCAGAAGACATGCGGCGGGTGTAGTTTACGCGGTGGCTTGGGCTTGCGTCACGGCCAGGGATGACAACTAAAGTAGGTTCTTCAACTGGAGGTGGAGTCATTTGGCGGTCAATTCTACTGTGAAGCGCGCTGCTACCCCCTACAACAACGGAAGAACGGCGGGAAGATTCCATTTGACGAGAATGGCGGCGACTGTTTGAGCTGGAAGCATTCACTTCATTGGATTCAACGGCAAGACCATTGCTGCCAATATCGATACGAGAAGTACGGCGGTTGCTGCTTGAGCTTTGAACTGGTTCCACAAGATCTGCGCGAGAAGTGCGGCGACTGCTGTTGGCGACGGGTTGAGCCAAGTAGCCGCCCATGGCTTCCACACGGGATGCACGGCGGCTGTTGTAACTCGTTGGTACTTCTTTGTCAATAATCACGTCTTGGCGAGAGGCAGAGCGCGCCCGACTGTTTCCAGACATTATTTCTCGCTGTGGGGAAGAAGAACGGCCATTTCCGCTTGAGACGTGTGTAGTGGATGTCATTCCAACTTGATCGAAATCACGTTGTCTTGACGCAGATCGACCATTTCCAGAACCAACAGCCGCCAACAATTCCTGACGCGAAGGCGCTCTTGGCGCTTCGGCGGCAGGTGGGGCCAGATAAAACTCCATCAAAGAATCGTGTTTTGAAAGATCGATTGCACGCGCATTTCCACTGGCTGCCACGGGGACATGTACTTGTGACTCTTGAACCATTTCTTGACGACTCGCTGATCGAGACTTTCCATTTGAAGACAAGTCCAAGTGGCTTCTGCGAGACGCTGAAACATCAGGTCTCAACAAGTCGCGTCCATTCTGGCTTGAAGGAGGGCTATCTGATTTTCCAGTGCTTCGCGCAGCGCTTGGTGGGCGCGGTGGTAGCAACGAGTTGTTGATGGCAGACACGGGCCGATCAGAGTATTTTTCCTTTGCATCACTGAAATCAGGCTTCTCATTCGATTGGACATACTTGCCAGACTTGGCAACATCATCCTCATCATCGACGCTCTTTGAACGACGATTGCACATGACAATGCCGACAATGAGAAGCAATGCAACGCCTCCACCAATGGCACCATAGAGCACGGTGTTGCTGATTCCTTTTGACGAAGTCTGGGTAGATCCTCCCGTTGTTGTTGTACTGCCAGCAGTTGAGCCGCCTCCTGTTGACGGCGTGGTAGCCCCTGAGGTGTTTCCTGTTCCAGACGTGTTGTCGGTTGGGGGTGCAATTGAACCTGCACCAAGGCCCCCATTGTTGTTGTCGACTGGCGGGGGGATGGTGCTTCCGACAGAGATTGGGTTTCCCTGAGCGTCGACACCACCGTTGTTACTGTTGTCGATGGTTGCTGGATCAAGGGTGGGAACATCCGCGCCTTTGTTTTTTTGAAGAAACTGTTAGTTCGGAATTTTTGGTGATGGGGAACATGAAAATGCAAACTCACGAGAAGCTGTGGCAGTAAACAGACAACTGCTGATGGTGCAAGTCAGGCCGTCTTGACTCAACGCCATGCCTGTGCATGCTTCGTTTTTCTGCAGTCTGGAAAGCTCGTTACAGAATGCAACGCTGCCTGCAGGCTCCGGCTTGGCCGCAACAAGACGAATATCCGAAAACAAAACATTATCCGTCACAACGGCATTAAAGTACAATTCGAGAACAATCTCAGCCCGATTCTGCCCCTGTCCACGCATGTCCAGTGCATACGATACTTGGCATCCGTCAGGGCTCGAAACCCCGCTTCCAGGACCAGAGCACGCAACTCCTACACGGGTCACTGTTTGAACCCATGTGGTTCCTTGAAGGACCATGCTCATCATCAACGTGTCTCCTGCCGCAACATCCATCATGTTTCCGCCCTGGCATCCTTTGTATCCAGTTTCGGTTCCTTTCGGGTTCACGTATTGTGCGGAAATGAACCATCCTCGGTATACGCTTGCGCCGGCTGGCTGGTTCGGTGTGCATGCTTTGCCGTATGTGAGCACTGGTTGGAGGACACCTGTATTTCGAACAAGTCAGACGGATGCAGAGATATAGTTCCAAGCATGCAATACGCACCAAAGCCAATGGGGTTGTAGTTTGGAGCGTACTGGTTCGTTTGGAGACCAGGCCTGGGGGTTGAAAATGATCAAATTAGGGGCAAGATGGAGATGGGGTACGATCACTGTTTCTAGATACCAGTAGAAGTAGGTGGCATCCTTCCCGGCGGCAGGTCTGACTGGGACGGGTGGAACCGTCATGCGGCATTCCAAGGCGGTGTAGGTGTTGCCGGGGCCTTTGAGGGACCAGTCGAAGGCAGCGACTGAGCGGCACAGCGACAGGCTGAGCACGCACAGAGCGAGAGCAGAGTGCATTGGGTTTGGATGTGTGGTTGCTGATGGGGCTGGTTGGGGAGAGAGAGAGAAGAGAGAAGAAGAAGAGAGAAGAAGAGAAATAGGCGATGGCTGTTTAGATTAAAATGAAAATGAGTTTATTTTCACGCTCACACGCACACTCTCACACACACTCACACACACACTCACTCACACACTCACACACACTCTCACACACACTCTCTCCCTCATGCATATATTCAGACCATTCTTCTGCTCGTCTTTGTAAAGAATCTGAGTTTTGTTTCAAAGCAAGAATCATCAGACCAAGCGTCTCTGTCTAAACAAAACAAGTCACACTCAACTGCGTAATGTAGTATATCTGGTATCCAATCACTCCCCCAATCATCATCCCTTCAAATATCGTCCAGTACACTACGCGCGAGTTTGTGCTTTCTGCAGCTATTATTGCGAGCCAAGAGTTGTTCAGTGAGAGAAAGAAGTAAACTACTTAAAAACATACTGGCGTGATGTCTCAGCAATCGCGTGCGAATATACTGCTGCTCATCATTCACTTGCTGGATCGTGTTTGCGAGTTCGCGAACTTCAGTTTCAAGCGATCCTTTGACGTCTGTATTTCGCGAACTCCTCTTGTAAACACTTCGAGTCCCACGCACGAAAGCTACACTATTAACGCACCTTCTTGACCCTTTTGTCCAGCCGCCCTCTTTTCAGCGCTCTTGTACTGCTCATCCGGCCCATTGACTGAAAATGAAACTGATTTTTCGACATTTCCAGCTGCAGAGAGAGAGTGCAATCAGCCACACACACACGGTCCTCTCAAAACGGAAGTACACACACACACACACACATACCATGCCCCATGTTTGAGATGCAGTACGAATGCATTCCGTCCTTGGCCGCATCCACCACAAACGACCCCGTCGATGTGCGGAAAGCACTCTGAACAATCAACTCATCTGGATTCGTCACCTACACATTATTTTTACCATGCGTGTTTTTTTTTTTTTTGCATGAATAGATTTGGAGTTTCGTTTTTGCAATGTTAGATTTTGTTTGTCCTCCTTTTGACGAGCAGAAGCACAAACGCGATACCCAAAAGTCAATGTCCAAGTTCGAAGACCCAAAAACCTGTTTATAAGTCCGGTGAGCATCGCTTTGTGGAACTGGCTAATAAATATTTTCAAAAAAGTACCTGGAACGACAGCCCCAGCTTCTGCCCGATCGTCATGGGCTCATAGAAGCAGTGTTTCGACTGCGGTTCCATCGTAATGTGGTAGTTGTTTGAGGCGAGCGCAAATTGAACCAGCGCAACGAGCCCAAGAATCACACTCTGCATTTTTATATTTCTATATTTTTGGCCGATTTTATTTTTATATTAAATATAAAATCGAAATAGCCAATGAGTCACAATGGATTAGAAATCCAAATCGACTCCTTTCCTGACTCTCAAGCAACCCGCCCGCACCACCCCTGGTCGCAGCGGCTGCCCTGCCCAGCATCCCAAACTTCCCTTGCCGCCTTAACGGGGCGATCAGACTCGTTGATACTCTTTATTGTCCTCAATAAATTTGGGCTGCTGTTCAGGGCACTCCGCCGGCTCTCCGTGGGCATAGCCCCCGGACCGCTGGTTTCTCCATAACTGAACCCATTTTATGTGCAGAAATGAACAACGGAAGAGTTGGCACCGATTCGTCAACCGGACTTCCGCCCAGCTTGCGATCCGAGCTGTTCTATGGGTCGAAGCTGCCATCAGGGGGCGGTTCCACTGCATCAAGTCTCGCTCACGCGTCGTGCCGAAAACTTCGCGTGTTTTTGGACTTTTTTCGGGCATCCGAATCACTGAAGGAGACTACATCTTTTGCGAGCTTGTCGAGTTTTGTTCGCAGCGCGTGTGTTTTCTCAGTTATCCATGTTTTTTCTAATGGTATCAGCTCATTTATGTAGATTTCCACAAGATTCTTGACGACTTTACCGACATGAGGATTCGTAAGGAAATGCTTGCAGAGGAGAGAGAAAAGGTTATAAAGGTGCAAGAGATGCAAAGATAGTTTCAGGACGCGTGTATACTTTCTGGGTCAGATAAAAAAAAAACCCTCCAGAGTCTGCTTCTTGACTTTTTTTTTTTATTTCGATGGCACACCGACATTCATAAAATCGCGCGCACATACTACTCGATCATTGCCAAATACATCGACAGCAAGTTGCCGCACTTGTTCCATCACCAATTAACTCGATTCATCCGCGTCACCCTTGTATCTACTTGAAAAGTGATTTAGAACCAGCCGTCCAGCGCCGACACGCCGTGCAAATTGAGCAGCCATTTGTGGTGTGGAATGTCCATGTTCGATTGTTGTTGACTCGACAGAGTCTGGAGTGAGTCCCGCTGCAATATCCGAAGCAAGACAAGAATTGGTTGCTTCGTGAATGACCAAATCAACGACACATTCATCCGCGTTGGAATTGGGTGTTGCGTCCTGCTTCTTCAATTCATCGACCAGTTTGACGAGCGCAGAATTTTCGGCATTCGAAGTGTCCCCCCAAAATCAAACCACGGCGACCTCGGCGCGCTGGATCAGTAAATTCCAAAGGCAAAAGAACAGTTCCATCTGGCATCGTCAACGTCTCGCCATTCTTGATCTTTGACAGTAAAATCATTGGGTTCTTTAACCCCAACGCCGCCTTATTTCGTTGCAAGATGGGTGTGATTTGGTCTGCGCGTAACCAACCTGGGATCTGCGGTTCGGTGACGAAATAGCCGACAGTTGTCACAGTGTGGGGTATCGGAGATGCTTGCACAGTGAGCCTCGAGGCTCCTGACTTTCCTTGCTCGTTTCCAGTGATAATTGTCCAGTACCAATCTGCCCGGTTCATACTGTCTGCGGTAGTGAAACTGGATGCAATGAAATCTGAACCGTCGAGTTCGTCAATGTGCGGAGGCCTTGTCACGGATAGTTTCGCAACCAGTTCAAGATCATCGGCATGGGACAAGTGACTGGGAATCAGCATTTCATGAAGGACGATTCTGCATACGCGGGGATCAGACCAACGCACTCAATCAAGCTGACATCCTTACCCTCTTCCAATGCGAGACAGCGTTGCGTCAAGGACACCTTGGACATAGCTTTTTGTCCCCTGAGGCCCATACACATGAATGGGGTCTCTCTCCTCGCCGATACGCACGACCGATCCCGCTGTGCACAGGAATCCAGGGAGCCCAAAGCAATGGTCGCCGTGCAAGTGTTAGAAACACAGCCGAGACTCGCGACAGTTTTGGCGCAACAATGTCCTTCGATGCTGCATTTGGATCCATTGGGTCTCGCACTGCGAGGGTCTTTGGGTCCCCGTTCAAGCGGATGAGTTGGTGCTGGGTTGCTTCGCCACAGTCAAACAACCACACGTCTGTTGGGGTTTGGTTGGCAGGCCCAGTAGCATCAAGAAAGAGAACGAACCTCCGTCTGAGCGGAGTGCGAGAGACGAGTGGTTGCGAGTAGTTGAGGGCTGGGCTGACGCGGTGGTCCATTTTGAACAAGAATTTAAAAAACTATGGGTGCCAATTTACAACGTTCCTGTCCGATTATTATGACTGTAGCATTTTAAGCGTGGTTATAGACTCATAAATTTATGGGTTACTCTCGGTGATTTACATTCGCGAAACTGAACGAATGCTTCTGCTCCTCCTCCACTTCGCCGTCCTGGCTCCTGCTGTATTGTCTCAGTTGCTGTCCTGGGCAGTGCCGCCTCCAACGAGCGTCTTGGCCAACGAGCAAATACTGTCGGGGTTGACAGTTTCCGTCTCCAACGCGTCGTACGAAGGAGAGTTTCTAATAACAAGCACCGCAGATTTCCGCGTCTTTTTTCGTGCTCCTTGCATCAAGGGCCGCGCCACGTTTTCCGACTTTGCGATTGGCAATGATTTGCTCGTCTTTGCTGGCAACCAGCAATTGACAGTTACTGCTGACATGAGCACCGATCTGATGCTTACCACGCCAGTCTATATTATTCCGACCATCATCGACATTGGAAGTTTGATTTTCTTTGGCGGTGGACCGGGATGGACAGATTTTCTGCTACCGGCGCTTCTGGCCGTGGACTTGCTCAACACGGACAATCAAGTGCTGCCCAACACCACCCTCCGGAACATGTACTTGCCGTCCAATTGCTCGCAGCTTGTGGCGTCAAAGAGTCTGTTTACCCTGCTCCAAAATCCAAATGTAGTTGCGATTGTTGGGCCAGAATGCAGTGGTCCAGCGACCGTGATAACTCCGGTACTGATATTCTTTAAGTGTAGCAGTTAAGGAACTTACTTTTATACTATCTGATTTTACAGATGGCGTCCGCGTTTGGCGTTCCCCTCATCAGCGGCTCAGCGGGAAACCCAGTCTTGAGCAACAAAAAGGCGTACCCGTTGTTCATGCGCACAATCGCAAATGCAAACTCGGAGTCTTCGATCATGATTTCGTTCCTGAAAGAATTCAAATGGAAACAAGTTGCCGTCATCACATCCAACTTTTTCCCAATCGGCGACTTTTTCTATTCATCGTTATTTGAACTCGGAATCACAGTCGCAGTGAACATTATTATTCAGTCTGGGAAGCCCGACTTTGTTTCAGAACTGCGCCAGATTCAAGAATCCAGCGCAACCATCATCGTCACCAACGTCTACGATAACGACAGCCCGGACATGCAGATTCTCACAAAATCCGCAAAATCCCTTGGAATGCTTACAGCGCCGTATGTGTGGGTCTTGGGTGGAAGCGCCGGTAGCAATTTTATTCAATCGCCGTACATAACAAACGAAGATAAAAGCGGGCATCTTTGCTTCGCCGAGGAAGCTGTCATGCACAAGGAGAGTCATCGGCAGCAACTGTGCGACATTTACAACAATGACACGTATCTGCGGGAGCACGGGTATGCGGACCACGGGCTCCTGGACCGGTCTGTTCCAATGAATCCCAGCAACTTATCCGGGCTTAACTACATCGATGCCGTGTACACAATTGCCCATGGCATAAATTCGCTGATCTTGAATAGACAAGACATACACGGTGACGAGCTGTATGCGGCCATGCGCAAGCAAGAATTCGAAGGCGTCTCTGGCCACATTCAGTTTGACGAAAACGGGGACATGTACCCACTCCCCAACTTTGCCACAATCTACCAACATGGGGCTTGGGTCAACATTGGGAAAATATCACCCATTGTTGGATCTTCAAGCCAAAATTTTACTCTGTTTCACAACATCAGTTTCACTTGGCCGGGTGGTATTCCAGCAGACCAAGTTCCTCTTGCTTTCAAGTCTGTTGGTTTGTATATTCTGATTCAGTGTCCGTCGATCTCATTCGTGATTCTGATTCACTCCTACTCCTTCCATTTAGTTCAGTGCCCTGTCGGATACGGACGATATTTGGTTGGGGAAGTATACAACTGTATTCGCTGTCCCCAAGGTACCTACAATTGGGTGGAGGGCAACACTCACATTTGTCCGGTATGCTGGACATGATCGATATATTGGACTTTTTTCAGCTCACACTTCCATAAATAATAGCGATGTCCAGAGGATCTGGAATGTCCAGGGGGTGAAGCTGTCGAAGTGAGCAAAGGAAAGTGGCTGCGCAACAAGTTTGAGACAAATGCAACCATTCCAGAAGTTTACCACTGTCCACATCCTGAAGCATGTTGTCCGACCGGGTTTTGTGAATTCGAGGGCTGCGCGAAAGGCTTCACAGGTCCCCTGTGCACAGACTGTATCAAGGAGAATTACTACATGTTCCACGGCGAATGTAAAAATTGCAGCCGCGGAGTGGGAACAAGCTTCTATATGATTATTATAATATCCTTCATTTGCACGATCGGACTGCTGTGTCTTCCTTTTGATGAAGCGCCCACCGTCGAAATCCTGTTTTTCTATTTCCAAGTCACGCTTTACATTTTTGAGCCGCAAGTAAATGGAATTCTATCCAATCCGGGTCTTAGCACTTTTTTGGCGGCTACAGCGCTTCATGTTGATTTACTTGTGACGGATTGCCCTTTGCCTTTGGGTGGGATGGGCAAACTTCTATTGCGCTACTTTATGCCAGGTACGTGGAATAGCGCAGGTGCTTTTTGTATCTGTTTGACTTAAATTTACTTTTATATAACTGATAGTGCTGATGCTGTTTGACATTGTCATCATTTATTTTCTGTTGTCGTTCATCGAAATGAGACTTCACAAAAACGGGGGAAATATCCACATGTTCATGCCTTACTACATGAAGAATCAATCCATCAAACTGATTTGTTTTCGCGCAATTTTGATTGTTTTGACGTTTGTTGTTATGCCTCTGATTGACGCGAGCCTGTTGCTGTTTGTATATTTGGGGGACATATCAACATACACTGATTCCATTTTCAACCAGACTGCAATGCATGCCGTTCAAGGGTCAATCCGTTCTTCGCGGGGCGCCTCACATTGTCTGCTTCAGCCTCGAACATTCAGGCGCAGCAGCCGTTGCAATCATCGTCCTCGTACTGATGATGATCCTCTTCCCGCTGGGAATCACGCTTCTGCTTGTCAAGATTAAGCGTGCCAATTGGGTCACGTATGAACATGGAGATGTCTCTCAAATTCAGAGTCTCTTCCAATGTCTCTACCACGCGTATAAACCCGAGTTTTATTATATGATGCCCATTACGATTATCGAAAAGGGACTAATATCGACAATGTTTGCGCTGTTGGCACCTACAGACGGTACATTCCTGATCGCTTTGTTTTCTTTGCAGCAACGACAACTCAACTCTTTGCATCAGTGACACTGCAGTTGGATGTCTACATTGTAGTCTTGATCTTCACCTGCGCCACAAGAATCTACTGGCAACCGTACAACAACACGCTGGAAGCGTATTTGAATCGTGAAGTCAGTTTGGGAATCCTTGCCATGATTGCGTTCCGGCAGTACACTGATCATTTTGGCGTGTCGGACTTGCTGATGGCTGAGATTGGTATTGTCATTTTTTTACCGCTCGTTCTGCACATGATGCGGTGGACGCAGAAAAACTATTTCAAGGTTCGATTTTGAGTTTTGTGTGTTGGACGAATATTCACCAGTTTTACTTCATGGAAAACACAGCACAAGGAAGTCATCCAAGACATCATCTCCAAAAAAACTGGCTCCCAATTTTCCGGAAAACAATCCAAAAAGACGCAAGGATCTGGCTCTCATGCCGCATCTTCGCGGCAGGCCAGAAATTCCATCACTTCAAATATTCAGGCGTTTGCGATTGCCACAACGAAAACAACTCAGTCTCAGAGGAGCTTGAACCAGAAGGATGATATTGGGGCGTTGTCCTTCAGAGCTCTTTCACGGCATCCTTCTGCGCCAGGTGGACCGAGTACTTTGGAATGAGAATATCACCCAAACACACGACACTTGCATACCAGCTTACTATTCCACTGCTTACATTTTCAGAATCGTGCAGTTAAACCATAGAAACGCGTAGAATAAAGCCAGCAATAGCATATATTTCATTGTACATCCACCTTATCATCATCATTCAACTCAGCATGAGTCGGCAGTATACCAATTTGAATCGAGTTTGCCATATCCGTCACAAAATGTTTTGCATCTAAGAAACGGCGACCCGGGATCGTTTCTTCAACGACCAACGACGACCCACCTTCAACACGCCCCCCAGGGTCCACGTCTCTGAGTTCGCCATTATCGACTACCCACGATAAATTAAATCTGTTGCTGAGCGGGATCTGGGTTTCCCCCGCAACGTTTGCCTCGGTATGTTCTTCATCGCGATTGCTACTTGCCGAGAGCCTGGTTCGGTCGTTTTGATGATGGTCAAGTCAGACTCGAATACAGGCTTTTTCTGCTTGCCACCCAGTTTCGGATGCCCTTCCTTCAACGCACCCCAGGAAGCAGAAACCGCACATACGGCCTTCGATTCAGAAACTCTGCCAGTTTCCCTCCTTTTCCCTTTGAAAGGATTTATCCGAGTTTTTCACCATTTCGTAAGAGATTCCGTGAAGTGTCACAGTCAAGAGTGCAATAACGCTCCTCATGATCAATCTGTTGTCTTCAGTGCTTGTATCGCTTTGCAGGAAACCGACAATGATTCCGGCAAATTATTGATGACATTTCAACAATAAAACCATCAGCATGCACAATCCAACAGCTAACATTGCTTGCCCCGTGCCAACGGAAACTGAGACCATTGAAGATCTGGCCGAGCTGTTGTCGCACTTCGACATCCTGCTCGGTGTGCTGACTTTACTCATGCTCATTGAACGCGATCATAGTATGGCTGAATCGGGGAAATTTCGTCCCACTCTTTGGCCAAAAGAACCTCATCCTGTGTGCCACGTTGTTTAGTAACTTTGCTGCAGTCACTCTCAACAGCGTCGCTGTTCTGGAACAGAGTCACGCAATCGACATTGCCATCGCTGTGACATATGCAAGTTCAAAAGTTTCTTTCATTTCATATTCCTGGGTCCGCACGCGTGAAATCCTCAAGCTCCAGTCACACTCATGCACGTGCCAGTTATTTTACTATTTCTGTGTGGTTGTGCAGATTAGTTGTTTGGCACCCGTTTTGCAGAATCCTTTGCGACGGGACCTTCTCGAGCCTTGTTGATTTACTTTGTTGACGGCGGTACCGGGGCCTTCGTGTTTTTATTAGATTCTCATTTTGCGGTGATGATGGGAAAATATTTGGTGAGTGTTCGTGGCTTACGGTGACTGATTTACTCTTGACAGGTGAACCGCGCGAGCATCCAGCTCAGTTCCAAATCCCAGGATCAACATCGAAGTGCGCAATTCTACTCTATTGTTGCCAGTCACCAGCTGGCCGCCTCTTTTGCATTTGTAGTAGTGGCTGTGAGCCATGCTGTAAGAGCCTCGGTACATTTGCACGATCAGTCGCTTGCGTCCATGCGTATAGTTTATAGTCTTCAAGACGTGTTTCAGTTCAGCCTGTTCGCTGCGTTGGTTTGCTGCGTGCGCATGAAACTGAAGCTTCTCTTTTTGAAGGGGGAAAAATGAGTACACTATCAACACACTTGTCTGTGGAGGCAGCACACTCCGTATTTATCCCATCTTTGGACTTGTTGCATAGAACAAGATACGCGTTTTGCAGAACGTGGGTCATTTCGATATGTTGGCTCGCTCGAACCTGCTTTCCACTCTCCTCCTCTCCGAATCACAAGATACCAGAGATACGATAGGAGAAACCTTGCACGCTTCGTTATAAATGATGGATTTACATAAGTTTTACCCCTTTATACAAGGTAATGAACTGAAAATCTGTACTTTTCGTTTGTGGATTTACTCGACCCCCTACATGAATTTGGGCGCGATCAACTCCACCACATCGGAAGATGATGAAGAAGTCAGCAATTTGGCCCAGCTTCTATCTCGCTTTGAGGTCCTACTCGGCGTATTTGCCCTGCTCATGCTGGTAGCAATGAACGCGTTGATCCTGTGTCTGAACCAAGGCGACTGTAGGGCGCTGCTTGGCCAGAAGAACCTCCTCCTTTCTGCCATAATTCTCAGCAACGTCACAGTTGTTGTTCTCGACAGCTTCTGCGCAAAAACAGACTCTTTTCCAATCGTCATCGCCGTTGCAGCTGCCGGCGCAATTGGAAAAACCGCGTACATTTCGTTTTCGTGGGTTCGCACGCGCTCCATTCTCAAACTCGAGTCACATCCACGCATGTACGCGTTCTTTTACTACTTTTGTCTGGTGGTGCAAATTGGGTGTTTTGCACCTGTCTTTGTTGTTGCATTTGCAACTGGAGAATCACGGACAATGCTCATTTACGCGACTGATGGCGGTTCTGGAATGTTGTCCATTGCCTTAGACACGTATTTTGCGATTTTGATGGGGAAGTATTTGGTACGTGTTCCCCGTTGAGTTATAAAGCACTTATTTCCATCCCCACCAATCAGATGGACGGAGTAGCCACACAACTCGAGTCAAAATGCTCTGAATTTGGTGTCTCCAAATCGTATCCCGTGGTAGCGAGTCATCAATTTGTTGCCTCTCTGGCCTTCTTTTGCGCGGGTGCCAGTTATGCAGGTGCTGCATCTGTAGAAGTGAGCGACATATCTCTTGCGTCCATGCGCATCGTTTACGGACTCCGTGCCCTTTTTCATTTTTCAATCTTTGTTGTGATTGTTTGCCTCGTGAGGATGAAAGTGAAGCTTTTGTTTTTGAAGAATGAAGATTACATTTGAGGAGCAACCTTGAAATTACCCGTAATATGTGGAACGCGATTAGTTAAACGCTTTGAATACAAACGGTGCTTCGTTTGGGAATAAATAAACTGGGTCAAAAAAAAAACACAAATCTCAAAAAAAAAAAAAAAAGCACAAACAAAAAAAACAAAAAAAACTCGCAGGTGACAATGGACGCGTCGGCAAGAATTTAACCTGAACAGCGGACGACGAAACTATCGCCAATTCTGGCCAAGCTGCTGTCCCACTTTGAGTCCTGCTCGGTGTGCTGACTATCCTCATGCTGGTTGCAATTAACGCGTTGATCATGTGTCTGAACCGACGAGATATCAGCCCAATCTTGAAGCAAAAGAACCTTCTCCTTTGCACCGTGTTGTTGAGTTGTTCTGCAGTTGATATCATCAGCAGCTTCCTCGTGCTGGACGAGAGTCAACCTCTCAGAATCGCGTTTTCAATTGCAACATCCTGTAAAACAGTGGAGTATAGTTCATTTGTTTAGGCACGCGTGAAATCCACAGGTTTGACTCGCACCCACATACGTACCAGTTTTTTTTACTACCTCTGCATGTTTGGGCAGATTAGTTGCTGCTGCTGGGCACTCGTTCTAATTTCCTTTGCTACCGGGCCTTCTCGAATGTCTGTGTATTCTACCACAAGTATAATCTCGGGGTCTGCTTTCTTCCATTTGGGCAGTTATTTTGCAGTGATGATGGGAAAGGATCTGGTAAGTTACGTGATGTTTTTTTAGGTATGCTACTGCGTTTCCTAATGTTTTCGCGTTTGAGATGAGCCGATCAGCGGTGGAACTCGAGTCAAAGGATGCCGAATTCCATAACGCAAGAATGTATCCCATTGTTGCTCGTCATCAATTTACCGCCTCGTTGTCCTTTTTTGGTAGAATTCCACACATCACCGGAAAAACAGCTGTGGATCCTGGCGATCGATCACCCGTATCCGTGCACATGTTTCACACATTTTGCGGCCTTTTTGACTTGTTTATTTTTACTGTGTTGGTAGTTATTGTGTGCAGCGTCTGTTTTTGAAGAATGAGAATGAAGTTTGAGATGTATAGCTTGGGTCACTTACTTCAGCGCGTCAATGAAATGTGGTTGACACGCTGAAGTTCAGCCAAGGATGAAAGACAGGAGAACTAACCTTGAAAGGTTCGATGCAATCGCTTGCAGGAACCGATGCACAGGAACTGTCGGTAAATATTATTAATAAACTGTAAGTATTTATTAAATAAGAAAATGAGCAACGAGGACACTTCACTCTCATCCCTGTTTGAATCTGCGCAGCGTCAGTTCAACAACATCGAAGCAAGTGAGCTTTCATGTTCATGTGCAGAGTTTCAGGTATGCCCGTCCTCCTCGGTATGTTGTAAGTGTGAATAACACGCCAAACACAGACACAATTGCGCAACTGCATTTCGCATCTGGAACAGTGCGCTGTCATGATCCGCCAGCTCGGAATTCTGTCAGACAATGAATTCGTGGACGACATGAACTCTCTCGACCTGCGCTTCCTTCTGACGGACTACTACCAAGGCATCCTGACTCTAAAGCTGACTGGCAGTTCATCGACAACTGTGTCATCGAACCAGGCCAACAACAACAATCACTCCTCCACTGCATCCACTCACGAATTCCGAATTCAAACCCTGCAAACTGCGCTCAAGCATCTCGACACGTTCCTTCTGACTCTCGACACACATGACGCATTACCCGCAAACGCAAAGCCATACATGTCCTCAGACCCTGCTGTGTGGTCTGCTTCGAGGGATGCCGCAACAAACCGCGGCGCCAAAATCGAGCGCTTCAAGCGTGAAAAAGCGCTTAAACTGCGTCTCGAATCTCTCCAACAAGCCGTCGACCAAGCACGCAAAGACGCTGCAACGAAATCGAGCAACTCAGACTCGAGAAACTCGACTGTGAACGATGAGGATGATTTTGACTTGAGAGATTCGGAGCAGTATCGCGAAGTCATGCTCACCACGCTTGAACTGTGTGTCATGAAATGTGTGGACGAGATACGCGTTGCGAGGGATGAAATCGATATGTTGGAGCAAATTGCGAAGATGGATTCCCTGCGTATTGGTACTTCTTCGTCGTCGACAAGTGGAGGGGGTCGATCCGCAGCAGCTGCCGCTGAAGCACTGGCAGCGAGTAGAGTCGACGATTTGAGTGCGTTGAAACTGAAGCCTGATTCACTCTTGTCCAAGGACGGCAAGGTGGGAAAATCCGCTCGTCGTTTGGACGAGGACTAATGTGTCTTTTTTATGTCTCAGCCCAGGCAGCCGTTCATCATTACAAATAAGCGCGAAGCGTTTCAGAAGGGCGTTTTCCGTCCCGGGCACAACTTGCCTAGCATGACGATTGATGAATTCTTGGAGAATCAAATGAAGCAGGGAGCAATCATTAGCGGTGGAGGGTGAGACCGTTTCGCATGAAAACAGCAATGATCGAAACTTATGAATACGAACAGGAAAATGCCCGAAAAGGTGGTAGCTGACGATAACGACGAGGCTGATGATATCGAGACCTTGAAGGCACGGGCGATGGACGAATTCAAGGATGCCAACCCGAAAGGATGGGGTAACAGAATGAACAAAGGCTGAAACACGCACGCAAGAAAGAGTTTTCGATGGGTGTGCATGTGCGGAGTATAGTTTTACTGAGCATTTTAAATAAATAGTGTGCTATGGATCACATTCGGCGTTTCTCCTGCTTTTGAGTTTTGGCATTCTTTTTTTCGATGCTTTGCGCGGGCATCGCTATCTCTCTGGACCTGAGGTAGACAAGACCCTTAATGGCGGCGGGAAAGGAGGTACCTTCTCTGCATGGGCCTTCTGCATGCCCGCTTTCTTCTGCGCTTCAGCTTCCTTGACTCGCTGCACATTTGTGTTCGCCATCGCTGCCGCTGGAGCAGATGCTGTAGATGATCCGGAATAGAGAAACTCAACCTCGCCATTCTCGTTCTCAATGCATTCGTCCACCTCATATCCGTATTGTCGAAGAAGCCGCTACACGAGCCTTTCTTTCCTCCTTCGTGAGAATTTTTTTGGTTGATTATTGTTGCGTGTCGGATGGATCAGCGGCAGCAGAGTTCTTCTCCTTCTCCAACTCTTCCAACTCTTTCGCCCGTTGTCTATCCTTCTCCGCCTCCGCCACCTTTAACACCTCCTTTTCCTTCTCTTTCTCCATTCCATCGAGAATCTCGACCACGACTGCATCCACCTCGGCTTCGTTGCATGCATTGTCCAATGCCGCCGCAAGAAACTCGACTAGAATTGCCCGCTTCTCGTCCCTGTCCATGCTTTCATCTTCAGCCAGCTGGAAGATGTACTCGGCGCAAGCCTCATCCGCCACGCCCAGTCGGTTGCTCAGCTGTGCGTGCACAAACGAAGTGTCCATATATTTACCGAGATTTATAAATAAAAATGCCCAGTAAATAAAGTTTTGCTGGAAAAAAAGAAAGAAAATGAGCGACAAGGAGGAAGAGCAAGTCGACGCATCTGAAGTGCAGCCCGTTCCAAACAAGAACAAAAAGTACCGAAGAGATAAACGTAAGAGTCCCCGCTTGATTCTGAGTGAGACAAACAAATCAACTGATCCTCAACCACCCCGCTTCTGCTGCTCTTCAGCCTGGGACACGGACGATATCGACAAGTGGGCCATTCAACCCTTCGACTACGAGACGGAAGGCAAGAACATTCCCGCCTTTCTCGAAGAGTCGTCGTTTGCAACCTTGTTTCCAAAGTACCGGGAAAACTATCTGAAGGAGATTTGGGCTGGTGTAACGAGGGCTCTGGATTCGCATGTATGACTTTTCTTCTGTTATCTTGTTTCTGTTGCTTCTTCTTTTGGAGTTTCTGCCATATCCTCCTCCAGCGTTTTTTTTTTTTTTTTTTTTTTTTCAATATCGCCCAAAGTCTCAAAATATTCACGTCAAAATCATGTCAGGGTATCACATGTGTACTGGATCTCATCGAAGGTTCCATGACCGTAAAAACCACCCGGAAAACCCGAGACCCATACATCATTTTCAAATCGCGCGACCTCATCAAACTCCTCGCCCGAAGCGTGCCGTACCAACAAGCCATCAAAGTCCTGCAAGATGACACTGCATGTGACATTATCAAGATTGGAAACATTCTGCGCAACAAGGAACGGTTCGTGAAAAGACGGCAGCGGTTGATGGGCCCACAGGGGAACACGTTGAAGGCGATTGAGTTGTTGACGGGGTGTTATGTGTTGGTGCAGGGAAATACTGTTAGTACGATGGGCCCTTTTAAAGGGTTGAAGGAGGTGCGGCGGATTGTGTTGGATTGTATGAAGAACATTCATCCCATTTATCACATCAAGGTAAGGCCTTTTCATCGTTACTGGTCATTTGGTCATCAAATGATTGACATGCAAACATATTCAGGAACTCATGATCAAAAGAGAACTCGCGAAAGACGAAAAACTAAAGCACGAATCATGGGTTAGTTTACCGCAACCACACAAAAAAAAAAAAAAAAAAAAAAACACTTACAACCGACTGTCTTTCTCTCCAGGATCGATTCCTTCCCAACTTTAAAAAGAAGAACGTCAAAACCAACAAGAAGCCGCTCGCCAAAAAGTCGAAACCCAAGACTCCCTTCCCACCACCGCAAACGCCCCGTAAAATCGATTTGGCAATTGAGAGCGGAGAGTACTTTTTGTCAAAGACAGCCAAAGCGGCAGTTGCCATGGAAAAGAAGAAGGAGGAGCAGAGTAAAAACAGTGAAAAGAGGCGGGCTGAGCGGGAGAAGGCGTTCATTGCGCCGGATGAAGACGGTCCTTCCAAAAAGAAGGTCAAGAAGAGCAAAGATTGATGTGCCTCAGTTGACCCGTTTACTGTTCGCCCGTTTTTGGTGACAGCAAGAATAAAAGTGCAATTTCTGTTGCATGCGGGTGCACAAGAGATTATAACAAGAAAATCGGGGCATTCGATGGACGCCACGCATACCTGGGAGCAGTGGCACTGGGTGCCCAAGCGCAGTGCCGGTGCCGATACGATCGAGCACCAACAACAGTCAGAAAAGAGTGCTAAAATGGCAACAAACTCGGCCGACATCCAACAACTTGTTCTCTCCACGCTCGACACCAAAGGCGCAATCGAAGACTCAGCACAGCTTCTCTTTCACGGGAGCCTAGTCGACCAATCTGCGTTGCTGGGCGTGTTGAACGGGTTAACCTCGAGAGAGGTTTGTGAATCACACATTATATTTCGCACACGTCATTGTATGCATGCTTGTGTATTCCGTTATTGACCAGATGAATACTGCATCGCATATCTCGTACTTAACTAGGTTGTCGCTTTCACCATCATTGAGGTCGAACACTGGGTCCTTACTGAGGAGGGCGCAGGGATTGCCGATGAAGGATCCCCTGAAGTGAAAGTATTCAACGCCATTCCCGAAGGAGACGAAGGCATTTCTATCCCAGCGTTGCAGGTGCGATAGACTCCAATTCACTTCGCTCGAGATGATTCATGGACTTGCGAAAACGATGGATCTCAAAGATGGGAGCTTGGCGTGTGCGTGACATCGTATTGTGTCGCATCGAAAGGGTAATTGAGACGTCCTCAGAGAGAGACGTTCATGATGGCATGAAGTTGTAATGCAATCGGCGCGGAGGACAATCTTCACTTTTTCCTCAAACTTGAACCAACGTAAACGACATCCATCATCGAATCCAGCGTCAAACATTCGAAAACAATCACTCTCTTTACTTACAATATCCTCCCCATCATCTTTTGATTTTAATTTCAGAAAATCGTTGGAGACAGCTACAAGTTTGGTCAGGGTGCTGCCTTCAAGAACAAGTGGATCAAAAAAAGCGCCGCGGGTCTTGCGCGTGCCGTAAACTCTGTCAGCGACAATACTCAAAAGGACTTGCTCAGCATTCGCAACGGAAATGTTCTCGCTGACAAGGTTATGGCAGATTACAAAAAAAGGAAGCTTGTAGACAAAAAGTTGGGCCCTTTTTTTATTACCGCGCAATTTACGAAATGGGTGGCTGATGATGCGGATCGTATTTTGAATCCAGGAAGACATCTTCTTACAGTGTGAGCAAAGGAACCAAGTTCACAACGACGATCGAAAAAGAAGAGACAGATATTACTCAGGAAATGATTCAGAGGTAAATTAAAAATCTTAGCGATGCGTTCCAACTTGAGATTTTGACCATTTCCCTCTCTAGCGGCGACTGGAAGAAAGTGCAGTTCAAAAAGTACAACTTTGCACCGGGTGTCACTGGTGTCGCTCCACGTGGAGGATACCTGCACCCTCTCATGAAAGTTCGCGAAGAATTCAGACAAATCTTTTTGGAACTCGGGTAAGAACTTCCAAACATTCAAGCCATTGTGCGTTTTTGGTATTAACACCTTCATTGTTTAGATTTTCGGAAATGCCAACTAACAAGTTTGTCGACAGTTCCTTCTGGAACTTTGATGCTCTCTTCCAGCCGCAGCAGCACCCTGCCCGTGACGCACACGATACATTCTTCTTGAAAGACCCTGCTACGGATGACAAGTTCCCAAAGGACTACATGGAGAGGGTCAAGAAGGTTCATTCTGAGGGAGGTTACGGCAGTATCGGGTAGAGTCTACTCTTTTTGCTTTTGATGATATTCGCCGACTAATCTATTATTCTTGCGATAGATACGGATACGACTGGAAGAAAGAAGAAGCCGAGAAATTAATTCTCCGCACACATACGACTGCAATCAGTTCAAATATGCTGTACAAGCTTGCGCAAGAGGTTCGCGTTTCCTAACTTCATCGAATTGGATTCTGAGAACTTTCGAACCCAAAAAAATCGCGTCCCTCACAGAAAGAATTCAAACCTGCCAAATACTTTTCCATCGATCGCGTTTTCCGTAATGAAACTACGGACGCAACACATTTGGCTGAGTTCCATCAGCTTGAAGGAGTCGTTGCCGACCGTGGATTGACTCTGGGTGACTTGATTGGAGTCTTACACAGCTTCTTCCAGAAGTTGGGAATCCCAAAAATTAAGTTTAAGCCAGCCTTTAACCCATACACTGAGCCGAGTATGGAGATTTTCTCATGGCATGATGGTACGCATTTTTTCAGATATTTGTTTCAGGGCACTGACAGACTGTTATCTTTTCAGGTCTGGGCAAATGGGTTGAAATCGGAAACTCTGGTATGTTCCGTCCTGAAATGCTGCGTCCTCTGGGTCTTCCCGAAGACGTGAGTGTGATTGCTTGGGGTTTGGGATTGGAACGGCCCACAATGATCAAGTATGGATACGACGACATTCGTGAATTGTTGGGACACAAGGTGAACATTGACATGGTTCAAAAGAATCCGATTTGCAGGTTGGTTGTATTTTTGTTACCCTTTTTTGTGGTGCGTAGGATACACTGATGCTCATCAATTTTTACGCGCCTTTTCGTTAGATTGGACAAGAAGATGGGGAGGGAATTGTAATGGAGTTTTCGATTGGAGGTGGTGGTTTAATTTCGCTAAGGTTTGAAACTGTTCTTCCGGAAGGAAATAAAACAGCAATGCCATGCTGTGACGTCTCTTGTGGCGTGAGGATCTTATTCCTCGAATAAACTCCGAAATGCCAGTAACTGATCTTGATTGCCTCAAATCGATTGGCTGCAAGCACACTTGCGCTTGGTCCAAACTGTTTTCAAAGCAGAGCTGTCGTGATGATTACAGTCCGATTATTCGATCGTTCGAATACGCATTCAAATGCATTCAGTCGTTATTTTGCACAAAAACACAACTTTATTCAGTTGAACAGGCAGATCCAAAACATGCATGCAAAGTTGCTGCCATACAACCTATCCAGCTTCAGTTGCGAAAGCGCGCCAGTCGTCAAGTTTCTACATCTGAGTTCAATTCCGCCCGACGAAAAGACTCGATGCCCGTACGTCTCAAACAAAGGTTGCGATACTTCAGTGGGACCATTGAAAAGCATTAACTGAAGATTGGAAATTATTTGGTCTGTCTGATTCTCCCAGAATTGCTTGCAGACATATTTCGAAGCAATTGCAGCATGACTGAATCGGTACTTTCCATCGTCAGAGACAATCATATGCATCAGCAAATGCACTCTCCCCTTCACTTCTTGATGAACTCCAAAGTTGCGGACCCGTGTTACCGCAACAGGATCCGCCAATGCTGCTTCCATGTCGGTGTGAGCGAGGGAGAGATCAGCTTTGAAGACGCATCCCGGAATGCCACCATAAATACGCAACCGTTCAAGGATTACCTCCTCTGGAATATTCGGATAGCATTGCTAGCGGCACGCTGTCAGCTCATCTTTAGTCCAAACTGGAAAACACCATTTCAGCAGCTGAGTGCGTTTGATAAACTGTTCATAATGATACGACCCAGGTGAAGAAAGATGGACTGGTGAATCATGTCCGGATGACGTAGAGAGTTTCGGGTTGCCAGACTAATTTCTTTGCTTCCTTTTGGGTCAAGTCAGTCAAAGCAATAATAATCGGTGGTGTTTTGGAAAACTACCCTCGTTGGGTTGAAGGAGCGTGGACGACGCTGAGAAGAATTCCCTGAGCGGTGCTTCATCAAGCGATGCAACATGTAGGTGAAGAAGAACGACTTTCCGGTCCCTGGAGTTCCAGTAATTGCAAAAAATCTGAACCCCTTCTCAATTCCTGTCACAAGCATATCAAATACCTCTCCGTAACACTTTCGGACATAAAATTTCCGAATATCCTCCAATGGATTGGGCAGTAGCGCTTGCAGTGGCGAAACAAGGCAGTTGTACGCGAACCGTGCCTTTTTGAAAGCTTTGGAACGGGTAGTCATTTCAGAATCCAGACAATCGTCGATGCGCCGCTTTTTAGAGGCGGACATAGCCGATTCCAGATCAGCAGCAACCGATAGACTGCTTGCTTTTTTGATGGTGGTGTGTAAGCCGTATGGATAGTGAGATAGCCTTTTCTTCTGTGAAATAATCTCCAGAAAGAGCGTTGAATTGGGCCGATTTCGTGATTCGCTTGTTGTTCTTGTAGCAGAGATGGATTCGGGCAGCAATCGGGAAAGCGCATAAAAACGTCGCGTTAATGGCATCCTTAATACCGCCAAGT
This sequence comes from Chytriomyces cf. hyalinus JEL632, assembly GCA_025435555.1. NCBI lineage: Eukaryota > Fungi > Chytridiomycota > Chytridiomycetes > Chytridiales > Chytriomycetaceae > Chytriomyces > Chytriomyces cf. hyalinus JEL632. Next base: position 119,371 of record JAIWWG010000032.1, on the reverse strand, counting down.
CGTTTTATGCCGCTGACATTGACTTCGGCGATATCAAGTGTCTTGTACTTGACGTTGAGGTAGCGGTCGTCTGTCATGAGCCAGGAGCAATCAAATACAGATGTAGGTGCCTGCTGGTACTCTGTGAAAGTGGAAAGGAGTTTATCGTCATTGTTTCCAGAACTTGCGATTCCAGCACGTGATCGCAACGGACAAAAATAAATTCTCACGGAAAAATTTACGCCGAGTCATGCAAAAGTTCATGTTTTACAGTTCTTCAGCCAAATACAATCAAGACCAAAATGATAAACAGCACAATGATGATCAGGTTTGCGCGCATGTCTGTCCCGCTTGTGGCAGTTACATAACCCAACCGCTGGTTCACGTTTCCAATTCGCGACTGTGTGGTGTCAACGGCAACGGTGGTTTGCTGCAATAAATCGACATGGTATTCCAGTTCTTCGCCAATCTGAATCCCGATTTGTTTCTGCCGTAGGAGGGTGTTGCTGAGGACGTCCAAATGCGCGTCTTGGTCTGGTATTTTCGCAGTGTTAACTCTGTGGTTGGTAAGGTTTGGCAAAGAAAGAATTCACCGTCGATAAGTCTGTTGTGCAGTTGTAAGAGTTCGCCAGTTTGTAATGCTTCGCTGTCGTTTTCGTTCTGATTTCCGCCATTGGACAACAACGCTGCCGCCCCTGACGATGACGAAGTGGATGCGGAAGTTGAAAGTAGTGCCGCCCTTTGCTGACGTGACTGAAGCAGTTGTTTCCTGAATACGATCGCCCTCAACAGTTTAAAAACTAAGCAGCGAAATTTTATGCGGTATCTCTGACCTCGCAGTATCTCGGTCCCGCGTTTCCTCCTTCCCAGGCCTCATTAAATCCAACCGGTCAATCTGTTTCGATAACGACAGCAACTGTCCTTCCCACCGTCTTAATTCGTCCTTTGGTCTGAACACAATGAAATTCATTTCAGTGGCGGCAGAAATGGCACAGCTAAAACTCCTGAACAAGCGTCCCCACCTGACTCTGGCCAACTCTTCCCTCTCCAGAAGCTTCTCGAGCCTTGAAACGCCTTCTCGTAATGCGGTCGCATTAGCGTCCAAGTGTTTCTTGTAGTTTTCTGTTTCGATTCCAGCATTCGCAGCTGCCTTCATCTCGACGGCAGTTGAGAAAGAGTCATCGATTGTTGCAGATAGAAGTGCGAATTGGCCGTCCCTGGTATGTGTGTCATGGTCAGAGTTCAGCTTCTTTTGTTGGGGGGCGTGAATGGGTCACCATTCTCCTGCCATTGTTTGATGGCAAATATATATTTTTAAAGTCGTTTGCAACTAAATTTGTGTTCAATGCTGGGCGAACCTTTGCTACTATTGAAATATTTGCACTTTTCCCTCATGATAACACTTCTTTATGCTTAGGACGACGAAACAAAACTGGGCATTATCAAACTGGTCTCACAAGCTCGCCAGGCGCTAAATTCGGCGCAAGATCCCGTGGACATGTTCCAAAACATTGATGGCTATTCCGCTACAACAATGGACCTCTCGGTCCGTGCCATTGAAACGCACTATCAGTACTTGCAAGAGACTGCGTTTGTGCAAAGCACCTACGAAGTCGAAGAGCTGCTGCCGAGTGTTTTGAAGGCCCTCCCCGACTATTTTATTTTGGAACATTGATACCTTACCTTCTTTCGCGTACCCATATCCATATTTTTATAATAGATTCTGCTGGGTTTAGGCGCTTGAGTCGAGAAAAAAGACAGTCTACCACGCAATTGCGCCCAGCTAAATGGGATCATAAACAGGGCATGTTTTACACACAGTATGCACAAGGTTGTTAAATTCGTCAGCAACTAAAATTTGTATTTCTTCATTTCTGCCATTCGAAGCCGCAGCGTTTCATCGTCTTCACTCGCCATCTAAATGCATTGCGGGATGTCAGGTTAAATGCAGTCATTCAGATCGAAACCTCAGCAAAGGAGCTCACCATATTTTCCAAAGCTTCTCCATCCACTTCCTCCTCCTCCTCCTCGTATTCCTCATACTCTTCTCCTTCCTCGTACTCTTCATACTCGCCGTCCTTTTCTTGCTTTTCTACAGAATTACCGTCCCCGGGCTTGTCGTGCTCTGTCCCACTTGGCACTTCGGCTGGAGTTGCTTCCTCATCATCGTCAATCGGCAAACCGCTCTCCTTTTTAGCCTCAACACTCATATTCGCATAGGCTTCCGGCAAATGCTGCTTCCACATTTCCCAGTCGTTTTCCTCGACCCCATCTTCCAGTTCAAGCACATCTCGCGCCGTCTCAGTCTCTTCCTCTAATCGATCGGCAACGACGGGAAAGATTCGTTCGACAATCTCGTTCAGCTTTGCATAGGTGCTTTTGTAACCTCGCGTGAATTCGAGTTTGATTTCTCCACTGGGATCGATTGTGAAGATTCGACTGAGTGGGACTTGAACTGCACGATATGATTGCACATCGGTGATTCGGTTACCGAAACCTGCATAAAACGGTCGTGCGTTGGGTCCAAATAGGCGCTGAATATCGCGAAGACAAGCGATTTTGAATTCAAAAGGCCGACGCTGGATTACTTCTCTGGTGTTGAAATCGACATGAGCTCATCTCGAAGAGGAAACCAAAACCTTGAAGTAAAAAGAGTACCTGTGAAAGGCAGTAAACAGTCTATCAGGACTCATGACGACCGGACCCTCTGGCAGCTTAAACTTGTCCTGATCCACTTTTTTCAAGTAATCTCGCGTGTAATTTGCCTGGCCAATCGCGCGCGATGTCAAATAAAGTATTTGGTAGTTGTTTTTTCGAATGTTTGTGTACAGCGATGCAACGCCAGAATGCGTCCAATCCTGCCCCACCATTGTAAACACATGGCCCAAGACATCTGATCTGCAGGAAGTCGATGCAGCACTTTGAGTTAGACCATCGCCGAATTTTCAGCGATAACCAATAAATTCAGTCACTTTGTAATCGTCCCATCCACATCGCTAATCACAACGCGCGTATCATGCTCCCACAGGAAGATCTTACTCGTACAAATGGCAGTGCCTTGTAGCCGACTCGTTACGCTGAAACTGATTGTATTCACGCCCTTATTCAGATTTAATCCTTTCAACTGCTCACTCGTCATTCGCAATGATTTGATGTATTTCCTCCGTCCCGCCCCACTTTTCTCTTCATCGACACTTTGCCCGTCGGCAGCTCCGTCCACGCTTCCCGCCACATGTGGGGGAGATGAACCGCTGACAGCAATGTCAGGCACAGCAACAGTGATAGCTTCTGCAGGTGGAGATGTTCCTGTTGCTGCAGCGGTCGCTCCATTCAATGCTGCCGCCGCTGCCGTTGTTGGCCCTGATGCAGGTGCAGGAGCACCCCGGCTCCACCAAGATCTCAGGTTGCCGAAACTGCTGTACTTCCGTGGTTCATCTGAAGTAGGCCCTGCTTCTCCCATTCCACCGATATCGACCCCATTTCCTGGCGTACCGTTCGTATTTGAGGTGCTTTCGTGATGGCGCAAGCTTTTTTCAATCAATCGATGCATTTCGTCCTCGGGTAAACTCTTGCCGAAAGCCATCCAAGAGATGAGAACAGGAGCAACGACGCTCCAATCGTAGTATCCACCGCTTCCGTTCTTTAATCGAACAATTAGATTCGGGTTCAATATAATTGATGAAGGGTCAGCAATAAAAGCGTTGTAGTCGATTTGATGTTCAACAAAAATTCGGGAGGCCGACTCAATTGCGGAATCAGAGTTTTCTGCGGGAATGACAAGTGCAGTGAGAGCTGAAGCGATGGCTGATTTCCCACACAGGCTCAATTCGAAAAATTGCGCAGATATATCTGAAAAGTCAGGTGGGTTCGACAAGAGAGGAATTGCGGACTTGATCCAATCGTCAGTGAGCATGAAGATACTATCAGGGATGAGTGGAGGCTTACCAAAGATACCATCCGCGAATCCAAGTACGACATTGGAGACGGACTGGTAGCTCTCAATGAAGGCGGTTTATCAGGAGGAGCCATCTGATCGGGAAAGGATGAGAGGTAGTTGTCAACCTTCTCGCCAACAGTCACGGACGGTTGATGCATGTCAATGACTGTAGATTCGGGCAGTGCAGACAAAGATGAAGTATATGCAGCAGCTGTTGTAGAAGTTCCCTTTTGCAATGCAGCGGTTAAAGATGAAGCGACAGGAGCCTTGCTCGCCGACGGTAAAGGAACTTTTTCATTCAACGCCATGGCTCCTTCGATACCAGAATTTTCTTCGACTGAAAGTTCGCTGGTAGTTCCAGCCATCCCAGTCGCTGCGGCGGTGTTGGATGTTCCAAGATTACTTCCATCGGCTAAACCTGATGCACGGTTTTCTTGCTGATCTGATTCTTTTTTCTTTGGAAGCCCTCCCCAGTTCCATTGCCAATCAGGTGAACCCACAGGCATGTAATTGGGCCCATGCATGTTTGGTACTCCCAGTTCTTGTTTATTGCTGGATAACGTCCCAAGGCATATAAAGTTAGCCAGCGGTGCAAGATGTCGCAAAAATGGCTACTTTACTTGATGTTCATGCTTGCGATCTGATTTTCCAAAGGGTCCATGTTGGTGTTCTTCGTGTCACTGGTGGCGCCGGTGTCTGAAATTTCGAAGTTTGTCCGCTGAAGAACAGTTCAAAGGTTCGACGCGTCAAGATACCTCCGATAACTTTTCCTTCCGCTGCATTGCCTCCATCAGGTAAATTATTGTTGTCCGTTTCGCCCTGTTTGGGCTCTGAAGCCTCACCCAGATCAAAGCTCTCCGTTGGCATCTATTTACTCGCGTTACTCAGAATCAGTAGAGTACTGATGAGAGATTACTACCTCTGCAAACAGCGTGGCAGCCTTAATGATCGGTGATGTTGCGTACTCAGACGGAGCGTGTTCGAGTTCGTCCAGTTCAACCACAAAAAAGGCTTCGCCAGCCTCTCCCACTTTCATTGGGATATCGACAGCTGTCTCATTGACAGTAATGACCACCTGTGAAACAAAGAAGATGAGAATGAAATCGCCAGTCTTCGAATTATATCGCCACACCTTCTTCTCTGTCGGTCTGAGCAATACCAGCTTTCCGAACCGCACGTGAAAAGGTGAGCACGCCAGTTCGCCATCCTTCCCTCGCACGACAACAATATCGATTGCGCCGGACAAGGTAGATGGGTTGATTGTGGATATGTCGCCCCAGAAATCGGCGACGCTTGAGACGACCTGTATTGATGGTTCGAAGAGAGGGGTAGTTGTATGTGTATGGATGTGCGCGAGTGAGTGAGTGTCTGTGTGAGTGTGGGTCGTGATCAGACCTTCCACATTTATCCGGAATCTGGTTAAATTTTGCGACAGTGCGAACAACACTTCAGCAGTTGGAATGGATCTTCATTTCGATTTCGCAGTTGCCATTCTGCAGACCTGGCACGCGTTTTCTGCTATATCCAAGCTACCCAAACTCACTTCCAGACCTCTTGTTCAAGCTGGTCGACAAAGACGGCATGCATATTTTCAGCGTTTCCAGTTTATATATGTACTCATTCAGGAGTGGTAGTTTTGCATTCATCCATTCCCAACAGATGGTCTTGTTGGAATTTCAGATGCTGCCGCGAATGAGCCACAATAATGAGGCACAGTTTCAAAGAATATTAAGAGTTGGTTTTATGTAGGTATAGGTATAATCATCACAGTGCGTCCACGTCACGCGTTCCAACAACATGCCGAATCATGTGCTCCTTTGCCAGATCCGACACAAGCCAATGCAAGCAACCGCCAAGAGACGCGCAGAATAAAACAAGCGCCAACTCGTACCAACTCTTGACCAGCGTTGCAAACACCAAACACAGCTCATTCCAGCGCAGGTGGACCATGGCACCGACCAAGATTGCAAAGAAAAGAATGAAAAACATGACGGCCCCGAATAAGATCATGTCTGCGCAAATGATGCCCCAAGCAGTCATGGGTACCTTTGTACGGTTGATGGTGTATAGATGAGACAGTGTTTGCCAGTATCCGCAGACTCACCTCAATAACGTTGTAAAGATCGTTGCAGCGAGAGCATCGCCAGTTTGAAATGACGCCATTTTGATCGAGCCTCGGTTTTGGGAGCATTGAAACGAATGAGTTGACACACTTTTGATGGACCTTTGAAAAATATTGAAGATAACGCGTTTATAAGAACAGCGAATTTTTTATCTTCGACAAGGCAGCTCACCCATTGCAAGTCAACATCCTAATCAGTATATACACGAGTCAATGAATGCCATGATATGAAAGTATGATCAGATCTCACCTTGCAACCATGACACACACGAATCAATGGATTGACATCCGTCTCGTCGCTCTCCCAGCAGCACCAGCACTGGCCCTTTCCATTTGCATTCTTCTCTGGTGCAGCATCTTTCTCCTTCTTAAATTCTTTTGAATCTGCATTTGCAGTTGGCAAATCCTTCTCCGCTTTCATGGGAATTGCGTCAGTTGTCGCAGATTTGTTCTCAGCACTTTCGAGAGTTAAAGAATCTTTCGATTCATGTTCCGCGTCCATTTTGGTTGCATCTGCATTCGATATCTTCGGATCAGGAGTTGCTTCAACGTGTTGGTTCTTGACTGGACTTGGCGGGGGAGACGCGAGTGAGTTTGACGGATCCTGGCATTGCGTCCAGACTGACTGCGTCTCTTCTTCAACCAGTAGACTGGCTTCTAACGCACTCGTAAACTGCTGCACCTCTTGAATTGAAGAGTTAGATCAACACTTCATGATCGGTGTTCGATCAGGTTATTTGCGGATAGATACCTTGCTCTACTGCCCTGGTTATTCTTTTGCGCAGTTCAGAAGTTTCATGCTTCACAAGCTGCGCCAGTCGTTGGTCTCCTGCAGGAACCATGTTTGATTTGAACAAAATTCCTGTTCAAAATGGTTTCCCGAGTTATTTATGATTATTATGATTATTATTTTTATATCACTACAAAAAGCACTGCCGCATGCGCTGCGCTCGTGTATCCAAGGGCAGCTTGTTCTCAAGGCTGCCAATTAAATCTGCCAGCACTGTTTTTTTTTGTTTTTTTTTTCAGTCAGGAAACAGAAGAGCAACAAAAACGGTAACTACCAACCTGCTTTTTCTTTACGCGAAGACATTTTGAGGAGAACTTTGAGTCTCGGAACTTTTTGAATTTCATCCATACAGTTGCATACGAATTCGGCATCATCTGGAACACATATCTCATTCAGCATTCAATACTCATATGAAAATACAACCCCACCTTCAACGATTCCAGTGAAAGCGCGAAAAACATCCGGAACAACGCTCGGGTTCATGACACCACTCAAGAGTCTAAAAAAGAACGATACTGGCGTGCGTTTGACATACGACTGCCATTCAAGTTCGTCACTTTTCAATGCTTTCCAGTCCGTCTCAAATTCAAGCGATGTTTTTGCTGGGCCAGCAATTTGAGGTTTGGGGCGAGACGCGTTTTTCGGAGCAGTTGGGACCGATTTTTCAGTCATTGGATTGGGAATGTCCGTAGGGGTACCAGGACAGGGAATGTCACTGGGTTGCGAATGGTTCGAAGTTTGAAGAGGCACCACTGCATCGTTTTCGTCCGCGTCAGAGTCTTCATCCACTTCTTCAACTACGATTTTTCGCACAGCTTTAACATTCCCAAGCATTGCCGCCGCAGTTTCGCAGTCACTGTTTTGCACAACTCCCGATCCAGATGCAAATCCAGGCTGCTTCATTGATGTTTCACGGACAACATCTGCTGCCGCTTGATAAGCATTCTCCATCCCCTTGTCCTCTACAAAAACAGGATACCCATCCGTCTTTTGCTTTCCTTTATCCAATGGTTTGGTTCGGGTTTTGTTGTTCCTGGAAATAGGAGCGGCCCTCTCTCGCTGCACATTTCCACAAGAAGTCCCAAGCGGCGTCACAATTTCTCCTTCAACCTGCTCATCTTCTCTCATTCGGTCTTCTTCAACTTCTTCGTCTTCTTTTATCAAACTGCGGCCGCGCTCAACATACCCTTCACCGCGATTCAACAATTTCTTGACATCTTCGCTGCCATACGCGTCTTCAAACTGTTTCAACACTTCTGCACGAAGTCTAATTGCTTCAAATGTTCCGTTTTGTGGCGCGAGAACTGTAAGTGCCGCGTCTAAATCTCGTAACGAGTCCACGTATTTCCCGCGTTTGCAAAGAGCCAATGCGCGTCGGAGGTATGATTTGTAATGTGTTGATTCATCCTTGAAATCAAGAGCAGCTGCAAAATGATCAAAACGTGAGTTGTTTGTTTTTTGAGTATGATGCTGTGTGGAGGTCACCTGTAGCATCGTGCTCCGCTTTCGAGTATTCTTTCATTTTCAGATGGACAAGAGATCTGTTGTTGTAGACAGTTGCTTGTGGCTTGATATCGAGACTCCTTGTGTAGTACGTCAACTGAGCCATAAAATCGATAAGAATTGGAGTAATCGATTCGCAGTATTTATTATTGATCGCAATCGTTTTTTTAATGGTTGGTTTGTTATGAATTGGTATTTTTGCGGTTTTTGTTTTGAAGGGAGGAGTGAAAACATGTCAGAAAACATGTCAGAAAAGAAGAATACAAACAATGGTAACAAGCATATCAACAAGAGCGGTGAGTTTGGAATCTTAAACGGGGCAGCGCAACGGCCAAAGAGCGTGTTTACTCACAGCATCAACGTACTCTTGCACCTTGAAGCATTCATTTCCTTTTTCCTTTTCGCGCTCTGCCAATTGAGTCGCAATCACGTCGTTTTCAAGTTCGCGAGAAGGACGTACGTCTGGAATCTTTGCATTCTTGACAGCAGAGGGTTCAGATATCCGCGTTGAGTTGAACGTTTCTTTCTTGGCTGAAATGTCTGCTTCCGTAGTTTCCAGCTTTTCGAGCTCTTTATCCACGTCAAATTTGTCCCAGACTCCGTAATCGAACGACTTTATCCGATGTTTCTGCTGTGGAGCGTCGGTAATTTGAGCGTCCATTTCGCTATTGACCTCTTGAATCAAAATCTTTTTCGGCTCGGGCGATTTGCTCCTGTCGACCTCTTTGATCAAGATACGGCCAGAACTACTCTTCAGAGGCTGTGGCTGAGCCGGGTGCGACGGGCTTGGACTCCGGCTTTTTCCTTGTTTCGATCCCGCCTTCTTTTTTTCACCGACGGGATGTGCCAAATGCATTTCAATTTGTCGAGCACGTTTCTCTTGTTTTCTCTTGATGCGTTCCAACTCTCTTGCATATACTTCAACTTCGTCCTGGAAACGCACGGCTTTCTTTTGATGTGCTTCATCGTTTTCGTCAACATTGTCGGAAGAGAGACTTGACGCTCGGCTTCGCATTTTGAGAATTGATTTCGGTGGTGGTTTTGATTTTATAAGGGATCGTTGTTCAGAGGAGTCGTCATTGTCCGAGCTGCTGCTGCTGGTGCTTTCGTCCGAATGAAGGTCCTTATCAGGAGACCCACGCACGCAGATGGCGCTATCCATTTTGCGCAGAGATTTTCCAGCTTTCTCAGTTTGCGAACGCAGGATCGAGTCCTTTTGTTTGATGGATTGTGTCCAAGTTGCCAAGTCGAGTTTCGCGGCATCCTCGTCTGAGCAGGAGAAGGTGGGTTTTGGAGGCATTTTTGGGTCCTTTATCCTGGGGAATAAAGAAGGGGTTAACTTGTGAGTCAATGCTGTTGTGAAAGGAGAAGGAAGGAGGCGGAACGAAATGGAAAATTTTTCCTTGACGATAATTGATTCACGAACACTCAAATTCGGTGGCACCGCAGCAAGACACTTTCGCGTGTTTGTTCAATGGATTGGAATGTGCTGCTGTGATGAGGGACGGGCGGTGGATGCTGGAAGGAGGATCGGAAGGAGAGGCAGATGGTGAGAAGGATGGGGCGAGGGTGCGAGCTGGAATGGAGGGCACGGCAGGATCAGCCCAAATACACACCTTGCAGCCATGGAAGCATCGAGGTGCACAATCTTATCTTCAAAGGCGCGTTCTAGTTCGGGATAGATACCCTCCTTGCCAGACCTGCGCGAGAGATACAAAGGAAAACTAGTCAGATTCAGCAGTATCAAGCACACATCACAACACGATCGATACACACCTCAGCACACGCAGCAGACTGACGAGACGGTCGAGATCCTTCGCCGAAGCTGTCTGCAGGAACGAGTAGTCCAGGCACTCGACATCGTAGTCTGTGATGCAGTCATCGCTGTTTGCATGCGCATCCTGCTCTCCTCCCTTTGCAAATGTGTGTGCAAACTGGTTCACGTCCGACTGACTCAGGTCCATTCTCAAATGTTTTTCTTTGTTTTGTCCAAGTCAAAATGTCGCCTTTTGATTTGCTGGGTGGCTCGGCAAATAAATTTAAAAAGGAAATAAAAATGACCTGTGAACCAGAGGAGATGTGGCCAAGTCACGAGTTATTTACAGCGTATTTATTGCACAAATACAACAATTCAACGCGCATTATCAGTGCAGGAGACACCGACCAATCGAATCGACCAATCGAATCGAAAGATCCAAGAGATAAATACATAAAAGCAAAATGAGTGAAGAAGAATGCTTGCAAAAGACTGAAATTGCAGGAATTCAGATACTGTCCTTTTTTATGGCCGTCAGATGCTCAACAATTCATACTTTTACGCGCCAATGAGGTGGATAAATCTTCAGTCTGTCGCAGTTAGAATTCTTCACGAGATCCTTCAACGGTATGACGGAAGTTCGTTTCTGTACGAGACAACAAATTGTACGATCGCTAAAATGAGTGGTATTTTCATGACCAAACAGGAGCCACGGAAATTCTTAACTCCAACTCCTTCACGGCACTTCAGTCTTTGTTTCAGCAAAATTGCCGTGAATTCAAAAGTAAAAATAGTCGAGCTTCTGTTTCACCCACAACCATGATCCCTTAGATATATATTATCCTGCCAGTGACCGTGTTGTGTATGTCATGTATGTTTTGTCAATGGACAAAAATGTTAGAAGTCAGGTAGTCCTTTGCATGTGGCTGTCTTGCATCGCATTGTGTCGATGGGCCTGCCTGCTACTTTGGAATGGCAACTGGTTCTGAAGATTATTTTTGATATTGATTTTGGTCCAAATAAGTGCCTCAATAAAAATCCCAAAAGAAAGGTTTTCTTCATGAGTTATTTACCCGTATTTATAACGGAATACTGATGTTATATATGTATTTCTGAGACTCGCCTTTTTGGAGGAAATTTTTTTTGTTGTTCCCAAATTCACGGATGAAGTGGGGCGACGAACGCAGGTCAATGAGCAAGACAGGTGGGAACTCCTCTTTTTCCAGCAGAATGAAATCTGAGCATCTTTGACGCGTACAGTGCATCACCGATGAGCGGTCCTCCTCATGTTTGATCAGGCGGAGCGAACATGAAAATATGGCGTACAAACATCGTAACTTGTACGAAAATTCGGTGATTAAGTCTATTTATTGGTCTATCTTTCATACACTCACACTGAGGCCCTAACATGGCGGCTGACTTCAGATTTAAAAAAATCCTTCAACAGATAATACGTGAACACACAAAGAAAGTAACACAGACACAGCATCAATCCCGCAAAAAAAGTCAGTCCCAGCTGAAACGAGCGTCCAAACGGTAGCCACACATCAAATATGAGTTTCTGTGGCACAACAAATGTTTCATAGTACCAGCTGTAACTACAGCTGAGGAAGACGACCGACGTGCTCAGCAGCAACAACAATACAGCACGACTCAGGTACGCGTCATGCATCACCGCCGTGATAAGCGCAACCGGCTTTTCGTAGACAGTGTACGCGTCTTTGCATCGAGAACATGAGAACCGAACAACGCGTTCTTGTCGAGGCACGTGGTTCAGATCCCAGTGTTGGTTATTCATGTTCAAGTCAACTGGATCGTGTTCTCGCGGCGGAAGCTTTGATAGGTACGCGTCGATGCATTGCTGGTGGATAAACTGCAAGTCAGGGTCTTTACAGCCGTGGCAGACACGGATGAGCGCATTTTCACGGGTTTCGCACGTTTCCCAGCAGCACCAGCACCGGCCCTTCTTGTGCTCAACCATCTCCTTCTGCTGCTCGAGATGGATGCCGGGCATGCACGTTTCCTTGTTTGTGACTGAATCTTCCGAGGTGGGCATTTTATTGTGTTTTGATTGCGCCAGAAATTTAGTTTTTTGAGGTTATTTTGTTTCTCCGACAATTTTCTCCGACGCCACACTTTGTCTGACAGCGTGACAAGGACCCGTCGGCGCCGCATGTGTAAATGCGGTTATCATTCACTGAAATCCGCATCACTCCGCATGTCGACATTCCGCTTGCTTTCTCTGAACTTCCTAGGAACCCACGACGGGATAGGGCTGATTCATCCGCATTCCGTCCTTCATTTCCAAACATTTCCAAATCCCTCACCTGGATTTAAATGAGGAAAATTGAGTTCTTACAGACCTTGATCTCACCGCCTATTGCACCGGAAATCAGCAATCCGTTGCTGTCATCGACAAACAGAGATTTAACTATGGGCTCATGCGCGCGGAAGGTTTCGCGGTGACGCATCTGACGCACGTCAAAAATAACATCTTTCCAGAGAGGTTTTCCGTTGAACGATTGGTTTGTGAAATCTGCCAAAATATCCTTAAGTATTTCATTATTAGCTGGACAGCAAGTTACGAGCGCGCACCTGAGAATCAGAGTAAAAAGCCCATGAAATATCTCTCGTTGAAAGCGATTCTGAAACAGCCACAGCTTTCCCCTCCACGACAGGAAGTGCAGACAACAGCAGCCTTGCAAAACACACAAAACGGGCGCCGTTCTCATCAATGGATCGCTTCTGCTGCTCCACTTGCACAAACGAGTCCATTATTGCGAATAACTTAGTTTGATCTTTGGCAGATAAATACGGGAGCAGGATTTGATGTTCCGTCAAATGTTCAATCAAGAAGTCGAGATGGCTTTTCGTGAAACTTCCAATCTGATGCGGTGACATATTCATAATCTGATCGAGTAATAAGATCTAAATCTTCTGAAACCCGCGAATTATTCTGGCATTCGATAGGGTATGCGTATTAGTTGCAAGCAAATATAAGATGATTCAACCAATTTACCACAACATCGTTCACACAACTTAAGTACGCAACATCTCCTGCCACACTGACTGAAGCAGCGCTGACAATCAAACCCAAGTTGGGAGAAAGGAAAAATTCGCGCGTCCAAGTTCCGGCCATATGCCGGCACCAAGAGGCACCCAGCTGAAAGCGCGACACATTTTCACTGTGGGTGCCCAAAAACTCGTCAAGATTCAAACTGAAAACATTGAGTAATCCGCTGGATGGGGAATGCGCGAGAATGCTCAATTGCGGTGGGAAAATAGATGGCTGAAAGCTTGGTTGGTATAGTTTGAAATGATAAATGAATCAAGGGACATATATTCAATAAGTATCTGAATCCAGTTTCGCAATGTGCGAAACTTCCACTCGCCCTTGAAACGCCTCAATGTCCAATTGCGCCTGGGTACCATAGACGGTTTTGAGCATCAGCAACACTTTTGGAATCCTGCGATGTTGCAATCTGCTCACCTCCATCAATCCCGGAATTCCCAACGTCGAATCCCGCCTTTCTCTGCCACACCAAACAAAAGAGCTGGCCCATCTTCGTCCTGCTCCACTGAGAGACCCATTCCAGAACTACTCGCAGAAAGTTTCGATTTCGATAATGCACGCCGCGGGCCATGCGATGCGTATGCAAAGGCATTTGATACTGCGTACGGTTGAATCCAATGAACTGTTGTTTTCGCGTCAGTAACAATCGCTGCGCGCATTTGAAAGTCGACTGGTGCAGGAACGGTGCCCGAATTGATGTTTGAATTGCCATGGTTGCCTGACGAACTTGAATACGCAAACGGATACGTGGCTGAGGACTCAAATGCGCGCATCAGAGTCAAGCATCACTGAAATCAGCGCATTCGGTGGTTGCGTATCTCTGAAAGAATTCGAAACAGCGCCTTAGTGAGCATATCTCCACTCGAAGCTCACCACAGGTATTGGATGGGAAATGTACACAAAGCCGAAACCGATTTCTGTCACGGGTTTAGAGATTGTTCATAGTTATGCAACGATAATTTCAAAATCCCTCACCTTTCAGTTGATCTGATTTGTGCCTCACTTTCAGAAATCTGTCCTTCTGGAATATGCATTCAGAGAGGTGTTGCATCACTTCACTGATAAGGCTAGTACCTCTGCGAGAGACGCAAAGAATTTGGAATCGGGCGAAAAGACGATTTTGGATACTTGTGATGCGGCGCTGAAGTTTGATGATGGGAAATTGACATTTCGAAAGCTTGGACGCAGACACTGAAAAACTCACGGTTGGTCTCAAATGAGTATGCTCTCCGTGTCTTGACAAATATTCCACAAATGGCAGTTTGCTCAACCAGCAATCAGATGTGAAGCTAAGAGCGCGCGTCAGAGTAACTTAGCTGCGGAACAAGTGTTCATACCGTCGTGGCTCCAGTCCAGACAGTTTACGTTTGCGCACAGCTCATTGATACTTCTCCACATGAAAGGAAGTACGGATAACGACGCAGCGTAGACAAACACGCGACCTCGGACAGACACACCAGCAACGACGATCTCGTCCTTGACACGCACAGTGAGCGCATTCACGGCGCCGTCTTTATTGATGAGATGCGTGCATTCCACACACGGATGGAGCCAGCGTGCTTTGAGGATAGGTGGAAGCGTACGTGGCGGCAATTGGCGGTGGCCTGGTTTTTACGAAGGAGTTAAGCCTTTTGTTTAACAGAGACAGCGTCCATGCATCTCCGCGCTTCTGCCTGTCTGGCATACAGAAGTGAGATCTGAACTTCGCAGCTTCACCGAAAAGATGCGCGCACTCGGATACCCGCGTCTCATCTCCATGGACTCGTTCAGACAGTCCAACTTTGACGCGGTTGCTGATATTCTGTTCTGGCTTGTCAAAAAGTACCATTCTTGCTGCTGCCCATCAACATTTGGCTCACTCATAGCCTTGCTTATTCTTTTTCCAGCTACGATCCATCTGTCGATATTTTGGACGACATTGAAACGGAACAAGATCGTGTCCACTTAATCAAGTCCATCGCGACTTTTATGGTATCTCATTCGCTTGCTGATGTCATCCAGAGCCTACCGTTGACATCAAATACTATCGACCTTGTGGCATGCAGGCTTCAAAAGCAAACATCAAACTGAACACTCGAAAATTATACGCCGCCGATGGATACGCCGTTCAAGAACTCTACAAAATCGCATCACTTTTATATGAAGCCAACCGAATGCACAAGAACGACGATTTTGTAAGTTTGAATTTTTCTGTCGCTGGTGAAACGCAAAGAAATGCGACTCACGCGATTTCGCAGGATAATCTCGTTCAACCGCCTCTCGACATATCTTCGCGCCTCGCGCAACTGAAATCCTGCCGCACGTTAGCTGTGTCTATTACAGATCAAGGCTCGAAACTCTACGACAGCTTGAAACTCGAACTCGAACTGCGCGATATTCGTCAGCAAGTCATTTCGCGGCCGTTTGATTTGCGCAGCATGGAGAAGGCAGTCATGAGTGCAATCGAAGCCCTTAAACAGCAGATTGCAGAGACGCGTGCTGGGTTGGAGGGGTTGAGTTCGGACGAAAATAATCTTGTAGCCAAAATTGAGAAAAGAAAGATAGAGTTGGAGAGGGCTGAAAAGAGACTTAAGAGTTTGCAAGGCGTACGGTGATTATTATTACTCTGTTTATGGGTACCCTTCGTTCATGTGATCTCACCTTCGCCGTTCGATGAATTGCAGGCCAGCGTACATGGACGAATACGAAAAAATCGAAGTCGATATGGTCAAGCTTCACGAAATTTACATGGACAAGTTCAGGAACCTTTCATACCTGGAACAGCAGCTCGACGAACACGATCGAATTGAACAAGACAAGTTTGAGGTGACAACCATTGCTGTTGAACAAAAGCAAGATTCTGAATTACAAACAAAATTAGGAAACCGAGCAATCGTTGAAAAAGATGCAAAGTCGCCTGCGCGAAGAAGAAATGCAGCTGCTTCGCGGTGATAAAGAAATGCACGAGTCTGTGAACGGCGCTGGCGGGAGACCAAGCAGGCCGCATGGTAGCATGAGAACGAGATCACCTTAGTCCTATTCCTAAACGCGACTTTCAAAATTCAGCTGCCGGTCGTCGAGAGCGCATGAAAAAGAGTGACATGGAAGATTCAGACTCGGATGGAGCCGAAGATCCTGACGGCGATAGCGAGGTCTGAGAGTATTATATGTCTATTATCGGCGAGCGGAACTTACAAAATCATATAAAAGGGTGAAGATATATCTGTAGGTATATCAGACGGAGAATCGAGCGATGCTGAGACTGCGGAGGACACGCGCGAAATCCGGGATCGCAGACCAGGGGAGGGAAGAAGCAGAGCAGCTACACGTAACGACGACGGTCCTTCTGAACTGGCGGAAAAGCTGTCGTCCGGAGACTTGATTGACAGGAAGGAAGACGGAAACTCGGACAGCGATGACGAGCTCGATGAAGACGACCCGCATTTGCACAGACACCCGGCGGAGGAGGACGATGAGGACGAGGAAGACGCTGGACAGTCGGAGAATGACGTTTAAAACTTGGAAATAATAAAACAGGATCGGACATGGACATTTTTTGGTTGTTTCATTCTTTTTTTTTTTCTCATCAAGAAAATGGGATTCAGCAACGAAGAACTCGAAGGCAACAACATTTTCATTGCAGCCTCAGATGGGCGTCAAGACTTGGTCGAGTACTACCTCGCTAACGGCTGCAGCGTGACGGACCAGGACGATCTCGGCTACTCTGTCTTCCACGCCGCCGCATCTTACAAGTAACGATTTTATCCATCTCCACCTGATTTATCCATCTCCTCTCATACTCAACAATCCCACACAAACTCAGCCACATCTCATTGATGCAGTTCCTCCTCGCTCAGCCGAATGCAAACGCGTCGCTTGCGGATCACGACGGCGACACTGCGCTGCACGTGACAGAGACAGTTGAGATGGCGCACCTGCTTCTCGCGCACGAAACGGGCGGCGCAGCACTGACAGCCATGCGCAACAGTGAGGGAAAATTGGCGATTGAAGCGGCCGACGAGGAGGGATTTGTTGAGTTGGTTGAGTTTCTCAAAGGTTTGTTTTTATGCTTTCGTTGCAATGTGATTGAACACCAATTATTTTTCATCAGAGTTTACCCCCGATTACACGTCGGCAAATGCAAGCGAGCCTGCCATTCAACCGTCCATTTCGGAAGAAGAACTAATGCACGTTCTCACGGCCGCAGACTTGCACGAAAATGAAGATGGAGAAACTGTGCTTGCTGTCAACATGGAAAGACTGCATGACTTGGTTGCACGCGGTCAATTGGATGGAATTGTTGCACATCAGAAAGATGTCGAAGCGAGGGAAGCTGCCGGACAGTCACCAAATTCAGGGCCTTCTGAGAAGAACGGCGAGCCTGGTGCCAGATGAAATAAAAATAAAAACCAAAAGTATAAATTTTGAGGCAAAAGGCCAAAGAAACAATTGAACGCGCATGTGTTTTATTAATGCAGCAAATCATTGATGTCTGGCGTGCAAATGAAACGCTTTGAAACTCGGCCAAGAATGCATGATGTTTTTGCTGCTGAATCGATCGCAACAGCTTCCTGGACACAATCCGAATATGGTACCACATCCACCTGCATGAAATAACGAGATACATCAGTTTATGAGCGTCTTTTCGAATCGCACTAATAAGGCTCACATCTAAAGTAATGCTTCCCAACACGAGCTTCATTCTGCCAGACCGATGTACAAGGATTTTTCCAATCACCCCCTCCGCCTTTGGTGTCATGTCTGTGTCCGCTGTGGCATCACGCGTCTGAATAGATCCACCTGCAAGACTTGTTTCGATTCCGTCAAAGTATGGTAAATTCTTTGGCAGTTGAAAAAAAAAGAGTTGCTTTTGCTGGAAACGAAAGTTATTTTTATGAGTTGCCTGCCTTGGGTTTGCGCAAGTACCAACGCGTATGGGATACCTCAGGTTGAACAAACTCATTGAAGGTTTGCATTTCTTTTTCGCCCTCGCCATCCAGCGCCATGCTATCTGTCTTCGCCTTGGCAGCTGCCTTTCCAGCTGAAGTGCATTAATGCATCAGTTACTGCTTGAAATGATTTCGAAAATACCATGAACACTCACCCAGAAAATGCTCACGATCTTTGATCCGTCGACTCCATCCCAAACTCACGGGCGCATCTTCATCACCCACAGCAAAACTATCTGCCATCATGACCAGATCCCGCTCGTCCAGTTTTCCCTCAAGCATGGAATCTTCCGCGAAACCCATCATTGGTTCTGGCTTCACCTCACGCTCCGATTCTCCACCGCCCGATCCAAATCCACCTCGACTTCCCATCGCACCACTCCCACCACCCCCTCCGCCACCTCCGCCACCTCCACCTGCTCCGGGACGACTGGTTCCGACTTTTACGTTTCCAGAAAGGTTCGAGGGTAACATGGTGTCTTCAATTCGCGGCCGGGGGAGCATTTCTCGGCGTGGACGCCCTCCTCGGTCCTTGCTTCTGGATGCGGAGGCATCCTACAAATAAAGGAACTTCATTCACCACAACTGCGAAACAGATATTGCAGATAAATGCAAGTGCCCATACATCATCTACAGAGCCAGCGAGTCCCTTTGTTGTTTTCGCCTTCGCGACATCAGCCGAATTGGGCTTGAACGCGGGTTTCGGCTTCAACGAGGGTTTAAACACAGGTTTCGCTCCACTGATTGAAGACGATGATAACGATGATGATGCATCTTGCTCTTGTTTGGGAATGACGCTTGCTGTTGATGTAGTCGTGTTTTCAGTCAGGACATTGTCAGCGGTTTCATTCGTTTGCTCGTCATTCGCAGCCTCAGCCTGAGCCGGAGGTGGCTCTGTGGGAGCGGGCGCGGATGCTGCTTGTCGGCGGTCCCGGAGTGATTGCAGACGGGGCGGCATTTGTCGTTTCTTTCTTTCTTTTTTAAATGTTTACGTCAATTATTTAACTACATCGCCTCACCAATGTCACTCTTGAACGATACCCATGACTACGATTTAGTTCTGCTCCTTAGTCAAAATCACCGCTGAAACTCTCACGGACGCGATTGTGAGATTATCGTGATCCGCAGCGGCAAGTCCACGAACTCCAACAGCACATTAAAATAGCCCAATAAATTGATGGAAAGTGACAGAAACCTTTTAAGCAACTCGGCGGCGCTGCCAAGATGACCAAGCGCTATGTTGTGATCACTCTGCTGACGTGACTTTTGGAGTGGAAAAAGAGTTGTGGCCCATCAGACGCGACCAGAAGAACTTGGTGGCGCTGTATTGAACAAATGCAGCCCCATCTGCCGCAAAACCCTTCCAACTGATCATGTTTGTCACCCAATCCGTAAACTTGGGAAAATCTAAAAAAAAAGGAAATAAAATTGTCGAGAATGTCAAAACACAGACTTCTCAGTCTTTTCGATACAGCACCAACCGTCACACACTCTTCGCAACCCTAATTCGCCTGCTGTAAGGGCAAGAAGTAAATAAAATCAGGGCATTGCTTAGTGTCAGCCAATGTGAAGTCGACACGCGCAGAACTACAAGTGTGTTCAACGAACATGAGCTCGGACAGAACTGACCTTCAAACAGATGAATGCCATCAGGCGTCAGGTGATTCGACTCATAATTGGGTGATCAGACACGACACGGGACTTGTTATGACTCCCAGAGTGAGCATACTATTCTGCTGATTGGTCCAACTGCTGTTGCGCGTCACGTGTGTGCATGCCGGTCGTTCTTGCGCGTACTTTTGCTGGAGGTGCCGTCATCACTTAAAAAATAAACAGACTCAACCCAATTCTCCATATGTCCACCCATAAGGTTGCCGCTGTGCGCGCGCGCATGGGGGTTCTCGCAAGAAACGCACTACTGTGTCGATAAACAAAGCAACCCGTGAATAACTTCACAGTGGGCGTTCCTGTCGAACCACACAACACAACATGTAAATAACTCGAGATTCTCTTTTTCGTTTGATGTGGTTTATTTCGTTGGGGTCATGATTCGAATTGACAAGTTTCCAAAACAGAATTCAAAGATTCTTCGGAGATCCAACGTAACCCCGATCTATAAAATGCCCAATCTATACAATACAACACAAGAAAACCACATGCAAAGGACTACCGGCCTTCTTGGCGTAACACGCGTTCTCGTTCCTCCGCAAGCAAATCAATCAAGATCTTCATGTCGGTGAAATCGTTGAGAATGTCGTGGAAATCCGCGTACGTCAGTCTGTACATTAAACTTGGCAAAATCGCCAAAACAGTTGCCGTCCGCAGCGTTTTTGTAATGAGTCCAAACTCTGCAAAAAACAAAACTAATCGTCAACCAAAAGTCAAGAATGGAAATGGGGTTGAAAGATTTTACCTCCAAAATACGCTCCGGCTCCTAACGTCACAGCAAGTCTCTCACCCACATAAACCTCTGCCTTTCCGTTTAGAATAAAGTACATATCTGATCCAGAGTCTCCTTGCTTCGTGACGTAATCCCCTGGAATAAAGTTTATGGAATGCAGCGCGCCTGCTATCCTTCCCATAAATAACTCGTCTCGTCCATCGCCTACACTTCGTTTTAGGAACGGTACGTTCATGATCAGTTTCCGTGTATTTTGAAGCAATATTTCCTGTGTTGTGAATTCATGAGTCCAGCCAGTTGATCAAAAAGTAGAGGAGTACAAACCGCCTTTAACGAGTCGTTCAAGTCTGAAAGTAGTGCATCTTCTTCAAAGTATTTGCCGCGGTACCGTGATTCATAGTACGTGAGGAGTCGAGCCTCAGTTTCTTTGCTCAAATCTTTCGAGCGAATGTAATCGCGAAGCTCTCCAACTTTCTGGTCAAACAAGCGGCCAGATGGATTCATTGCCATAACTGCTGAGGATATAGCCCCGAGGAATATCGCATACTGAGAGATGTGCATTGGTTTAATTTTAGCATGGCCATGGTGGAGGGATCACTTGCCACAACAGCCGCGAAAATAATGTAAACCAAGGAAGCAATCTGTTCGGATGCTGTCCAGGGACTGCGAAAGATTCAGTACTGGTACTTTCAAGGATAGAAAACTTACTTGAATGAGGTTGGAAACATATTGCCGACAGCCTATTTGCAAGATCTCGTCAAACTAAAAATGGCGCAGTTTTCACACGCGGCAAACTCTAAACAACGTACCTTGTAAAATGTCCAAATGTACGTCTCAAACAGGGTTGCAGAATCCAGCAATGGCCACATGGCCCTCCATCCGACAAATCCCGTCATGCGACCCATCATAAAGATGGTACATGAGTTGCAGTGAATGAACCAAAAGATTCCACTCGTGAGGGGAATGATTCGTGAAACGGAAGTTCCGGCAAGATCATCCAAGCGCCACGCCAAATTCACAATGGCTGGAGAGCGAGAGAAATGGCTCCATAGTTTGAAACCGCGGATCAAGGAAATGAAGAGCAGAAATTCATTGTGCATGTGGGTTTTGAAGAAGACGGAAAACGGGATCTATGAAAAGGGTTTCCGGCAGTCAGGTTAAATCAATCCATGGTACACATTAAAGCACACGTACGATCGTTATTAAATTAATGGCGAATTTACTTCTAAGCCAGTGGTTCAGCCACACTGGCAGAACTGGACGCGCCTTTTCGTACTCTCCAACATCGAAACTGGACTCACCGCGAAGCAGCTGCGGCGTCATAAGAGCGACGGCTGAATCGCACAGCAGAACGAACGAGATGGATATGGACAGAATATTCACGTCGCAAAACTCGTAGATTGGGTTGTAGGCGGCTACAAACGGAATCAGCCAGAGCAGGACAAACATGAAAACTGGAATTGAACGCGTTACTTTACTCGCCACATCAGTAGAAACCACCATAAATATAGAAGGGACTTACACCCCAACGCCAGATCCCAAATATTTGAAAACAGAGAGCGAGAATGGATTCCATTCACATGAAACTCAGGTTGCAGGCTTCCAAAGGCAGCCAGCGAATCTAATGAAATCCGCCGGCCTTTGTGATCAAACGCGGGAAATAGAAAAAAGTATGAGAGAGAGCTTGGAGGTGGACCTTGTAGTTTTTTCTTTGTGAGCGTTCGTTTCGCGGCATGATTATCTGAACCCGAAGATATGAGGAGCGTGTGCTGAGTCACTTTTTTCTGAAGATCGCCGGAGCCGGAGAACGGCAAAGGTGGTGGGCCCCTTAAACTGGATTCTCTTGTGCGGGAAGCGAGACGCTGACCAGGTTTTTGGGGTGCTGTCTCTGATTGAGGAGGAGCAGCGAACGAAAATCCCGAGTCAGAGGCAGAATCCATTGATGAGTTTTGTGATCCATTTGCCCTCAAAGACGAAGAATAAAACGGCATAAATCGCGGCATGTATTTGAATTCAGTGGATATGCGGCGGGTCTCTTTATCTTGAGAGGTTGGCTGGGATTTGACAGATTCGGTGACAGATTCTCGCTGAATACTTTGCGGTGGGAATACTTTCCCTGAAGCCTGCTCGGGGGACAATGCTACCATTGTCGGTTCTATCGATGAGAAGGAGGCTTGTGCCGAGTTTGATTCAGTCACCATCGAAAGGTGAGGTTTCATGACACTCAACACATTGATCATGAGATTTTTCGGCGGTTCATTTACAAGCAGTTTCTGAGGGAGAGGCGGAGCCGTAGAAATGGATGGGGTGTCAGAATTTTCTAGTCGCGGGGTCAACGAAGCTTCCAACGCACGCGATGACGATCCGGCTTGCCCAGCGAGAATAGTCCCTCTCCTTGATGCAATGGATATGGAGTGCTTCAGTGTCTGCGTCATTGGAGTTCGCGCCACTGGCTGCGGTACTTTTTTGGATTTTGAACGCGACATGGACGGAAATCCCCAACTGTTGAGATCGGTCTGTTGCGACACTGCCAGACTTCTGGCGGCAGACTTCTTATCTTCCTCGGCAAACAACGAATTATGCGAGGAGGGCTTGGTGGACTGCTTGCTGGCCATATAGTCTCCTTCGGTGATTCGGATGCCCAAGTCCAGGTAGTTGATCAGCTCGCTTGATGTCCGCACTACCGATGTTCGCTTGAGAGCAGAGTCAAACAAGGAGAGAATCTGATCAGCGCGTTCCATCATTTCCGTTCGAAGGCGCCGAAAGTCGGCCGCGATTTGGTGCAGTTCGTCGGTGTTCATCTATGATAAAAAAGTGTGACCACCAAAGACGGTTTTTTTTTTGACAAATCTGTAAGTCTGTCACGGGCGCAATTATGGCTTCTTAACTTGTGAAAACAGCGCACTTTTCTTAAAACAAGAACAGGGATGCGGAGAAGGGTGCGCAGTGATGGTGTAAAGGCTGGATGGAACGCCTGCTGTTTGATCTGCAAAAAACAACACCATTTCTGGTGTACGCCGAATCGCCATTTTTGAAGCAATTCTCTGTCTGCTTCGAAAAAGAACTTGGATCTTGAAGTTAAAGGATCTGCTGTCTGTCGTATTTGAAATGGGTGACGATTTATTCACCTCAATGACGCGTAAAAAAACAGAAGAGAACGGCCGGTGTCTCGCGGCAATAAAAAGCAACCTATTTAACTTCCTGCAGTTTCATGACGGTGGACCTCTTCTCGGCAAGCATTTCTATTAGTAACCTCATGTCGGAAAAGTCGTCGAGTATTTTGTGGAAATCAGTCGGTACATTAAACTTGGCAAGACGGCTTGTACTGTCGCCGTCCGAAGCGTTTTTGTAATGAGCCCAATCTCTGCGGAATCATATTTCAGACATGTCTATTGGTTGATGGTCTTTGCATATTTGATACCTCCAAAATATGCGCCAGCCCAAAGAATCACAGCAAGCTTCTCATTTACATACACTTCGGCATTTCCGTTCAGAATAAAGTACATGTCTGATCCGGAGTCTCCCTGCTTTGTGACGTAATCTCCAGGGATAAAGTTTATCGAAAGCAACGCGGCTGCTATCCTCCCGATAAATAACTCGTCTCTTCCATCACCCACGCTTCTCTTCAAGAATGGCGCATCTATTATCAGTTTTCTGGTATTCTGTAAAAGGATTTCCTGTTTTTGAAGTTTGCGTCGTCAGAAATATTCCTTCAAGCGATTCAAAGAAAACGCCCGAACCGCTTTCAACGAGTCGTTCAAGTCTGAAAGCAGCGCATCTTCTTCAAAGTATTTGCCACGGTATCGCGTTTCGTAGTATGTGAGGAGTCGAGCCTCGCTTTCTTTGCTCAAATCTTTCGAACGAATGTAATCGCGAAGCTCTCCAACTTTCTGATCAAACAAACGGCCAGATGGATTCAATGCTATCACTGCAGAAGATATGGCTCCAAGGAATGCTACGTACTGCGAAAACCATCATATGCGAGCGAATACTGAGACAACGCGTTATCCAAGGCCGAGTTTCGTTGATAACTCACCACAACAGCGGCAGACATGATGTATACTAATGAAGCAATCTATTCCCATGGTGTCCATGGGCTGTGGTATGGTAAACAGCCTCAGTAACATTCGTTATTGGAATTTTGAAGAAAAGACAGAAGTCTTACTTGAACGAAGTCGGAAACATCTTTCCGACAGCCTGTTTGAACAGCAGTTACTGTACAGAAATATCCTGATACAAGGAGATGAATATACCTTGTAAAATCCAAATATACGTTTCAAGCAGGGTTGCAGAATCCACCAATGGCGACATGGAACTCCATCCGACAAAACCCGCCATACGACCCATCATAAAGATTGCACAAGCGTTACAGGGAATAAACAAAAAGATTCCACTAGTGAGGGGTATAACGCTTGAAACGGAAAGTGACTGCACAACTTAAAGCCGCGGATGAGACATGGAAATAGAAAGTATTCAGTGTGCAATTGGTCTTTGAAGAAGATGGAAATAGGTATCTGCATAGAAACTCACCATCGACAGTAAATTGATGAGGAACTTAGTTCGTAGCCAGTAATGTAACCACACCGGTAGTGTGGGTCGCGCTTTCTCGTATTCACTCAGGTCGAAGGTAAAGTCTCCGTTCACCAGCTCAGGAGTTATCAGCGAAACGACGGAATCGCAAAGAAATATGACGGAAATGGATATTGCCAGCAGATTGACGTTGCAAAATTCAAAGACAGGGTCGTACGCGGCAACGAACGGAATGATCCAGAGAAGCAGAAACATGATGACTGCAAAAAAGGGACACTCAATATAATTGAGCACACACCACTAACAGTAACTGTAATGTATCTTACATCCCATCAACAGATCCCACATGTTTGAAAACACTAAGCGGGGATGAATGCCATTCACGTAAAACCTTGCGTGGATGTTTCCAAAAGCCGATAAAGATACGAGTCCAATGCGCCTGCCTTTGCGATCACGCACGGGGAACAAGAAAAACTGTTCGACGAAATTTGGAGATATCGTTTTCGGATCTTCTTGAACATGTCGCTGTCTCGCAGAATGAGACCCGTAGAGTAAACCAGCGAAGTTTGTGTCGTACTACTATTATTTTTGTGAGCTTCGCCAAAAAAGCCTTTCTGCGATGAAAGCGGCGGCGGTTGGAACGGAACGCTGCTTCTTCTTCTAGTGCGGGATATGGAAGGGTCGGCAAAATGATGGACGATTGCAGACTTGGGGGTCGTATTCAATGAAATTGCATCCGGATGACTGTGTTCAGAACTGCTCCGGCGCAATGGAACGGAAGACTGCTCCTCCTTCTACGGGACACGGTACTACCGAGAGGATGTTGGAAGGCTTCAGATTTAGGAGCTGAATTCACCGATGCAGCTGTTGGTTGAGTGTCGCCAGACATGCGTTTTTGCAGTAGAGGCAGAGGCGGCTGGAAGGGAATACTGCTTCTTTTGCGGGACAAAGAGGGAGCAAATTGCTGATAAATGACTTCAGATTTTGGAGTCGCAAGCAAAGATGAAGTTGTAGGAACAGGATCGATTGAATCTACCGACGCGTTTGCTTTCAAGGATGATGTTGCAGATCGAAGGTACCTTGGCACTGCGTAATTTCCAAAATCGATGGCAACTGAAATACTGGGTTCTTGCTCAAACGTTGATGAATGGGACTTGATCAACGCCGTGGAAGACTCGTGCCCAATTTGGACTGGTGCCTTTCTGGCGAAGAGCGACGGGGTCGTGTGCGAAGAATCCATAGACGAGAAGGAGTTGAATGCTGAGTTTCGTTCATTGACAATGGCATGTTGAGGTTTCAAAGCGGCCAAGGCATTTGCAACGAATTGTTTTTGCGGTTCGCCTTGTTGGAATCTTGGAAGAGGCAGCGCTGGTGGGGACATTGCCAAGTCTGTCTTTTCGGGTTGAATCACTGCTGTAATTTCTTGTACACGCGTTGGTGGTGATTGGTGGCCAGCAATGAGGCTCTCATTGCGCGAAAGCATGGAACTGGTTCGGACAAACATTTTCCTTGTCGCTGTCAACGAGCGATGGATCGGTTCCAGCATTATTTTTGTATTCGAACGTGAAATGGCTGGTGTTCCTCCGTAGTTTAGATCCGTCTGCTGAGACGCCGCTACGCTCCTGGCAGCGAGTCGTTTTTTCCCCTTCAAAAAACAAAGACGGCTGCGAGGGTGCCTGAGCGGCATCGATGCTCACAACGTAGTCTCATTCCGTGATTCGGATCCCAAAGTCCAAGTAATTCATGTGCTCGCTCGAGGGCGGTTTTGTGAGGGACTGCTTCAAGGCAGTTTCGAAGGCGGAAAGAATTTGGTTCGAGCGTTCGATCATGTCAAGGCGCAAGTGGCGAAAGTCTTTCGCGAGCCTGTGCAGGTCCTCGTTATTCATGTTGAGGAGTAAGCGGCTGAATTGTCAGTTGTTTTATGTAGATTTTCACTCATCCGGTTTCTGCACCTAAAATTCTCGGGACAATCGGACGAGGCGGTGTATGGCCCAGCCAGCTCATTCACTTGATGAGGCTTGTGTATCTCTCTCCATTGGATGCAGGTGTACCAATCCATGAAAGTCATAAATTTGCCAACATGTGGAGCTTCACAAAGTTTGCAACAAGCGTTGCCGACACAGTGGCCAAAGCCGCCACAACCATCGAAGAGTCAGCCCGCAAAGCCGCTGCCGATCTCGAGACCCAGCACCGCATTACCGTCGAAGCTAAGCGCAAAATGGGCGATGTCGAAGAGACCAACATTGTCAAGCTCGACGCAAAGGCCGTTCTAGCAAAGATGAGCATTCCTATTCCAGCTGGAGTGCAGGAGGGACTCAGCAGGATGGGTGTGAGAGGTAGGCAGCAGGCTGGTGATGCAGATGGAGATGATACCTCCCCAATCGTGGCTCTTCCGCCTGCCCATGCACCGGCCAACCAGACTCAGTCCCTTCCATGGGAATGCGCCGAGAATGGTGTCGATGCAGACAACCTGCGAACGCAGATTCTCGCTTTATCGGCGGTGGGTTGTTTGTTCTTTTCCCACTCAGATTACTCATCATCCAAAGGACACAGGACAAGAGGAACTTTTTAGTCAGTCCGCCAGACGGAACCGACTTTGTCTTCGACATGCCAAAGTATCTTCCCACCGCCCTGGTGAGTTACAATGTGGCACTCTTTGCATCTTGCCAACACGGTCCCACTTGTCCGAATACAGGCGATTCTTCAAATTGACAAGCAGCTCGAACAAATGCGCTTCGAATTAGTGCCCAAACAAATCAAGGACGACCGATTTTGGCAAAATTATTTCTACAGAGTCACGCGGCTGCAGCAGTCTAGTATGCTTTTAAACCAGCAGCCATCAAGCGTTGTGAATGCTTCAGAATCTTTAGCATCGGCGAATTTACCAGCCGAATCAATCAGTGTATCCGTAAAGACACAATTGGAGGGGGTATCGTCCTCCTCATCGAGCATGGCGCAGGCAAACTCTGTCGAAAGCTTTTCTGTCGCAGACACAGGCCTTTCTGGTTCTGCTGGCCTGAGCAGTGGTGGGATTGATATCCCGGACTCTCTTGAAGATGCGGTGCTTGGGGATGAAGAGTATGCTTCGACGGAATCTTTTGGTGCAGACTGGGAGAAGGAGTTGCAGAATGAACTCGACGAAGTCTGACAGGCGCGTCTTCAAGGAAATGTACAAAAACAATAAATTTTGGTTTTATCTGTGACGGCCTATCTTTCTCGCCTTTGACGACTGCTCTGCAGGAGAGTCACATACTTTCAAAATAGCAGCAATAAACCATCAACATGACCATCCATCTTTATTTTGAAAACCGAATCCCGTTGAACTGCACTTACAATCTGATGAATTCAAATGGTGAGCCTTTCGAACGCGTATTTCTCAAATAAACAAAACACTCACTCATCATGCTCGACATCCTCAGCGTCGGCAGAGTCGCCCTTCTTCTTATCATCTCCGTCCTCGCGCTCTTTTGCAGGCACAACAGTGTACTCGGCCTCCGCATCCGATGAGACCCCCAACGACCCTCTCAGAATCTGCTCAATTCGGCCAACAAATCCGTGCGCGTCCGTCAACTCAAATCCAGACCGAATCAACGCGCTTTCGTACAAAACAACGGCAAGCTGTTTCAGTTCTTCCTCATTATCCGGTTTCTCAATCTTTTCCGCGAGAGCCTTGATGACAGGGTGGTACGGGTTGATTTCAAGTGTCTTTTTCAAAGACTGGTAGTACTTGAGCATGTGGTTTTCACCAGTCTGAAGTGCTTGTGCGCTCATGATTTTTTCCATGTTTCCAGAAAGACCCATTTTGTTTGCAATGACTGCGGTGGGGGACTTTGAGAGACGCGTGGACACGGATACGGCTTCAACGTATTCAGACAGCGTACTCTGCAGCCATTCGCTCAAGTCTGCAAACTTGTCCTTGATGGATTCATCTTCGTCGGAGCCTTCGTCGCCGTAAAGAAGACCACTCTTTGAAAGGGACTGCAGTGGTGTTCCGTCAAATTCGCTGAGTGCTTGTTGCAGTAGGTATTCATCCATTGGGTCAACCTAAAAAAATGCCATCAAAACTTGTTGAATATTGTCTCACAAAAACGCGCACCATGTAGAGGACTTCGTAACCGCGCGCAAGTGGCACTTCAACAACTGGAGAGTTTTTGACAGTGTTCTGGAGAGGTCCAAAATTAAACATGGATTTAAGGGCAACTTGAACAGGAAACTAACCAGGTTGGCACCAGTAATGTAGTAGATCTGCGGCTGCTTGTTCTTCATTCTCTTTTTGTAGTCCGCCAGAGTTGTCAGTTCGTCAGAGTGAGACGAGTGGAAGCGAAGAATTTTAGTAAGCTTGTCCTTGTTCTTGGCGTCACTGACAACTCCGAGCTTGATGGCGACTCCAAACTGTTTGAAAAACTCAGCAGATTTGGACTCATCATTGGCAATGGAGCGAATCATTTCGATAGCCTTGAATACAGTGAGGGTGCTTAGGTCACATTGGAAAATCAAATGAAGCCTTTTACCTTGGCAATCATCTTTTTCTTAATGCTCTTCAGCAGGGTGTGCTTTTGCAAAGTCTCACGAGAAACGTTTAGTGGCAAATCGTCGCTGTCAACCAAACCGGTGATAAAGGATAACCATGATGGGAATAGTTCCTATTTACCACGACTGATAAGTCTTGCGCACATGAGATGGAATAATGAATTACTCAACAGTATCGTCCGTAATGAACACCCTTCGCACAAACAACTTAATGTTTCGAACGTTCGTCTCCAACTTTTGTAAAAAGTTGGAAGGAGCTCTCTTGGGAATAAACAAGATGGATTTGAAGTCATTGTCTCCCTCGGCCTTAAAGTGAGTCCATCCCATGGGGTCATCATAGTCCTTGCTGAAGGCCTTGTAAAACTCCTTGTAATCTTCGCTCGACAGTTCAGCCGGAGCGCGAGCCCAAATAGGCTTGTTCTTGTTCATTTTTTGCCAAGCGTGGAAAGTGCGGGTTTCAGTTTTGGGCGTCTTTGGAGTCACGTCTTCGACTTCAGAGTCTTCGGTACTGTCATCCGAGTCGACATCCACAGTTTCAGTTTTAGATTTCCAGAGGTAGATGGGGAAGGTAATGTACTCGGAGTCTGATGCAAAATATGGAATTTAGAAATTGGGGTTTTGCAAGGCCCCCAATATTTCTGCAGACACTCACATTTCTCAATCAGCTCTCCCAGTTTATGTTCCTCAAGGAATTCCAGGGCGTCATCTTTAATGTGGAGAGTAATTTCAGTTCCGCGGCCAAGCGTGTTTCCGCGTGGGTCTTCGCCAATGGTGAAATCGTTCTCAGAAGTTGACTCCCAAATGTATTGTTTTGTAGAGTTGTTGTTTTTCGAAGCCACAGTGACGCGATCGCAAACGAGAAAGACAGAGTAGAAACCGACACCAAATTGACCTTTTTGGACATGTCAGAATGAGCACTTTTTGAATTCTTGACTGATGAGAGCACCCACCAATCATGTTCAAGTCGGCATTTTTGTCGTTCAAGAGGGAGACAAATTCAGAAGTTCCAGAGCGTGCAATTGTTCCGAGATTCTTTTTCAGCTCCTCAGCAGTCTGGATGTACGAGAACCGTTGAGTTACTTGCAAGCATTGTGCGAATAGAAAGAGGGAGTACCATTCCAATGCCCGTGTCGCTGATGATGAGAAGCTTGCGCTCCTTGTCAGCCACGATTTTAATTGCCAGGTCCGTGGTCTCGCCTATAAGAGAATAGTGAGTTTGAAAATACAAGCATTCATTTGTATAAATGCGCGATGCATACCCAGAATATCGGGTTTTGTCAGAGATTGGAATCGGATCTTGTCGATGGCATCGGCCGAGTTCTGTTCATAAATACGACTCGCTCAGCATTTGCAACTCACTGACTCCGCATTGAAGTATATGATCAAAATATGGAGAAGCTCACCGATACAAGTTCGCGCAAAAAGATGTCCTTTGATTTGTAAAGGGAGTTGATGACAATGTTGAGGACTTTCTTGTTGTCGCTTTGGAACTCGAATTTCTCTGCGGGCAGAGGCAGGCAGTTATTTAGAAGCACTGTCTCTTGTATGGGAGTAGTTGGGACTCACCCCCAGCCACGTTCGATGCACTTGGCGCGTATCCCGGTGGAAGGTCTTCGCTTGCGGCATCAGCGGACACTGAGAGGCAGCACAGCAGCACGAGAAGAAGGGCAAACAAGAACGAGAAGCGATCTCGCAGCATTGTTGGTTTTTTTATTATTATTTTTGTGTTGGTGCGATCTGATTCGTTGGTGGCTTTTGAGCCCAAGCACTTGAATATATTTTATATTTCTTTCCATCCATTTCCATTTCCATTTCTGTCCGGCAAACAGATACTTCTTGGATTGAGCGAGATTTATTCTTTATTCTTTACGAAGTTTCAGTGCTGATATGCGCGATTACCTGCGATTTGAGGGACGCGGTTGTTGTCGCGATGTCGCGAAACTCGACCGTTTCTGCTTGGTTCTCAGTGTCCATCTGGAAGAGATCCGGTTGTAACTCCATGCAACAGAAGAAAACTGCTTCGATACGACTCACCAGCTCAGCCTCCCTCAGCAGCTGTGCTTTTTTCACCCGTTTCAACACCATGACTCGACCGCGCATCAAATCCTCCGGCTCTATTCACGCGTGCAAATCTTTTTCGGGGATCAGTTCGGACGCAGAGTCAATCTGTCGAAAAAACATCTTCAGTCGCACAGCATGTTGCGCAAGGGGCATGTCCGCACGTACGAGTCTACAGTTGTTTGCGAGAAGATCGTCCAGCGCATCCAGTTTTGCAAGCACATTTCGGTTTTCGAGCATCAGATCCAGTTCTTCCTGGATGATGGAATCCGATTCAGCCAAAACTCATTTCTTCCAAAGCTTGTTGCAACTAAACAACCTTCACAGCGTCCCGGATAAACGCCGCAGTATCGGAGTGGACTACTTCCAGCTCGTCGCCTCTCTCGTCAAACGGCAGATGCGGGCTGCCAGTTTCTCGAGGCTGTTTTGGGTGATTGAGTATCGATCGATGGAATGGGACGCCCGTCAATGCCGCACCTCCACTTTTCGAGAATGACTTTCAGGCTTTGTTGCAGGATATGCTCCATCTTTGCGCGTCTTGATGTGTGTCCGCTTGAGGCAATGGGTTTGCTTGTTGCGAGCATGCTTGTGTTTGCTTAATTTAATATTTATTTACGATAAAATCAGAACTCATAAAAACGATTCGGACGTGGACTTCACTCAGATTCGACAACCGATGCACCACCCACTGCATACTTCACAATGTTACCTCAAACAGTGTATGTGCACACTGCGACTCGTATGCACAGTCGCCCATCGGCCTTTTGACTCGAGCGCGACTACTGGTGCACCGCCAGCGCCAATAGTATTCAAAGGGCGACAGAGTTTATTATAAATTAAATAAATATAAATAAAAGTATCAGTATTCGAAAAGAAAAATTCGGGAAGGGCGTTCAAAACACGCGGCTCCAGCTCTTCGGCTTCAAACCTGCTCTGCACAAACCCAATGTCTTACAACACCCGATAGTCCGCTTCGATTTTATCGATTGAGAGGTTTCCTGTTCTCGCGAAATATGCCCCTATATCTCGGTATTTTTTGACGGGATTGACGGCCCTATTCAGCCCCGAGCGTATCTTTACGACCCATTCGACGATATGCATTTTCGATTTGTCGTCCTAAAGCAAAAACGGAGTGTTATTTATAAACAAAAATATAAAAAGTAATAAACTTTACCAGTCGTGCGATCCGCGCTTTTCGACGCCGTAGCGGTTTTCCTTCCATCGCCGGCTGCTCCACAATCGTCTCCACCTCTGCGCATTTCTCTTTTGGCTCCTTCGGCACAGAAGTCGCCTTCGGCTGTTCCTCGACCTTCCGCCGTTT
This sequence comes from Chytriomyces cf. hyalinus JEL632, assembly GCA_025435555.1. Classification (NCBI taxonomy): domain Eukaryota; kingdom Fungi; phylum Chytridiomycota; class Chytridiomycetes; order Chytridiales; family Chytriomycetaceae; genus Chytriomyces; species Chytriomyces cf. hyalinus JEL632. The sequence continues at coordinate 86,443 of JAIWWG010000032.1, read as the reverse complement.
CGGCATCAGCTGTTGTCGATTCAACTTCGCCTCTTGCAGTCCCTGATCCGCACGCTTGATTGTTGGTGATTTAGTGACAACGTAGGACCGTTTTCGCTGGATTGGTTGGAATCCGACTGGCTGGACTGGGGCTTTGGCGTCGACTGGTGCAGCCTAGACCGTCTTTTGTGCCGGGAATTTTGTTCGGCAGCAAAGAAATAGGCTTCTTCCTTGTCCGGCGGTGGCAATGGAATTGCGCTTGCTGTGGCAATGCACCATTTGTTGATAACATCTGCGTCGCCTGACAATGACGATTTCGAAGGACCCACAAGACCATGTGCAGCAGAATGATGCTTGGTGGCTGCTGTTGAAACGCTCGGCACTGGGAATGGCACCAATACAATGACTGGAGTTGGCTCTTCGGCCGCCAAAGGCTGATTAATGACTACAGCGACTTCTTCGGCAGCATGGTCGTTCGCATCAACACATGGCGGGCTTACGGTGGTCGAATCTGGACTGGCTGGCGTTGGAACTGGTAGCGACGGAACTGCAGCTGGCACTGAAACCACCGATTCGTGACTGATGGGATCATGGACCTTGGCGCGCTTCGGGCATCTGGACAGGACTGGCTGGGTTGGACCTTGCAGCAGGAGTTTCAACCGGCTTCGATGATGGCGGCAGGGTGGCAACGGAGACACTCGCAGACATGGGTTGACTGGAAGTGGCGGAGCCCGGGTGGGCCGACTTTGGTGACGGAGATGTTTTGGTAGTACTACCGGTGGACTTGGCAGAAAGCGGGCTGGCAAACTTTGATGATTGGCCTTGTTTGACGGTGGAGGAAGGACTGGCGAGCGTTGGAACTGGCAGCGACGGAACTGCAGGTGGCACCGAAGCCACCGACTCTTGACTAATTGGATCATGGACCTCGGCGGCTTGGGGCATCTTGACAGGCGTAACTGGGCGGTTGGACGTTGCGGCAGGACTTTCAACCAACTTCGGTGATGGCGGCAAGGTGGGTGGCAGCGATGGTTTGGTGGCAGAAACGGTGGACTTGGCAGAAAGGGGGCTGGCCGACTTTAACGACTGCGCTGCTTTGACAGTGGAGGGGCCGGCGATTTGGCAGACAGGAATGGACTTGTCGGAATGTGGGTTCCCAATCTGAGCATGGTTGGACGCGATGGTTGGTGCGGGGGCAGTCGACTTTGGCAGCAGCGGCGACAGTGTGCAAGCAGAAGCAGCCGATGGTGAAGGAGCAGCGGAGGACGAGGATTCAGCGGCAACAGCAATATCGGCAGATGCTGATTGTGCGGTGGCGGCGGCGGGTGTTGCGGATGAATTTAGAGACGAAGCAGTGACAGCGATTGTGACTGCCAGAGCACGGCTAACGAAATCAGTTAACACTGCAGCAGAAACGGCCACAATCGTCGGCAATGGCTTGAACGTGCAGCACGCTCCATTGGCGGCTCTTTCTTTGAACCCTTGAACGAAGTCGACGCGATTGGACCACGGCGAAGAAGCTGTGTGTAATTTACTTGATCAGTGAAACTGTCAAGAAATCAAAATAAAACAAAAAGAAACTCACGCGTCTTGCCGTCGTGGATTCCGCACGAGCGGTGTCTCGTTGACTTCTCAGTGTTTCAAGAAGATGGGCATGTTCGGCTTGGGTGAGTTGGTGCGTTTGTTCGCAGTGAGCGATTTGTTGTTCCAGCTTGTTTCTGGTCCACTTGGCCTCAGCTGACAATGTCTTGATCAGTTTGCGTTGTTCATGCATTTCCATTTTTTGGATGCTTAGGTCTTGAGCAGTGTTGTGGTGCAAGTGCCAAACGACGAAAACGACCGCGGTGAGAGAAACGGCAGTGATAATCTGTTTGGATGAAAGTGAGAGTGTTTGTTAATACACCACAACAACAAGCTGAAGAAAGACGAATTGAAAAGGTGTGAAGAGGAGAGGGCGTGGGGGGAGGGAGTGGGGGGAGGGAGTGGATGCCAATCAAAATGCAAACAAGCAAAACAAAGAAGTGGGGTAAATCCAGTCCCGTGGTATAGAAGATCTCAGCCGCAGTCTCTCGTAGCTTTCAGAAAGCTAACGATACGTGGCATGTACACAGAGACCCCAGTGAGGGCGTGTCGCTCTTGAAAAGTTGTGATCCAGTGATCCAATCCGACATCATAGCAACATGGAATAGGATGTGGTGGGGTATGTCTCACGTCGAGTGCGTATCCGTAGGTGGCGATGGTGCCGACGGTGAGTGCGGCGATGGCCAAGATGATGAACGTGACTTCGTAGTCCATCTTTGCTTTGATAAAGAAAAAAAGCGGGGTGCTTGAAAGTTCGGACGGTTTAAATCCTTCGTTGACACGTTCGAATTTTAAAGGGCCACAGCCGTGCCTCCAAAAACTTCCCGATGCTCTCCTTCAAAGTTGCACGATAGATACGACACTGCAGCAGTTGAGGATTTCAGTTCGATTCATGATTATCGTTGACTTCGAGTGTCGGTTTTGCCGTTGCGCGTTTGATGATTCATTGATTCACAAAGGTATCGCTGTTGCTTCGATTTAACTGATACAGACATGCCCAATGGATGTAGCTTTGATGGCAAGAGCGAGCTATTTTAGGATGTTATGGCTGGATGGCCTGCGTCGAAGGATCGAATCAGCGGAAGCGCTAGACTGTTCAGGCTATCCTTACCCTTATTCAACAAGTGGTGTTTCACCGTTGTAGCTGTTGCCGTCATGCGGATGGGGACTGCCGCTGTTGTCGGAACAAGCGGTTGATTGACCCGCATTTTGGAGTCTGTTTATTTTTGTTTCACATCTGCAGCAAACGATCTTTGACTCTGGACATCTCCTCAAAGTGCATCACGTTGATAAAGAAAACGAAGAATCGAACAAGAGTTCGTTTGGTGAATCCAAGTTGCTTGATGAACTCTGGGCGTCAATTTATTCACACGTTGGAAACGATTGCAATTGGTCGGAGTCGATTTCGGTCAATCGGATATTCTCGTCCCGCAGCTACTTAAACTCGTTCATCAGTTGATTTTGATCGCGGGGTTGGATCATTTTGCTTTTATTTTAAACGACCGTTCGCACTGTCTGGAATGAATTCGCTTTGATCGGAAGGTCAACACAACATGATCTCTCCATATTAGCCCTTCGCTGACTTGACTCTTACGCTAGTCTGCTCAACAATAACACTTTCATGAAATCAGAGCTCAGTCCCATGCGCAGACTTGGATCCAAGCCATAGTGCCACTCCCATGAGCACCAATTGAACATTATTAAGAGGGAGATGCGTAACTTTAAACTGTTCCAAGAAATGACCACAGACACAGCCGCAACAGTGGAAGATTCCGTGGCGGCTGTCAGTCTGAACGATCAAGCGCCTGCAGTCACCTCCCAAGTCGTTGTGACCCTGTTCCAGACGAGTTCTTGGTGGACCGACGAAGTTGCCGTCATTGCGGACAAGCCGGTTGACAGCGATGTCGCCGCAAGTCCCGACCAAGTCAAAGAAGAGAGTGCCATTGTAACCGAGCCCAGCATCAACACCGAACCACCAGCAAAGACTTTGAATGTGCATGTCAGGGGCTGGGTCCACATGCACAAGAAAGCCGGATTCAGGCGTAACCTACTGCTTGGTATCAGCAAGCGCATTCTGTCTCCCATCAGACAGGATAGGTCTCGATTGGCATCCCAAGTCTTTGAGGAGCGGGCGGGTGCGTTTCTTGATGGGGGTGAGCAGAATCAATTGTACGAGCCGTTTCAGAAAAGACGACCTAATCCTTCATTGGGTGCCTGTTGATTTTTGGGTGTTTCCAGGCTTTACAGAGCAAGGTGTCATTCGAGTGGCGATTCTCGGATTCAAGAAACGATCGGTGGATCGGTCCAACTCCGAACTCGACTTGGAGGCCGTTGAAGCCTTAGTGAAAGAGGCCCAGTTTGATGTTATCCCTCTCATGAACTCGTCTGGAATCTTTGACGATGTCATTCGGATTCCGGAATCTGTCATGGACGAATGGCGGAAAGCTGCAGGCACTGGGGAGGATTACCACATGCATCAACTGGAATTCATTGCTTACAAGAAGTCAGGTATGACCTGTTTTCCATTGCCACATCTCGGTCGGTGGCAGTAACCCATTATTTTCGCAAAGGCTCTCAAGCCGGTACGCACGCTTTCAGTGTCAGTACCATTGTTGAAGAGACTGGGTTTTCGATCATCACAGACCTCGACGACACCATCAAAGACTCGGACGTTTATCGGGGTCCAAGCGCGGCTCTGAACAATGCCCTTTTCACGCCTTCATCCTCATCCATCGCGGGAATGTCTGTGCTCTACAATCATTTTGCAGCCGACTGCGCAATGGCTTTCCACTACGTCAGCGCATCGCCATTTCAGCTATTGGACATGATCAATAATTTTTTGATTGGGGACGAGTTTCCCAGTGGATCTGTGACTTTGCGTGACGTGTGGAACCAGGCATCAAGAAAGGCATATAAAGACGAAGTTATAAAAGGACTTTTCACTGTAAGTTGTCAGATGGATTTTCACGAGCAGCGTGTTTCTAATTTACTTGTTTGTATACAGAAATATCCAAAGAGGAAGTTTATTCTGATTGGCGATGCCGGCGAAAAAGACGCCGAAGTGTACGCGTCTGTTCTGAAAACTTACCCCGACCGTGTTGCAAAGATCCTCATCCGGTCTGTCGATAACGACGAGGCCAAAATCAAAATTGTGCACAAAGCCTTGGAAGGTGTTGCACCCAACATGTACGCTGTCTTTTCAGATCCCGCATCTCTTCATTCACTTTCATGCGAGTTTAAGATTGAGAACTAGACTTGGCTTTTGTTTTTTTATTTTCCTTTTTTATCACTGACGCAACTTCTGGGGTTCCTTGTTATAGTATGAAGTAAAATTATTTCGTTCGGACACAACAACAGGCAGAAAATTCAGACCACCAATCATTAAAATCCCCTGTCCTTGACTTATCTTGACTAGCCGGGCTGAGTTGGAAGTGTATACACCCTGTGGTATTCTAGCAAGGCTGTTAACACCCTGAAAATTTACATTCTCACAGGCACGCGTGGGAAAATGATACCCCATAAAAGGAGGGCACTGCTGTTAGCAGAGTATTCAAAACAGTCAATGAATTGCTTAAGCAATCACACATGTTCAACAATGAAGAAGCAAGTTCCACAATGTGCTGCTACTGCACATCTCTCCGAAACATTCCTGAAAACATCTCCAACTGTTCTTCAAGTCCTTACCGGAACCACTGCATGTACAAATCATATTTCTCTGCAAACTTTTTACTCATGTTTGCTGTCATTGCTGCCCTCATTGCCAGTTTGAGACGCACCCCACCTTTTTTCTTAACCAAAACAAAATGCAACAAACATTGACTTTGCTTCTCTGTTTGCCCTGATTGCATGCATCATTGCCACTTCTGGATATGTATTTGACGTGAGACCTCTCTGTTGCATATGGTTTTTGTGTTATGTTGAAATCACCCTTGTCAGTAAATATGCTCTTCGTTAAAACCTGGTGCAGGGAGATTGCAGCCTCGTTCCCTTGCCACCACCGGACAAGGACGAAGAAGCTTTCTTTGCCACTCAGCAAGAATCTACACTGACGGTTATGCAAATGAAAGTACTGTTGAATACCCAGCACAGGCAGTACACCAAGACATGCAGTGCCCGAATGGTAACGTTTATTCTGTATGGATGGAGCCAAAGGCGAAACCAATACAGTTGAAATCAGAGTCAAAAGCTGTCCAGGTAATTTTTTCTCAATTTTGTGGTAACATTGGACCGACAATTGAAGTCTTGGCAGCCAGAGGTCCATCCACTCCAACTCCATTACGGTCAGTGAAACTGGCCAAGCTGGGATCTGCCAAGTCCAGCCTGGCAAGCTGCACCCCAGTTCCATCTGGATCCCCATTGTCAAAATTGACCACCCTGCACACCAACAAGCCAACCCTGTGCAGCCAAAGTCCAACCACGACCACCTTCACACCCTCACCTCTGTCAAAGTCAGCCACCTTCTCACGAACCACTCCTTCCAGCAGGGCTCCAAGTGTGACCCTGGCTGCTGAAGCGCTACTTGCTTTTTTGTTTTAGGTGGAGCCATTGCTCAAGTACATGTCATACACATGCAAGGCATTCAATTGTTTGAGCAATCCTGCAAAGGCGTTCAAAAAAACACCTGTGTTAAAAAGAAGAGCTGCCAAGGGAGCATGCTATGCGTGCAAACCATTGACAAATGTGACTGTGGCTGCAGGAGTGTTGACTGATTTCATTAGCCGGGCTCTGGCATTCACAATTGCTGTCACTGCTTCCTCACTAAATTCATCTGCTGATTCCAACCCCATTGCAAAAAGTGCTTTTATTAAGCAAACATGAATGTATCCTTATCCATCATCTTCTTGACACGATCACTGCCAACTACCCTCTCCATTCGAAACTTGTCATACACACTGTACACTACAGAGCAACGACTCTCCATCCCCACATCCATTCCATTCAGCAATTCGGCGTAAAACTGCGCATACTCGGGCAACTGGTAGAAAACAACATGTTTGCAACCACGAATCTTGTAGCGTCTGAAAAAGTGGAATCGCTCCGTCATGAGAAGGATTGAAGTCTTTCCATGGAAAAAGTTGCTTCGAGTTCGGCTAATGTCACTGTTGGAGGTGTATTCGCAAAGTTCGCCAACTTCAATGTCGGCGTGGTGATCCCGGAGGTGATTGCGGACTCGGACATAGTCAAAGTAGGATGGGATGAAAATGATTGTGCCTTTTTGTTCGAGACCTCCACGTTTGAGTGTTGGAATCACCTTGGGTGGAGTTTTGAAGTTTTATAAGTAATTGAGTTTCGATTTCAACAAAAAGCGCTCACTTTTTCCACAAAGTGTTTGAACCTTGCATCATCTAATTCGCGCAGTGATAGAGATGTGATTCTATTGTACATCTGTCAAATTTGAAAATGAAACCCTATTTTGAGAACCCAACATCCCTGCCGATTGGTTCTAAGGTAAGAATTACCTGAGGGACTTGAACTACCACCTCTCCAACACTTCCTCTGTACGCTTTCGAAATTTTGATGCGTCCATCCACATTTTTGCACGATTTCGCCATCAGAGCGTTGATTTCCGGTGTCGGAAACGCGCTCAATAGGATCGATTGTCGCAAAAGAGCCGATCGTCCGTCCAAGTACCAACTTTTTGTCCTCGCAAAATCGCAGTCATGCGCGCTTTTCGGAGTCAGATTCAAATGTTGGAAAATGTGCTGGAATACAACGGTCAAGTAACGATCAAGCAGCCCTTGTCAAATGTTCGAAATCCCAGAAGGCACTCACTTGCAGGTGATCCCAATTTTGCATCAAAAGCATATCACACCGATCAACGACCACAACCTCGATTGAACTGAGAAAGTCGAAATCGCGTTCTTTGTCTCTGGAACAGGGGGCCACACATTTATAATCAGGTTGATTGAACACAAGCATCAGTAGCAATGGAAACGCACCCCTCTGCACCGACGACCATTCGAAGTCCCAGAGGGCTGGCAACAATTACATCCGCGCTGTAAAAATCGCTAAAAAGCTTCATATGGCGTCGACTGAATTTGATTCCAATTCGAAAGCAGTCATCAATGTTTCCACGAAAGTCATGCTGATAGTCTTCGGGTTTTGTGGGATCTAGACCGTCTTCTTCGGGAGGTAGCGTGAATTCGGAGGTGAATCGAGATTTGTTTTCCTGAAAATGAGGAGGTTTAAAATCAGAAGTGGTTGGTTGGCTGCACTCACAACTTGAGAGGCGCCCGACAATTTGATGATGGTTTCAATCACTTCGAATGCAATATTCTTGAATGGAATTAGAATCAACACTTTGGGTCGAGTAAATCCTTGGTCCCTGTACTCGCTGTAAAAAAAGAGCGCGTTCAATCGCAAAACGGGCGAGAATAAAAAGTCGAAAATTGGCATACATGATGTTGCCATTCTTTTCGACGTCACCCGCATCCTCATCATCATCTTCAACGTCTTCTGGAGTGCCTTCAGCTTCGCCGGAAGTGTCCTTGCTTGACGAAGCAAGCGCCGCCGCATTCAGCCGCGCCGTATTTTTCAATACACGATCGCGAGTTTTGAGAACATGATTCACTGTGTGCAGGCAATACGTTTGGCGCATTTCGACCTCGTTTTCGCGAGTCTGAGTCGTGAGAAGAACGTCCGCGTATGTGTTCATGATCGGAAACAAGGATTGCTGAATGGGCGAGAGACGCACTGAAGATTCTGAAAAAAAACATGAACTGGATCAGTTGATGTCTGGAAAGGCAGCTTGTGGTAGGTACCTTCATTGGAATCCTTCTTCACTTTCTTAGCTTTTCTGTCGATTGAAGGTTCGTCTGATTTTGCGGTTGCGAGCTTAGCCACGAGTGGTATCACGCGCGCTTTGACACTGAGAGCATCCAGTGTTTCCTGAAGTGGCAGTTCGGATTCATGTGGGATTGCAAGGGGTAAACTTGAAGACACCAGAACAGTTCCAAGAGCTTCCACACTGGCTTTGACAGGTTGCGCATTCGAGGAATCGCCTTCCAAGTTCTTGTTGTTTGAGAAGTGAGAATCGAAATAGTTTTCGATTGAAGGCTTGTTCAGCGCTTGCTCCTTGTCCACGCTGGAGCGCTGCTGCTTCTGTAGCGGTTTAGATGATGGAGAGGGGGCCTTGCGCGCAGCGGCATTGAGGATGTTGGAGGGACTCCGCTTGTTCGCCCGTTTGGTTGCACTCATAATTTTTACAACAGAAAAAAAGAAAGAAGCTGCCCCAACGAACACGGCGGTGACTTTCGTCGACAGTTTCGTCATGGTAAGGGTCTCTGATGTGATCATAGACGCGTATGCATACGGGACCGTTGCCTGGGTCAATGCATGAAAACGGAAGAACATATGGGTTGTTGAACCGAGGTTTGCCGTATATTGAGGCGGGCAAGCACACGCTATCGGCAAAGAAGCGATGGTGGTGTCTATGCAAGGAAAGGCTGGCTCAGATGAGGAAGCTTTCTCCTGGCAGCAAAATAAAAGCAAGAGTTGCTTGACAGACATGCGAGGATTATGCCTCGCTGCTTCTGACTGGCTCTCGGTCTCCGACCTCGATTCAAATAAGCGCGGTTGATCGAGTGGACATGGGAGCCGTAGCGGCAAGTTAAGATGCGTGGAGTTTGATAAAATATTTCGAGTTGCAAGATTGAAACAAGCCACATCAAACAACAACCGAACATGGCCAAAGCGCGGACGCTCTTGATGCTGGCAGTCGCAGCAACAGCGCTGGCTGGCATCTTTGTGCTGTATGCCACCGTCCTTGTCGCAGAATCCGAACCCAACGAGACCTTACCCGCCAACACTGAAGCCGCCGAGTTTATCGACCATCCACTGCTGCCGGGTGTTCATGCCGCTGGTCTCGCAGGCCACGGCGCACTCTCACTCGACACACTGCTTGCCCACTGCACCAACAAAAAGGACGCCGTCATGCTGAGTCCCTATGCGGCCAGTGTTGGAAATGCGGCAAAGAAGGTGAATCATCAACGGCCGTTTCATGTTCAGAATATCTCATACTACTGTTGTTTGCCAACAGCTTTATCTCGAGACCTGCTACCCCTTCGAAATCAACTACGGTTCGGACAACCCCGGAGCCCGCTCGCTTGGACACTGCATGGACCTTGTGCTGTACGTCTTTTACGCCGGTGCCCGTCTCTCGCCCGTCTACGACAAGGCCACTATGGAGGAAAAGCTTGAAAAGTGTCCCAAATCAACATATCTGCACACGGAGGAGAACATGGTTCCTTACTTTTTCAAACAACACGCAATCGTGCGAAACTTTATGATGCCCAACTTGGAATGGATGGGTTTGCATGGAAACTACACGGAGTTGACTATGGTGCAGACGCATACCGTTTTATGCAAGACTCGTGTGTGTCACAAGTACGTGGAACAGTTTGTGAAGGAGCATGCGGGGAACAGCACCAATAGGGGTCCCAGAGTGCTGTATGTCGCCCATTCAAGCAATGACAAGCTGGCTGGAACCTCCTTCAATCATGTGCGCACGCAGGATTTCGACACCTTTTTCCATTCGTATGGATACAGTACAGCAAAATCCACTCCACAGCTTCTTGAGTGCTGGATGCGGCATCCCGAATGGCCAAAACTGGTCATGATTGGCAACAGACCTGATTTCGTCAAAGTTACAAACGAAGTTGAAGCCCGTGCAAACATTGAGTTCAAAAGTCGCGTTGAACCAAACGAAATGAAACAGCTGCAATTGAGCAATGGCGTGCATTTGTGTCCATCTACGGCAGAGGGGTATGGACATTACATCAATGAGGCACGGAGTCTTGGGGCAGTGCTGGTGACAACGGATTTCCCGCCTATGAATGAGTTTGCAAAGGATGGGTTGAGTGGAGTCTTGGTGGAGTCCACTGAGCCTTTTCATTTGGATTGGCAGACGTTTGGAGCCAAAATCAGACCAACTCAGGCACACGCGCCTCCGAATGAAATATGTACTGCTGTGGAAAGGGTCATAAAGATGAGCAAGCAGCAAAAGCAGACTATGGGAATGCGTGCGCGTAAAGGATACGTGGAAGATTCTGAGTTCAATCGCAAGTACCTCAGTATATTGTTTGCAGAGGCTTGTGGCTATTTGTGGGGAGGAGAACACACATCACTGACTGAGGCTGAGTGCCTGCAGCATCTGAGTAAATTATAAATCGTTGAAATTCTAGAGTATATAAAAGTTGGAATAAAGTGAGATCAATCCAAATCACACAGCCAAAATTGGACCCCTTGTAGCCCGTTATTGCTTCCTGACAATCTTCAACAGAACTCTGTTTTCTTGAAAAAATGTTTGGAGTATATTCTTTTTGCGTGCCCTTTGACTCTTGCATGGAACCTCCTCAAAAAGGCGCGAGAGCGCAAACACGCTTGGAGAACTGACCTTGCGGCTGCATCACGCTCCACGCAGGAAGGCGCCCCGCTCTGACTCGATGCTGTGGTGCTCATTTGATGGTTTGGGAAAAGATTTTCCGTAGCAAATCAAAAACTCAAACTAATTCTTCTGGACTGCTGGAAAAATGTCCAAGGCTCAGGAAAACCTCCCATGCAAACAACCTCAGAACTTCAAGAGAGTACCTTACCAGCGTTATCAAGAGATATTCCATCAACAAAAAGATTTTATTGACATGAAGCTCATTCAGAGGTTCGAAGGGAAAAGAGGAGTAGTAGTGTTGCAAGTTAAGCAAAAAAAATGGGTCTTTTTTAAAAAAATCTAGCAGATCAAAAGTCTAAAAAAATCAGGCCTTGGGGTAGTTGAAGGATGGTCCACGGGTCAAGATGGTGTACAAGATACCAGCAGAGAGACCGGCAATTGGCAGGGTAAGGATCCAGGAGAACATGGTCCATGACACCATTCTCCAGTTGACAGCCTTCAAGCTTCCGTTCATGAGACCGACACCAATGGTAGCACCGACGATACATTGAGTGGTGGAAACTGGGAGGGCAAAGAAGGTGGCAGTGATAACGGCAGTGGCGGCACCAAGTTCCATGGCGAATCCACGGGATGGGGAGTGGTAGGTAAGGTTGTTTCCGAGGTTGACCATGATTCTCCATCCCCAAAGAACAAGACCCAAGTCGATGGAGAGACCACCGAGGACAAACATCCAGAGCTCAACGTTGGCGTTCTTGGCGACTTTACCAGTGGACCACAAGTCGTAGACGGCAGCGAGAGGACCAATAGCGTTGGCAGTGTCGTTGGCTCCGTGGGAGAAGGAAGCAAAGGAAGCGGTCATAACTTGAAGGAAGGAGAACAGGTACTCGACCTTGTTGTCGTAAAGAGTAGCGTGGTGGTGAGCTTCCTTGGCAGACGCAGACTGCTCAGCGGCAATGTCCATGGTGAGACCCTTGGTAGCAGCAGCGTAGATGCCGGAGAAGGCACCTTTGAAAGTGGAGGCAATAGTCTTGTCGGTCTCGTCATTCTTGGCAACAACAACGGTGGTGGCTTCAACAGTGACAGCTCCGTCCTTCTTGGATTCGTCGACAACAACAACGTCTTTGCCCTCTTCAACAAGGTGAGGAGTAAACTGACGGGAGAGTTCCAATTCAAGGTTCTCGTTTCTTGGCTGAGTTGGGACGAGGAAGATGTAGAACAGGTGGTACCACTTGATGTCCTCTTCCTTCTCAAGCTTGCGGATAAAGAATGGAACGGCGAACAGAGTGGTGAAGAGAAGCATGGCACCGGTGATTCCTCCGATAATTCCCATACCGAGGGCAACATCACCAGTGACAGTGATGGGCTGACCAAGATTGGGGGATGAGATCTTGAAGGGGGATCTACCGTTCTTGGTCACGACAAAGAAGGAGACAATGAAGGTAGTAACGGTGAAGTAGACTGGCAGGGCAAAGATACCGGCACGGAGGGGGTTCTTGGCCTTGAAGACGAACTGGGAAGTCAGACCGTAGATGATGGCAGCAAGTACACCGGCAAGAGCTGGGGCAACGAACCATCCGGCAATGACGAAGGGGACTCCCTTGCCTTCCCAGTTCCAGTTCACAGCTGAAGTTCCGAAAGCAGAAATACCGACTCCGATAAGGGCACCAATGATGGAGTGAGTGGTGGAGACGGGCCAACCAAAACGGGTGGCAGTCATGACCCAGGTGGAAGAACCAATAAGGGCGCACATGAAGGCGGCCATGAGCAAATCTTGACGCGCGTCAAATCGTCCGAGTTGGATGATTCCGTCCTTGATGGTTCCAGTGGTGACACCACCGAGAAGAAGAGCACCACCCAATTCAGTGAAGACGGCGATGGAACAGGCTTGCCACAGCTTCAAGGAGCGGGAACCGACGGAGGTGGCGAAGGAGTTGGCGACATCGTTGGCACCTGGAAAGAGAGGTAGGTTAGATAGAGGGATGGATAAGATGGTATGAGAATAGTTACCAATGGCGTAGGCATCAAGGATGGCAAAGGCGACGGTGACACCAAAGATCCAGGTGAAGGAGTTGACAGGCATTGGAACGACCGGCATCTTGCGTTAGTTTGTTGGCTGTGTTGGCTGAGGGTGAACTGAGGGTGGGCATGTCTGTGCTTATATAGGCCAACTGGGGGACTGATTAATGTTGGAAAGTGGGGCACGCACTTGGGCACGAGATGCGCATTTTTGAATTTTTGGGTCCAATTTTGGAAATTTTGGACAGCAAAAGAGGCCATGCCATTGCATTGCATTGCGGATTGCACATGCGTTGTTGTTGCACATGCGCTGGCATTGGCATTGGCGTGAGGGACGCCTGCTGTTCAAAATATAGCTAGCTAGCTGCATGCGATGACAGCAGCGACACTCGTGGATTTGACGGCATTCATATCACTGACACACTGGCATCCATCTCTTTCTCTGTTCATAGTCCTCTTCTCTTTCATCCTCCTTCTCAAACATCACGCACAGATGCTCGCAATCGTTTTCATCCGGGTTTATTTCAAGCCAAGCGCTGGAAATGATGACGAGAAAAGAACCCATGCTCCTCAATCCAAAACGCGTGCCCTGTTTCATGCAAAAATATTGAAGTATGCAAATCCGTTTTTATTCAAAGTTTCGAAAACGTGGCTTTTGTCTTACTCATTGCCGCACCTGCCGCACGCATCATATCCTGAAAAACCAATGAGAACAACAGCTTATAAAAAAACCCAACAACAACTCACCTCCGTCTGAATCGCGCTGGCATTCCACACTCCCACGTAATTAAGCCCGTCCTCGACCGAATGATCGCGACTGTACTTGAGAACATTCTTTGTCCCCACAACTGCAACAGGCGACTTTTCCGCAATCAACACCGCCTTTTTAAACGCGCACTCGAGGACTCCCGCACACCCACCCTCAACTACCTCAGAAACAAGTTGAAAGTCAAACGCTTCTTTGGCTCCAAAGTTGCGCGCAGTCAAGCAGACATCGTGCACCCAGCTCTGGTTGCCAACCACTTTTGGAAGCCGCTGAAGCGTGCCCACATCTTTTACCAATAAAACGCTTGTTAAATGCACACGGTTCACGAAATCCACTCAAATTTTTAAAGTGCACCTGCCGCCAAGCCAACATCCACTTCGCGCACTGAAAACACGGTATCAGACGCACAGACTCGCACATCGCAGGCCGTGATGGCATCGATCCCAGCACCAATGCACGGGCCATGCACCGCCGCAATGACTGGCTGACGGCACTTTTCAATTGCAGTCAGACTCTCTTGCAGGCCCCGCACAAGTTGCATAAACACAAGCCCCGCCCGTGCTGCGTCCTCACCCTGAACCGGTGCAAAGTCACTCAAATCGAGCCCGGCAGTGAATCCTTTCGCTGACCCGCCACTGAGAACCACACTGCGAATTGAAGTGTCGTCGCTGATGGCTCGGAAGCATGCTCCGATTTCGGTCCACATTCTAAGTATTTTAAAGAATGCCTTAAGTACGCACGGCATATCCCAAGCAAAATGCGCCAAACTCACGCCGTGTTGAAAGCATTCAGTTTCTTGGGTCGGTTCAACTCCACATGCGCGACATGGGGGAACGGCATGGACACACGCAAAGTTTCATCTGTTTCTTGCATAATGGGTTATTCTGTATAAACTCATTGTGTGTGTGTGTCGGACTCACAGTTTGGGAACGGTGTCATTTTCTGCCTTATATTTTACTTTTGTACCAACGGGTGTTCAAAACGCACAAGGGGGCGCCAAAAACACCAAATATAATTTGCTGTTTTTATTCAGCAAGATACGCAACCGCATCCAACCGCTTCAACAGCGACTTTACCCGATCCTCCAACGCATCAAAATTCTTTGTACACACCTCCGCGTTCCGTTTAATCCCCCTATCAACCACCTCCAACACATCCTCCACACTCCCCAACCGATCCACACTCAAAGTATGCGCCGCTCGGATTCCAATCACTGCATCACTCAACTGTGCTGCCCGCGTATGTAGTCCTACCAACGAATCCAATCGATTCACAATCGCAGGTATACTTGCAACAAGTTTATCCATGGGTTGCAGCGCTTCATGAAGCTGTAAAATGCGTTGACTTGTTGCACTCAGTGGTGGAAGTGTCGGTTTCGTCTTGTTTCGCCGGTTGGGTGTCGTTACAACTTGCCAAGCATCTTTTGGTTTGGTGTTTGGGATTGGCGTTTCCTTGAGCTCTTTTTGAATGGCAAGCAGGTTTTCCATCGATTGTTGAACTGGATCAATATTCGGTGGGTCGTGTACTTGGGATTCAAGAGTATAAAGCAGCCTCTGCAACCGCACCGTTGATTCTTCCATCGTGAGAAGCAGACTATTTGAAGAAGCGGCTGCCGCCTTAACAGTTGCAACAGGCGCAGAGACAGATGCAGTAGGCGGCAATGGCAACGAGGGCGGCAGAGGCGGGGAAGATGCATGAATAATGCTAGACGTCAAACGATGCTTGCTCGACATGGAGCTAACCCGCTCTCGCGAATGCGGTTCATTTTTCGGTTGCGGAACAGGAAGTGACGCGCCAATCGTTGCTTCAAGAGACGTGATTCGAAAATCGAGCATGGTCAAATCCACCAAAGGTCCAGCAGAGTCATCCACTTTCGAGTAAAACAAATCATACGACACGGATCCGTACATGTCCTCAGAAGCACCCGCCAACGCTTGATTCTTTTGCTCAGGAGAATGCCGCGCCGTGGCTGCTGGTTTCGATGGAATCCCAATCGATGTGTTTATGTGATGATTCTGTTGATGTCCCGCCCGAGAAAACGCATGCAATTTCGCAATCAGTTCTTCTCCAGGGGATAGCTTGTGTCTAGACGCGCGGGGTAAACTTTTTGCTTTCACATTGGACTCTAGTTTCTGAGAAAGTTCTTCGAGTTGTGTTTGGATCGAGTTGATGTGCGCGAGTATGACTTCATCATCGAAGCGGACAGTGCATGCGAGAGGAAATGCTCCTTTTCTGCCGGTTCCAGGTAAGAGTCCCAGTGCCCAGTCATCTGAAAACATGCGAGTTTTTGAGAATCCTTTGATTGAGTACGATGAAGAGAAACAAAATACCTTCAAACGCGTCTAACACAACGATATTCTCCCCAACAACCAAATCAAGTTCATCGGGCTGCACTGCTTCATACGAATGCACAACTCGAACAATCGCAGCTGGCGCTGGTGCCGGTGCAGAGTCCTTTACGAACAAGCCGTTATTCAAGTATTGGATCAAAAAGGAGGTAATGACCCAACTCTTACCATATTCGTAACCACCGTTTCTAAAAGAGTCGCTGTTTCTCTCCGCAGCCTCGCAAGTCTTCTCGCAGGACCCTCAGGAACCGTCCTCGTTGCGGCCATGGAGTAGGCAAAGGGAGTCCCCGCCGGCGCGAAAGCATCTGCAAAGGGACTCAATGCATCCGAATCGGGTGGAAGTGCTTCTGTCGCAGGGTCCTATGTGTTTTTCGAAGGGAGTAGTGTGTGAGCTGTCAATTTGCGTTCAGAAGATGGCACACTCCCCCTCACCAGTGGCCCGAGTGTCTGGTTATCGTTGTGCGGGTATCCCACATCCAGAACTGAAAAGATTCCCTTTCGATGTGGCCCGATTTCGTTCTTGGTCTCGAGAGTGAGCAGCGGCGACGTTGCTTCCTCCATTTCCCCAACAGAATTTACGGATATATTTTGTGTAAATATATACATATTTACGGGCCAAGTCGGGAAAACACGGAGAGATTAAACTGCGGTGCAATCAAACAAGCTGCAACTCACCAAGGCAACAAAAAAAGACCCAAAAATGACAGCAGCTGAGAAGAAGACCACGACCACAACCAACACCAGAAAGGTCACAGAGGGCGGCAAGACCGTGACTACCACCACAACTACAACCACCACCACCGTCACTCCTCTGCAGCAAGACATTGATGCATTCATCCTCCAATTTAACGAAGAGTACGAGCGAAAGCACAAGTCCTTCGAGGTGCGTCCCAAGCAGCTTCCCCCCACCTGTCCTCATAGACTAATACCGCCAATGAATTCAACCAACAGGACAACTTCTGGGCAACCAAGATGAACTTGCAAGGAAACTCATCAGGTAACACAACAACATCAAACCATGAATCGACACCAAAAACAAATCCAATACAGACGAGCTCGCGCGCACAAAGAACGAACTCGACCTCTTTCTCGGCAACGCCGCCAACCTCACCCGAGTCCAAGCACTCCTCACCCGCCCAGGCCTCACCGACTCCCAACGCAAGACACTATCCATCTTTGAACGCACATTCAAGTGCTACATCATCACGGATGCCGAGTCGCTCAGCCTGAGAGAAGAGCTCAACGTGCTCGAAGCGAAACTTGCCGAACACAGACGCGCCATGGCCCTCGGATACGTTGATCCTACTTCCGGAGAGTTTGTGAAGGCTTCGTCGGTGCAGTTGATGACGTTGATGCGGTCTTCCGATGATGAAGAGTTGCGAAAGTCTTGTTACGAGGGAATGCGATCCATTGGTGCTTACATTGCTCCTCAGTTTATTGAGATCGTCAAGCTCAGAAACAAGGTAAATCACAAAAAACCGCAACTGGCTTCAGAACCCCTTTTTATTTAAACTCATCCGACAAAACAGCTCGCAAGAAACCTCGGCTTCGAAGACTTTTACGACTACAAAGTAACCGCCGCCGAAGGCTTCGGAAAAGCCACGTTATTCCCCATCCTCGAAAAGCTCGCCAAGGACTCACGTCCAATTCTCGATGCGGCCCTCGAGAAGTTGGCAGCCGAGAAGGGAGAATTCGCCTTGAAACCTTGGAACACTGGATACGCTCTTGCTGGATCCCTTGTCAAGGACAAGGACCCGTACTTTCCGTTCGAAACGGCCGTAAACTCTTGGGCGAGAAGTTTCGCTGCTCTGGGAATCAAATACGAAGGAGCAACAATGCGTTTGGACTTGTGCGACAGACAGGGCAAATACAGCAACGGTTTGTTTTTGATTGTTTTGCGTAATCGTTGCCAGGCTTTTTAAACAACCCACATAAAAATCAAAAGGATTTTGCCACTGGCCACAACCCGCATGGGTGCACCCAACCAAGGGATGGATTCCTTCCCAGGCAAACTTTACCTCGCTTGCCACTCCAAGCCAAGTCGGTTCAGGGTCAGTCCTTGTCCATTTGTTCATTTTGGAACTTGTTACCCATTTCTTTTTCTTTCCCTCTCAGATTAAGCGCGCTCGTCACGCTGATGCACGAAGGCGGCCACGCCGCACACCTTGCCAACGTGAAACAGGAGTCTCCCCTGTTTGGCCAAGAACGTGCCCCAACCAGTATTCCTTACGCCGAAAACCAATCCATGTGAGTGAAAGTCACTCAAGTCCCTCGAAAAAATTGAAATCCTCACCAAACTCACACAAAAAAACCCTAGGTTCCTCGACTCCCTCGTGGGAGACGCTGCATGGATGTCCCGCTACGCATACTCCAAAGACGGCCAAGTGATCCCCTGGGACCTGATTGAACGCGAAATCTCAACCATGCACGCATACAAAATCTTTCGCCTGACAGGACTTCTCGCAGGACCCATGTTTGAACGAAAAGTGTATGAAGTGCCTGAAGCAGAGTTGACTGTGGATGTGTTGTTGGAGCTTGCGGATTCGGTGGAGGTGCAAGTGCAAGGGATGTTGACGGGTCGACCAGTGTTGGCGATTCCACACCCATTGACGGATGAGAGCGCCGCCTACATGCATGGTTTGCAGCCTGTTCTTTGTTAAAAAAAAACGGACACAAAGTATTAACCGATACAACATGAAACAGGATACGTCCTCGCCGAAATGGCAGTCTACCAAACCCGCAAACACTTCCTCACCAAATATGGTACCCTCGTCGACAACCCCAACATTGGAAAAGACTTGCGCGACGTGTACTGGCAATGCGGAAACAGCCGCAACTTCTTGAACCTGATCCAAGACATGACAGGTTCCGACCTGTCCGGGGACGCATGGCTCGAAACGCTGCGCGTATCGGTAGAGGACAAGACAGAGTCTGAAAGAGTTGCATACTTGGAAGGAGTGGCAGCAGGTCCTGTGTGTGGTCCTGAAGACTCTGTGGATCTGGATATGCGCGTGATTCTTGTGCATGGGGATGAAGTGATCAGCGACAGTGCCGAGTTGAGCGGTGGATTGAAGGAAGCGTGCACCGTGTTTACGCAGTGGATCTCTGCCAACTTTTGAAGGGTTTTTTCGATATAGAAAGCTGGACCAAACTTTGCTTTGAATACAGTAACGCGAATTCAACTTTTTGATGGGGACATCACCATATAACTGTTTTTTAATTTCCTCAAAATACGTCTTCACGAAAACCACGACTTTTTGTTAGCCTTCTCCAACGCATCCGCATACGGGCGAAACTTGAAAAAGTTTGCATTGTACGTGGCATAAAACGGAATGACCTGATTATGAGAAAACAGAGAGAGTGACCATGTCAGTTATCACATATTTTTTTTAACATGACTTTTAAACACACACCTTTTCAATCGCCGCTTTGGAAAACGGGTACCCGCTCTTGTACATTTCAGCAACAAACTGATGAAGAACGGGGTCTAGTTTCCATGCCGCCACAACCGTTACTAACACCGCCAATACAATGCAAACAACAAAACACACTCACAAGCTCCTTGCACATCCGACGCCGCCCATTCCGCAAGAATATCCAAAAACCGCACACGGCAATCATGCGTGATTTTAGTATACTTGCTCGGTTCCAGAATATTTTTGTAACACGCAATGCTCCCAACTTGAATCACAGTTTCAGCAAAGAGTGGTCCACATGTCTTGAGCAGAATATCAAGAAGCGTGAGACAGTGATGGACCCTGACTGGTTTGATTTGTTGTTTGTTGTTAATAAGTTGTTGCATGTAACTCAGTCAAGCCATATGGGGGTGGTACCTGCACTATCCGACTGCAACTTCAAGTTAATAGCCTTCACAGCCTCAGCAGCACCCACTTTACATCTCGGCTCGTTGTAATACGCCTTGATCATGTCAGCAATATGAAAAGCAGTCTGCACAGGCACCGTTTCCAAGGAAGGCAAGGTGGTTACGTCAATGACCAAATCAGCGATAGGACCTTTGGGACGGGACTTAAAGTCTTCCTTGATGGTGTAGAAGAAGATGTCCTCTGGCTGAATGACAGCGAGTGCGTTGAAGGGCGTTGATACGACTGAGAAGGCAGGCATGTCTGTGGTGAGCTGCTTTGAGAGTGATTTCGTTGGTTTTTGGATTTGTCATTTTGCCCTATAAAAATTATGGAGAAGCCGTTGGGAGCTAAACTCCGGAGTGTGTGCTTAGACGGCGGATGTGTGCTGGTATTTCGATTGAGAGCAACTGACTGACTGACTGGCAGCGTCGCTGTAAGCATCGATCCCACATTGCATTCACTGCGTGCCGTGCATTCGATCGCATCTGTTCACATTTTATTTACGATAAAATCAAGAGCGAGAGATGGTACGCAAACCGCAACGCTCCAACATCCTGCACACCACCCACCCCATCAACCCACCCTTTCCAGACAGTCCCAGACCACTGCGCTGAAATGTTCCACCGCCTGAAGGAATGCATCTCCGCAGGTGGCCTCTCTGGCCGCTTCAGTCTGCAATGCAAGGAGCTTCAAGCCGTGTTTGACAACTGTCTGAAAGTGGATGTGCGTATATTCTATTCTTTAGAAGCTGACTTTGGTTTATGCTGAATGCTCTTCTCTCTCTCTTTCGAACTCTCGATCCTGTCAAAAAAAAAAAAAACCAATCAGTTTGAAACAAAACGGCTGGAAAACTCGGTGCGCGCAAAAGAACGGGCAAAGAAATGGAAAGATGCGAACCAAGACATCGGAATGTGACACCCGTGTCAACAAAAAAAAATAAATGCTTTCTTATTCAAACGAATGCCCAGACAAACTGTCCCCAACCGAGGCATATAAAATACTATGAGATCTGATCACACGGAAGAAGTAGTAGTTTCTGCCTCAACAGCCTTATCCTTCCCATCCACATTTGCAAACTCAAGCGATCGATCCACAGTCATTTCCTGAATCCGATCCCGCACATTCTTGTTCTGCGACAACATGAGCACGTTGGCAGCAGTCACAGCCGCATCTTTCGCTCCACCAACAAACACGACAAGAATCGATGCAACTCCCATCACAATCACTACCACATTCACTCCAACGATAATTGTCAGCACGGGAACCCGGTTCGTGGCAACAATAGGTTTCGTGACACATTGCGTACACGTGATTGTATTGTTTTTCTCCATCGTGAGGGACTTGGCGTGGCGCAGGATCCTGTCCGCCACAAAGTCCATCTCAGCACGCACCCCGGCAACATCCTCACGCGTCAACACTGGTTTACTCAACAATGGAAGACTCATGAGCAACGACTGGCAAGACCCCGGGTTCACCTTGTCTTCATAGTAGCCGTTACAAGTTCCATTAAAACTCTCACGCAGCGCAATGTGCAGGTATCCAATCACAACAGTAGGAAGCGCAGCATACTGTTCAGGGACTTCAAGAAACGATTTCGGGTTATCCGCAGTAAAGTTCAAACTCCGTCCCGCATCCAGTTTGTTGTAGTTGCGGTATATCGTCTTTGCAACGGTGCCAGCAAGTTTGGTCTCATCTCGCCGAGTCCAAGCCGGGAAAAAAGTGCAGTTGAGTTGAAACCCAGTTTCCGGTGCACGAACGGTGGCATTGTACGCACGCGTCACAATCCACGAAAAACCCAACAAATTTGGCCCACTCGCGGAATACGGTCTCGGCAGCAACGACTGCAACCAAACCGGTCGTCCATTTACTCCAATGGGCGCCTTTAAGATTTCAGTAGGAGCACTGCACTCGACAGAGTAATCCGCAAAATCGTCAATACGCTGGTAACAGTCTTGGAATGGACAGTTGATAAGCGGAGCTGTTGCGTTCAGTTCACGGGATCCGCAGACCCATCCCTTTTTTACAGGATCTTGCACGCATGGAGCATCCACAACATCCGTGACACCACGAACTGCCGCTTGCTTCGCAGCCGGCAACAATCCATACTCTAAACTCGCAACACCAGAGTCCGAGAGCGGGTACAATGGCAACCGGGCTCTCTGAAACGCACTCGTATCCGTCGCATTAAACGCCACATTCCCATAGTACACTGCTTCGCCGGTGACAACATATTGCAGCAGGAACACTCGCTCAAAACTCGAAACGAGCATCGTTGCAAACAACACAACCGACAATCCGGTAGCAGACGAGAACGGATTGAACCAAAGCGTGGACATGGCCTGGAGCACGTTTTTGGCGGGAATGTCGAGGGTTGACAACGGGGCACTAGCAGTGTCGACAGTCCGGAATGCGAGCCATGACCAGCGAGACAGGAGCAGGGAGGAGGACATGGTGATGAGGGCAGACTGGGCGGCGGAGAAGAGGCCGATAACAATGTTGGTGTTGAGGAATTCACCAAAGGCAACCCTGGCAGCGATGGTGTTGGCAGTGGAGATGTCGTTGACATCGGGTATGACAATGAAGGCAGCAACGATGCAGAGCACGGCACCGAGGATGGCTCCGACACCGAGAATGAGGACGGGTTGCAGGTGCATGAGTGAAGTGCGCGGTTTGTTTTTGGTAATAAAAAAGAGATCAATAAATCCGTTTTGATCTGATTGAATTAAGTCATGTCCGACTCTGTGCCTGGGCTTCGGCAATCAATCACATACAAACATACCATTCACGCACACACAGACACTCCTGCTTTATCGGACATCGTATCCCCAGTCTCAATCAGTCCGGATCAGTCCGATAACAACGACCTCCTCTTGCGGTAGCTGGTCCGAGGTGATTCAAGAAGCGGGGCTGGCTGGGATTTTTTCTTCCATTTTGGAATTAATATTATGGTGCTGTATTTATTGGGATCGAGGACAGCGCGTGCTCTGCCTCTGCTGCGAATGCCGGTTTCGGACATTCCTTGCCCCGTGTGCTCCATGTCTGCTGTACTCTCGCTCAGTCGCACTCATTCTCACTCTCATTCTCAGTCCGACCGTGGGACATTCTCACCACAACCAACTCCAGCAACTCTCTCAGCAGCAGCAGCAGCAACACACAACACGCACCAACAAACACACACACGCACGTGCAAACAAACACGCCTTGGCAGTCACCCAAATGACCTCCTCCTCACAATTACTTTGCAAATTGTTTTGTTTGAAAAATCACCCTTTCCCAATTTAACAAAATCACCACCAACTCCCAGATGGGTACCACCACAACCCCACAACACACAGATCCAGACACATGCACGCAACTGCACCCATCATCCCCATGCGGCTCACGATTCGCGGGCCTCTACGCACAGCCACTCCTTCTCAACACCCTCGTGCAGCAATACACCGAAGCAACCCTCCGCTACCCAATCTCGCGCGCATGCACAGCAGCAGTATCAGCCCACTGCGCACACCTAAACAAGGACATGCCCATGCCGGTGCTGTGCAAAAGTCCACTGTACGAAAGGTCAAATTCGAATTTCTATCAAATTGATTGCATTGGAGCGTTAGAATCAACCCAGTGCGGCTTTTTGGACACAACCCAATTTCAAACCTTTTGCGCCATCAATACAACAGAAGCGTGTTGCCAAATGCAATCAGAGGAACTGCGGCGGAGGCAGGAGCAAGTCTTGACCTCCGCTGGATCACCCGGCGGTATTTCAGCATCAAACACCGATCGGCCCTCCGCAATCGTCATGACTACTGCTGGTCCCGATCCTGCTCCCGTTCCAGCACCCGCAGCAGCAGTGTCAACACCAGTCATCTCCCTCGGATCCACCACCACCTCCCTCAACCCGATGGTCATTGTCCTGTCCTCCCTCGTTGCTCTCGTTCTAATCCTTGTCGTAATCGGCTGCTGCTGGAACATGAAACGCGTCACAGACCGCTCAAAACAAGACGAATCCGACCTCGAAGAACACCCGCAAGTCGAACTCGTCTACAGTTCCCGCAACATCAATTGGACCTCACAACACCCATCCGACATGAAAATGGACTCCATGAAGGAAAAAGACCGTTCGCATCTCTTCCACACGCCTCCACCATCCACTCAAATCTCTACCGCTCCAACAACAGCAATGTCATCCGCCGCTACTCGTGTAGGGTACCCCGCCGAAGCAGCTTTATCACCTTCCGCCCGCCGTAAACGCTCCAACCCCACCATCGCACATCGAAGCTTTAGTTTCAGTTCATCCAACCGTTTCTCCGTCGGCGAACTAAAACGCCTCTCCCACTGGAGCAACGGCCGTAAATCTCGAGGAACAATTAAGTCTGGGTCCGGAGCATCTGCAGAGTCTGCAAGAATCATTCGCGCCAAATGGGCTCACGTTCCTGAACATGAAGACGAATTAACAATCCAAGCCGGCGAGGATGTCTTTGTGGAAGACACGTTTGATGACGGGTGGGGGTACGGGATGAACTTGGCTACAGGCCGACGCGGGTTTTTTCAGTTGGTTGGGTGGGAGAGTCCCGGCGGATCCGTGGAAAACGTTAAACGCCACAGCAGTGTTTTGGTTGGTGGTAGCAACCGTGCCAGTACAGTTGCAAGTCGGAAACTGAGCAAGATTAGCAAACGTACAACGAGTTCTAGTGTTAAGTTGGAGCAATTGTTTTCAGAGCTGAGTGCCGGACTGGATGCAATGAAGAAAGTCCAACAAACAGCACCCGCGGTGGCGGTGCCGGCTGTCGCACAGGCTGGTACTGTGCAAAAGGTTGGCTCGTTTGGAGTGATTATGCGGGTGATGCATGCGTACGCTGCGACAATGCAGGATGAACTGTCGCTGGTTGTTGGCAACGATGTGATTATGCTGACTGCGTTTGAGGATGGCTGGGCAATGGGACTGGAGCCAATGAAGGGGTTGAAGGGAGTGTTTCCCTTGGCCTGTGTTGTAAAAGTAGAGGAGGCCCATACACTGGCCGGATTTTGAAGAGACGTAAAGAGTGAATACAAGTAAACAAATCTCCATCTTTTGTAAAATCGACTTCATATTTCTTTTTTGCGAACCCAAATGCAACAACCAACACGCCAGGTCGCCAAGACCACCAGAACCACAACAACAACAAAGCACATCACCGTCAACGGATTCACCACAACCATAATCACAACTCGCAGCGAAGCCCGACACAGCCATATACCCTCAGCGTCACCCTCACTTGTAGACTCGCTCGCACAGACTTGGCACCAGACAAAAGCACTCAAGGGAGACGCAAGCCCCGAAGCTGTTACTGCGCAGATTGCACTCGCACACGCGCACGAGTCTCTTGGGGACTACTCGCACGCAGAGGTGCTCCTCGCATCTGCACTGTTTGCTCGGTTCGAAGAGAACGGCTTTGACAATGCAGACACGTTGAAAAGCGTTGAAGACCTGGCGCGTGTGTATAACTTGCAAGGGTTCACGAAGGAGGCGGAGCGAATGATCGTGACCTGATGAACACACTCATTAAAAATATAAATTCGAATAAAAATAAACAAATAATTCATGACCCTCTCCGAAGACTCATCGCGCGAATTTAAGTGGCTGCTGCTCCATAGACTCCCATCCACGCTGCAAAGAATCGCAGAATGCAGCAGAAAGAGCGTCCAATCAGCCTCGGGAAAGGGCCCCCAGACTTTACCCATCACAAGCGCAAACTCGGATGCCGTCAAAGGAATCGTGGTTTTGGATGGCGCAGTAGTCGTTAAAGCGGTAACTCACAGCTCGTTGTTTGTTGCTATATCCCCCATCTTATGCATTCAACCCCCAAGGACTTAACACTCCGCCTCCCGTCACGCAACTCTGCCACACCCATCCGCATCGGAGTCTCACCCACACCACCATTCATCCTCACCCAACTCTCCTCATTCGTACAAACCGTATCCCTGGCACTCGATAAAATCGAAATGTTGTCATCACTTCTCACCGAAGCGCGTGAATGCGATACGGTCCATGAAATCGATGCATCTTGGCTGATTCACCAATTCTCGGATATTTCGAATTTTTTGAAATCAGCGTTGACGTTGTTACGGGTCGTGGATGAGGAAAAGTTGTTTCCTTTGCGTGAGAATGACGGCAAGGTTTGTTCAACCTCCTGAGCGCGCTTACACTTTTTACACTCATACTCTTCTGCATTCAGATGTTTTCTCCGGAACTTCCTGACGACCTGATTGTCGAATTGTACGTGACAAACGTGAGCACATTGGCAGTATCCGTGTACTCGATTGGGTACCAACCCAACACGGGAATCCCGCTGCAAATCCAGTCGCAGATTCTGTCGCGTTTCAAGAACATGAAGATTGAGTTGGGTATTTTTGTGTTTTGATATTCAGGCGCCAACTCAACAACACACAGAAAATACAAAGGCAAACCCATCGAGATTATGGATGAGTTCTACTTGGAATCCAAGATTCCGAATTTGGCAAATTTGGAGGCGGACATGACCGCTGCGATTGCGTTGGTGGATGCTACCGTCAAGCTCGTCATTGCTCTTATGTAAAATAAAACAAAGCCATTTTGAGATTAGCACCTCATCTTTGCAACAATACATGTGAACTTGCATCCCACCTAAAAATGGAAACCCGTCTCAATTTATTGTGTCCTTGTATATATTCGCCAGCGATTGACGAGAAAAAGATCAGCTCCAAGAGAATTCGAATTACAACGCTTCCTGCGCGTACGCGTCCATCAGTCCCTCAAACCCGGCACGTGTCTTCTCTTGTTGAGATGCTTGCTGATACAATTCCGCACATTTTCCCCAACCGACTTTTTTGCACTTTGCCACTGTCCGCAACGTTCCCAAGTACGACATGGCGTCCCCAAGTTGCGCATTTCGAATGAAGTCCATAAATTCTTGGGATTGTGTTGCGTCCATAGAAACCAGATAACCATTTGAAAGAACACGAATGGCTCCCTTTTCACCCAGCAATGTTTGAATCTAGCCATCAGCTCATCCATACGCACGCAAAATCCATTACGGGACAGGAGACGGACAGCTGATTCTTTTCCAAGGTGATCAGACAAGCGATCCAGGACTGGAAGCAGAGATGCGGCACGAGCACAAAAACTATTGTTCGAAAGCAGCGACACTGAGATTTTGGTCCAAGTTTTTCTTATAGAATGTTCAGTACAGGCACGAGAGCATTGGATTGAGCGCAAAAGCTGTTTTTCGAAAGTAATGCCACTGCAGATTTCGTCCCAACTGCTTTTGAAAGGGAGTCCAATATTGGCAGGAGAGTCTCAGCGCGTGCACAAAAGCCGTCTCTCGAAAGCAGCCTAACTGCAACTTCCGCCCCCAGCTTTTTGGAAAGAGATTCCAAAACAGGAAGCAACGAATCCGCGCGAGCACAGAAACTATTTGATGAAAGCATAACAGCTCAGCCCTCGACCATGGTTGAGGCAGCCAACAGCAGGCCTAAAGTCCGCGTTCGCAAGCGGCTTCGACAACACCAGCATAGTCTGGGAGTTCCTGTTCCCACTGGTGCGCTCTTGTTGGTGCAGCACAATCAGATTGATGAGCATGCACCAACGAATTCGAATTCGTCCAGATCCACATGCTTGTCGTTAGATGGTTGCTCTTGCGGTTTCAGGCGGGTCTTGCGCTGATTGTCTCGTTCCGATAGGTGCTTACTGGCTCAGCCACCTCATCATATTTGAGTTCGTCCAGATACGAGGGCGTGCTGTTGGGTTGGTTGCCTTTGGGAGGTCCTGCGTTCCTGCGTTCCGATCAAGTTTTCTTGGCCGACGTCGATGCTTTGGTTGTTCTTATTTCCAAGTCCTTTTTTCCAAGTGAATTTCATTTCAATCGGGGTATTTATTCCGATGTTTGCCCACCTCTGAATAAAGACTAGATGATCTGTGGGGTTAACTTGTATACTATATATCACTGGACCACTCGAATGAGACAGCAAAACGCTTTTCTAGGTTCATTCGTACGAGGGAGGATTTTCTTGAGCGAGTGCGCTTTGTTGCGCACTTTGCCTTCTCAATTCTGCAACCGCTTCTTCAAACAAGAGTTGACGTCCAACAGTTTCCAGCTTGAGCGCAGACGTTATATGTTGTCTTTCCAACATCAATAGTGCGCGTCCATTGATATTTTGACCTGTGTGGTGATACTCAGCGACCAACAAAAACATATTAGCAACACTTCGGTCTTACTCAAAGCCAACGAAGAGAGTTCGGAATCCCCAAATCGTTCAAGGATCCATTGAGCAGTTTCGTCTTCGTTCCAGTCTCGGGGGTTTTCTGGCAGTGCCATGCGACGTGAGGAACTGTCCATCGAACTTCCGCCCAGTGAATTCGAAGGAAGGTCCAAAGCCGCAGATTGGGAGTTGATTTTGCTGCTTTGTCCAGATACAGTCACAGAGTTGGGTGGGATTGTGAACTTGCTGATTGTAGGCAGCGCCGCTTTCAAACTGGGCATGTCTTCAAATTTGCG
Source organism: Chytriomyces cf. hyalinus JEL632 (assembly GCA_025435555.1). Classification (NCBI taxonomy): domain Eukaryota; kingdom Fungi; phylum Chytridiomycota; class Chytridiomycetes; order Chytridiales; family Chytriomycetaceae; genus Chytriomyces; species Chytriomyces cf. hyalinus JEL632. Next base: position 58,004 of record JAIWWG010000032.1, on the reverse strand, counting down.
TTCTTGTGGCAAACTTTCGAGATGGTTGAAAAGCGACACCTTTTCAGGCGTTGGAAAGTCATTCGGATTGGTGGAGGGGAACGCCACTTTCTCGGAACCTTGCAAGGAGTCAGGAGCGGTTGGACTGCTTGATGAAGGGAACTGCCTAAAGCTTTCACCACTGACAGGGACCCTGTAAGATTGCATTAAATTAAATAACTGGGTAATTTATGTCTTACGTGAACTGTGTATCACCAGCCGCTTGATCAGGTTGATTCTTGGAGCGCTTTTGACGGTACCAGATACCCAATGCAATGGCCAGCCCCAAAATGACAGCACCAACAACTCCACCAACAATGGGGACAATGCTTTTCTGTTGTTCGCAAGTTGAATTGTTGCAAAGTGGACTCGCATTGATTGAGGTACTGGCAGTGGCGGTCAAGGTGGTTGGGAGAGAGGCTGTTACGCTTTTGCACGCCTGTGGGGCAGATTTATTTAACAACATATTGCAGATTAGCCTCACAGCACACGTGGAAAACTTACTCTAGCATTGAAAGTAGTGGACTCAAGTGGATTTGCTGTGAAGTTGCTTGATTTGGTGTGAACACAATGATTTCCTTTCAATAGCAGAGACAACAAAACTCACCTGATCGACAGCACTTTCCAATTGCTGAATTCACAAGGTATGTTCCCATTTAGCCTGTTTGAGTCCAATCGACTTTGTTGTCATTCATTAGAAAAGTCAGGAATGTTGACAAACGGCAAGACACCAACATAGTATCCAGACTGGTAAGCTGACCGAGTTCAGTTGGAATGGATCCCGTCAACTGGTTGGAATGAAGATCCCTGGATGATGATTTGTTCAATACATGATAATTGATCAGATGCAAGATACCAACAAAAAAGTTAGACTGGTAAGCCGGCCGAGTTCAGTTGGAATGGGACCCGTCAACTGGTTGGAAGTGAGACCGCTGGATGATGATTTGTTCAATACATGATAATTGATCAGATGCAAGATACCAACAAAAAAGTTAGACTGGTAAGCCGGCCGAGTTCAGTTGGAATGGGACCCGTCAACTGGTTGGAAGCGAGACCGCTGGATGATGATTTGTTCAATGCATGACAAATTGATCAGATGCAAGATACCAACAAATAAGACAAACTGGCAAGCTGGCCGAGTTCAGTCGGAATGGGTCCCGTCAACTGGTTGGAAGCGAGATTCCTGGATGATGATTTGTTCAATGCATGACAAATTGATCAGATGCAAGATACCAACAATAAAGTTAGACTGGTAAGCCGGCCGAGTTCAGTCGGAATGGGTCCCGTCAACTGGTTCAAAGCGAGAGCCCTGGATGATGATTTGTTCAACGCATGACAAATTGATCAGATGCAAGATACCAACAAATAAGACAAACTGGTAAGCCGGCCGAATTCAGTCGGAATGGGACCCGTCAACTGGTTGAAATTGAGAGACCTGGATGATGATTTGTTTGACATTGGATCATCTTTGAAGAAAGAGATAATTACAGTCTCTGAATTCTGCCAGCACTGTCACAGTTCGAGGCAGGATTGCAGCATCCGGCTGAGAACTTTGTGGGCTGCCATGCCGTGAGGATGGCACAGTCCGCGGATGCATTCGAAGCGGCCATTCCCGTCCTTCAAAAGGGCAAAATTAATTTGGTTCAATTCACGTGTTCTGGAGACCAGCACTCAAACCCGCACCATTGGAGTCACGAGTCACCCAATCATTTTGTTTGATGTACCCCATCGTAGACCTCCAACTCACTCAAAAGGACTATCTGCACGCCAGTCGGACGCCATCTGGTTGCGTTCGGGACCACGTTGAGGAAGACCACGTTGTCATTACTGTATGTGCCAATGTTTGACAAAGCAACCAAATGTCACTTTGAGTGGCAGCACGACAAGTAAGTTTGGATTGTATCTTGGGATTTCATCTTTGTAAAGAAAAGCAACTTCGTTGGGACACAGTCAAACAAAGAAATTAACGCGTTGTTCAATCCCATTCACCATGCTCCGAGCCACATGGTCCCAAGTGACGTGTCCGGCAACATGCTCTGGTCCTGATAGTTTTGTGGAAGCTTGAAAGTCGGGATCAAGTAAAACACTCAGCAACGTTTCCTGCAAACTCAGTTCATCCACGACGAGTACTACCGGTGGCACGGCGGACCCTGGATCAACCATGTAACGGACCATCGTGCGAGGATGGCGCGTACATTTGGGGATGACAAAGTCGTCAGTGGACCCGTGTTGGGACACGAGACAGGGTAGACCGCATGCCATCGCCTCGAGGACAGGAATGTTGAATCCTTCGGCCAGATACGCGGATACGTAGCAATCAGCCGCATTATAAAGCTCGCACAACTGTCGGTACCCGTACAGCGTGTGGATGAATACGATGCGAGGCAGTACTTTGGCTTTGAAAAGATGTGGGTTGAGGGTGCACTTTTGTACCAGACATTCGATCGCGGAATTAATGCTCTGTTCACACGAGTGTAGTGCGCCGATGCCCTTCAGGATTAGGTACACATCGTTGCGTAGAAGGGCGAACAACCAACTGACAGAAATGCGCCATTTTCCTTTACTGATCGTGTGTGCACGAAATCATTGCTGAGCTTGCCCATACCCATCATCCGACACCTCTATCCTCCACTTCAACCCACCAACAGCACCTGATGGATCCTCTTCATCCAACCGCATCAACAACGACACAAACCCAGAAATCAACCCCATATAATCTGGATCCTCCGCAAACCGCAACTCCCGCGCATGCCCAATCACATTCGCAAACTCTACAGGTAAACCCTCACACAACTCTGCAATGGCCAAATCATCTTTACAGATCCCAATCTTGCGCCATCCATCGGTACTCGTGACGGCACGGATCCCAGTCCAAGGTAATGGTCCTTTAGCAGCTTCAACGAGCATGTATCCGAGTGATTCGAGGTCGTCTCGGCGGGAATGGTGTTTTCCTTTGTGAACATTGAGGGATGCGTAGCGCGCTGTTCCCGTTTTGGGCATGTTTTTGATGGGTTTGGGGTTTTTGACGTGGCGGCCTTGCGCGTCGCGGTAGGCTGTTGCGAGGCCAAAGTCAATCAGGTATGCGGTGGGTCGGTCAGAGAGATCCGAATTGTATCGACCAATGCAGAATTGATCGGGTTTCTATTTCAACCCACCAAAAGAACATTAGTTGATATCTTTTGAACAACAATTCCCACCACACACTCACAATATCCCGGAAAATAACGCCAGCGTCATGCACACTTTGCAACCTCCGAATCATTTGCGGGGCCATTTGAACAATCGTGCGAAGGGGTATTTTTTCAGCTGGAGACTCTTTCAACAGAGTTTTGAGAGACGGTCCAAGCCGCTCCATGACGAGAATATTATACTCGCCCTCAGTGCCCATATAGTATATCCTCGGGAACCCGTCATACGGCTTCAAAAGCTGATACACGGCATCTGTGATCGCACAGATATCGAAAACAGATTAGATAACCCCACTTTACACCAACAAAAAAATAAAACGCTTACATTCATGTGGAAGCTGCGTCCTCCGACTCGCTCTCAACTCCCTCTTAATCGCAACATGCACGCCACTCTGCACATCCACAGCCGCAAACACTTGCCCAAATGATCCAGCCCCAATCATGTCCGACACTTTCCAACGCCCATTCCCAACATAATCAAAAGGCTCCATCTCTTCGTGCGGTTCACCACCAGCAACATCAGGATGTGGCGGCGCCGCAGGAGGAAGAGAATCCGCAATCGCAAGATGACTCATGTGCGTGTTGAATGCATCATTGTGCACAGACTGATGCGACGGAATATGAACGGCCCATTCAGCGCTGGGCATGGTATATGACGCAACAGGCGTGATGCTGTCTCCGCCGGCGTGCGTTGAGTTTCGCCAGTCTGACGTGTTGTGCATGTCATGATAGATCGGCGTATTTGAAATGCGCCACTCGGGATCATTGCCAGGCGTTGTTCCTGTCAAAAAAAATCATGAAGTATCCGTTTGCTTTCAAATTCCCCTCAAACACTTCAAAAACCAACCAAAAAACGCCCCTCGATCGTCCACACTCGTCCCCGGAACAACAGCCCCCCACCCATTCGCAATCCAACTCGAACTCGGCTGATAATTATTGATTGACGCATACGACCTCGACATGAAACTCCCAACCCCATGCTGTTGCGTCTGATGCTGTTGCGAAGGTGACCCAGGCCACCCACTCTCCGCCGCAACATAACTATTATTCAAATTCGATTTGGGAACGGAAGGTGAATAAAACGGTGTCGGCTGTTTGCTGGGAATGTTTGTAGAATTTGACCAAGCCGCAGACTGCGAATTCGATGAAGGATGTGTGATTGTGTTTGCAGAGACGGATCTGGAAGGGCGGCGGTACATGGATGCTGGGATTGAATTCGTGGCAGAAGATGTATTTGCATGAAGATGTCGGTGTTGAGGAGACAGTGGCGGGTTTGGCGATGATGGATTCGGGTAACCGTACGAATTCGAATTCATATTCTTGCTGTTCAAGTTGGGATTGAGGTTGCTTTGATTCTGAGATACGAAAGTTGTTGCAGTGGAGATTGGGTTCAAATCAGGCGTCCATCGGAGGGGTGCCTTTGAAGTGGCCAGTTTCTTAAAGAACTCCTTCTTGTCCGTGCCACCCTTCTCATCACCATCGTGTGGCGTCAGTCCAAGTCCGATTCCCGCTTCGGGCTCGGAGGTGACCGCCCATTCGTCGGGTTCGACTGGCTCCCTCTCCTTTGTTGGATCATTGCCCTGGTGCTTGGTTTGCTCCTTCTGTTGTGTCTGTTGGATGGCGGCCGACAGGAAACTGACGGGTTTGGGCGGCGGCGGTGGTTCAAGTGGCTGCATGATCCCCCCAGATTGCAAAAAACAAAACGGGAATTTCTTATTCCAACTCTCGTCTTCCTTCAACTGCCCCAAATTGATTTTCTTTTTCAGGATCACCAGCCGGCCCTACTTTATTGAAAGTTCTCTACCACAATACACGATATCCGTTACTAATCTTATACTAGCTACTGTCACTACATTTTCTCTCTCTCATCCAGGATCCATGGATACCGCCACGATCACATGCTTCTGTCGTAAGAAAAAACAGTCGAATAATTAGCACCAAACCCAGCTCCCCCCCATAACAAAAAAACAAAAGAAAAAACCGCCACTCACCCACTAAAAATCTTAACCCCATGATCCTCACTCCCCGTAACAATAAGCGGTCTCTTATTATGAACAAGCAAACACCGCACAAACTGGTCATGCACCTTTTCATACGTCTTGATTGGCGCCATGGGTTTCTGGATATCGCCCGCGTTCGAAAGGTCCCAGATACGCAGAGTCTTGTCATCGCCGGTTGTGAAAAGGTATTTTCCGTTTGGATGGAACGCAATGCTGCGGACCCAATTGTCATGGCCCTTCTAGTCATTTATTTTGCGTTAATAAAGCGTGCAAAGCAAAAGCGCAGAATCATGTGTTTACCAATGTCATGACACAATTTCCAGTCTCCGTGTTCCAAATCTTGACTGAATTGTCACGACTTCCGCTTGCAAGAAATTGTGCAACGGCTGGCTCCGAACTCTGACAAAACCCAGATAAAAAAGTCTTGGTAAACTAAAAAAAAAAAAACCACAACAAACAGCACAAAAAATCACATACATCCGCAGCATTTAACGCCTTCAAAATCGTTTTGCTAGTCGAAACAGGCGCAAACGCTACACATTCAACCACATGGCTATGTCCTTGCAACTTGTTCAACACGTCACCCGTCGCGACATCCGAAATCACAATGGACTACAAAATTCAAGAGAAAATCATCAGCACAAAACACGGCAGCACACCATCAAAAAACCCCTTTGAAAAAAAAACAGACCTGATCATTCGAACAACTCGCAAGAACCCTTCCATCCTCCGACGCAACCACCATCCGCACCCAATCATCATGCGCGTAAATCGTTTGCATACAAATTCCATTCGAAAGTTGCCAGATTTTTACAGTCTTGTCGCGCGAGGCAGAGACAAGGAGGTCTCCGGGGTAAATAAAGGCGACGCTAGAAACGATTTCACTGTGTCCGTGGAGAGTGCGGATACATTTGTAGTCGGACGCAGTGTCCCAGATTTTGATGGACAAGTCGCTTGAAGCCGACGCTAAGGGGACAGATACTTAAATTGGGGATGCACGAAAATAAGGATATCTTTTTTCTTACCCAACAACTGACTTCCTCGTTCCTCAAAATCAAACGCAACAGAATTCACAGCCTTCGTATGTCCTTTCAATGTACGCTCACATTCGCCAGTCTCAACATCAAAGATTTTAACAGACGCATCTTCACTGGCCGTTGCAAGGACAGAATACAATGGATGAAACACCATTCCAGCGATAGGACCGCGATGCGCAGTGAGCGTGAAAGTTGCAGTTTCGGATGGGATAAAGTCCGAAGTTAAGGGCTTTTTGGATGGAATGCTTGCTTCGAGCGTTGCTACTTTGTCTTCGAGATCTTTGACCTACGCGATGAAAGTGTGGGGTTTGCGATATAGAAATGGAATAAGCATGCCCACCGCACAACGAACAAGAACTGACAAATACCTTTTTTGTAAGCCGCAACACTGAGGTCCATTTCTTTTCAATCAATCCAGAATACTTTTGCTTTCCATCCGCGACAAATTGCACGAGCGCAGTCTCCTTGCGAAGGGCTTCGAAGGCGGCAGTGAGTCCGTTTGTGTGAAGGTAATCGAGGATGGACAGGTTCCTTATTTTGTCGTATGGATGCATTCGAGGTTGTTGTTACTGATTTGGTTTGATGGAGGTGGTTGTTGTATGCTTTGAGGCGAGTGCTTACAGTTCCTCCTTCTGCTTCTCGGTGAGTGTGGGTGTGCCAGCACTTGTTGCCATCATTTACTTTTTAAGTGAAATTTACGGCGTTTTCAGACACCGAACAAACAAGAGAAAACATGTATCCTTTTTATTTTCCAAGATAACCAAGTCTAGTCGAACCAAAAAAGAACAAGAATGCAACGATCCACGTCGGAAGAATGTCACATTCACAAAGATAACGCTAACAAGCCAAGACCCAACGCAGACAACACAGCAACTCCATTGGCACTGGACTTGCTCGAAGTAACCACAGCAGACGTTGCAGCAGCAGTTGCAGTCGCCTTGGAGGAGACTGGAGCAGCAGTAGGAGAGTTTAACGCATTGAAACACGTGTCCGCATCAGCAACCGTGAAAGGAACACTGTTGGTTGTAGTAAACGTGGCTGAACTGGACGAGTTTTGTCCAAAGTAATTCAGCTGCACTTTGATGGTAAAACCGGCTTGGCCCGAAAGCGTGACTGGGACACTGTAGTTTCCAGTAATAGGGGAAGAAGTACTCGACAGCAGGCGGGGTGAAAAGACAGCCCCCGTGTCTCCAAGAACGCTTCCAATCGTTGCTCGGATGATGGTGGGTCCATATTTGGGGTCTGATTCTGGGACGCCCGTGACGCTGATGGTGTAAGGGATGTTGTTTTGCTGCGCGCAGATACGGGGGATGACTGGGTATGTCACAGACACGGTTCCGGGCACTTTGACGTTTGCGTTGGAGCAGTCCCACACGGCAAAGGATTCGGACGAGGAGGCAGAGAGGACTTCTGAAGAACCTGCATAGAAGACAGAGACAGTGACGACAGCGTCGGTGACACCGTTGCCATCCTTCAGAGCAGCGCTGGGAATCGTGAGCGTGTTGACCCCTTGGGTGAAGGCAGCGAGCGTATTGCTAACAATTGAGGCAGAGCCGACGCTGACGCTGACCTGGGTCAGGGCCGTTGGTCTGGCAGGGTCAGCAGATGGGATGCCGTCGAAATTGACGGTGTACTGGATGGAACCGCCGACACACTGGTTGGCACTGGCGCTTGTGCTGACCGAGACAGAGCCAGAGGGAGGGGCAGCGTGGACAGACTGAAGCAGTGTTGTTGCGAGTGTTGCGATGGCAAAGAGCATTTGTTCAATCAGGGCTTGATTTTATAATCACAGCAAATTGGTGCGAATGAGGCTATACAAACTATTGACACATCATCCCACCTTCTTCAAGAACTACCTACTTACCTACCTACCTACCTACATGCATGCATGCATGCATGCTAAACACGTTACTCCTTACTCTACACTACTGGCACCCTCCTTGACCCTGCCCCTTCACCAGAACGGTCCTCCTGCCATGCGTGCCCATAATATTTAACTCTTGCGGAATACGTGGCGTCAGAGTCTCTGCGCGTGTGGACAAGCTGTTTGATGAAAGAAACAAGCTGCGTTTTGTGTTCCAACTTGCTTTGCCATCATATGAGTAAACAAGAATCCTCGTGAAAAGAGATGAGCCCAAATTACAAATCTACGACCCGCCAAGTTAAGGAGAAGTCGAAGATGTCCTCCAAGTGTCCGAAAGAAGGATCATGCAAAAAGTTGTAAAAAAAGTTATGTTCCCGAGATGCTTCGCTTTGCGTCCTGCCATCCACACTCTCATCAGCAGCAACTTGTGCAGAACTGCAGTTGCGCTTGTCTTCAATCGAGATATCAGGCCATCCATACACCGACATCTTGCATCATCAACAACATCAACCAAACTCTACGCAGCCTCAAAAAGTCCGCGCGAGATTCGAAAAACGCTCGTTAAAGCCGTGGGTGCGGACCCAGCAGACAGGTTGCTTTCGGGTAAGGCTTCGCTTGTCGGACTGATGCGCTGCTTCCAACTCTGGACCATCTCACAACCAATGTTGGAGCAAAGAATGCTGTTCGACTACTTTCATGCGACTGTTTTTGCGCACATCATCAGGCGCTCCTCCCTGTTTTGGAACATGTTTCGGAAACGCTGGGGACAAAATCGGCAGTTTCTCTGCTTTCGGCTTCTGTGCTCGCGCGGATGCTTTACTTCCTGTCCTGGATATGCTATCGGAGACTATAGGGACGGAATCTGCAATCGCGTTACTTTCGACGGATAGTTTTCTTCTCGCGTTGGAATCCTGCTGCCTGTTTTGGAACTTCTCTCTTAGAAGCTGGGGACGGAATCTGTGATTAGGCTTCTGTCGTCGGGTGGCTTGATCTGATACTCTCCTGCCTATTTTGGAAATTCTGTCAGAAAGACTTGGAACAAAATCTGCAGTGTCGTTGCTTTCGAACAATAGCTTCAGTTCATTTGTCGAATCGCTGCTTCCAGTATTGGATCGTCTGTCACATCAACTTGGAACAGAATCTGCACTACGTCTTCTTTCTTGTGGCAGCTTCTGTGTGCGAGTGGATGAACTGATGGCTGAGTATCCTGAGATTCTAACTGCGTTGGGTGAAAAGGGGGCCAATCGCGTTCTTTCAAATAATTATCTGGCTTCAATGGACGCATCGCAATGGCGAGAATTTATAGAGTTTATTCGAAATGCGCAGCCCGGGGATGCTATGTCTGTCATACTTGGGATCAAGAGGGACAGTGGTAAAGTGTAAAAACGTTGGTTGGGGGAAATGCGCGGATTTGTATCGGAATGCATCTCAACAAGAGAAGACAAGAGCCGGGTTTGAGAAATTGGTGGATGCATATGCGCTGGAGGCATTGTAATATGCGTGTCTTTGGGGCTGATATTTCTCTTCATGTGTAGAACGTGTTTAATATATCAACAATTAAGTCCATAAATTAACTCTAACATTTTTTCGCCATGCATGCGTTGGTGCATGTTTTGTGCAAAGAGAGAGGGACCCATTTTGGGGAAGATGTCTTTCTTGCAACCAACAACTTTTGTTGTTCAATTCGCTGCGCAAACTGTCGCGTTCCTCCTGGCGTTCGTTGGAAAACCATGGTTCCTCTTTCTGGGATGAAGCATCAACAGGGAGCGACTCGAAAGCCAGGCAGCACCTGTTGAACTTGCTGTGTTCTTTGCAGCCGCGATGGAAAACCAAAGATCCCTCCTTAATCGGTAATGCGCTGGGTCCAATTTCAAAGTAACGCGCGTTTGTGATTGCTGCAGCATCGATTCCAGAAATTGCGTACTTGTGATGTCAAACAAGAACTGAAAATGTCTTTGTATATCAACCCAAGGTTCGACTCGAAAGTGTTCATTCGAACACGGCTGACCCAAACGCATATAAACAGCAGGATATTCCCTCTCCTCTCCCATAACATCTTCCAAACTCAAATATGCAATACACAGCCCTCTTCTCTGCCTTGGCCGCCATCGCTTCCGCTGCACCAAGCAACTACATCCAGCAGTCCGACAACTCTCCTTCAAACTACGGCGGCCAAACTCCGTGCGTGAAGGGGTCCTCCTGCAACCCAAACCAGAAGAACAACAACCTCAACTTTTGCTGTGATGGCACCAAAATGCTCACATGTGGTCCCGCCGGTCCAACTGCCCACTGGCAGTTTAGCTCCGACTGCAGCGCTGTTGGTCAATGCTTTGCGGATGTTAGCTGGGCCGTATGCACTGGCAGTGGTTCTTCTTACGACAGCGGATCTTCCTACGACACGCCATACAAGCCGGCTCCTCCTTCTCAGCAGTACTACCAGGCTCCACCGCCTCCTCAGGAATACTACCAGGCACCACCACCACCACAGCAATACAAACAATCCAGCCGCATTCGTGTATCAAACAATGGCGGGTATGAGGAAGGTGCCTCCTGCGTGGGGTACCAAGGACAATACGCGTGCAGCGAGGGAAACAACAAGATTTATGTCTGTGGACCCGCTGGTCCCACAGCGCACTGGCAGTACAGTGATAACTGTGGCAAGTATGGCCTTGTGTGCTCAGTGAGCAGTGCATTCTCTGGGTGTGTTGAGTCTGGCAAGAGCTACCACTGAGTGCTGACTTAAATCTTGGTCATTCTTCGCGCTGCTTTTGGCAACAAACAATATTATAAATAAACCCTGTAATTTCATTCTCTGCATTCTTGTCAAACAGATGCGTTTTTCGTGAAATTGTGATTTTGAACGGATACTTGATTGACTTTACTCTTTACTGGCGGTATCCACTTTGACCCTTCCCCTTCCCCTCCTCCAGACACTGGGTCACCAAAACGTTAAAGTTGAGGTTCCTCCTCACCGTCCCACCGCTATGCGTGCCCAAATACAACTCAAGACACTTAACCCACCCCACCTTCCTACACTTGACGGCCAAATCCGTCGACGCGACATGTACAATGCTATGCTTAACATCCGCCGTCCGAATAAACGCCATTAATTCGCTCCATTCAACATCATCCAGACCCACTAACCCACTATTCATAAACACGCGCTTGACACCGTCCACACCCAAGATACTCAAAACTTGCGGAATACGTGGCATCAAACCCTCTGCGCGTACACAGAAACTGTCATTAAGGAGTAATTGCATGGTTGGATTTAATCCAAGTTGTTTACAGAGCGCGCGCAAGACTGGCAAAAGAGTATCTGCGCGTGTGGAGAAGCTGTTTGAGGAAAGCAGCGCGACTGCATTTTGCTTTCCAACTTTCTTTTCCAATTGCTTTAGGACTGGCATTAGTGTCGCGCTGTTGCAGCAGAACCCATCAGATGACAGAAGTGAAACTGCAGATCGCACTCCAACACTTTTCAGCAACGAATCCAAAACAGGAAGCAACGCATCGATATGAGCACAGAAGCTGTCATTCGAAAGCAACTTGACTGCAGATTCCTTCTTGAGTTTACGAGACAAACGTTCCAGCACTGGAAGCAGAGATTTAACATGAGCACAGAAACTGTTTGTTGTCAGCAACTTGACTGCAGAGTCAGGTCCAACTTTTTCCAAGAGCACGTCCAGTGCGGGTAACACAGCATCGATGTGGATACAAACAGTGTCCCTCGACAACAACGCAACAGCTCGCTCCACTCCAACCTTTTCCAAAAGCACGTCCAGCACTGGCAAAAGCCGCTCAAAGTCACGACAAAGCGATTCGCACGAAAGCAGTTTAACGGCATGTTTTGAACCCAGCCTTTTCGATAGCGTGTTCAAGAGAGGAATCATCGACACGCTCACAAAAGCTGTTGATGGAAAGAAGCACAGTTGCTGATTCAGGTCCGAATTTATTCGAAAGCATCTTCGCAAGTGGGACAAGCGTTTCACTGCGTTCGCAGAAGAAGTCCTTCGAAAGCAGCGCAACAGCACATTTCACTCCCACAGAGACAATGAGCGCATCCAGTGCATCAGAACCAAGGGTCTCAGCACGCGCAATGAAATGAGGCATGGACAGTAATCGGACGGCGTTTCCGTTTCCAATCTTGTTCGAGAGTGCGATGAGAATCGGGCGCAGCGCATCTGCCCGTTGGCAAAAGGCGTGCGATGAGAGAAGTCTGTCGGCGTGTTTTGGACCCACAGTGGCCGTGAGTGATTCGCTGAGTAAAGTTTGATCGAGTGTGTTGATATTTGAAGTTGTGGACAGCTGCTTGACTCGCAGCAGGCCTGGAGGGAGGAAACACGTTTTCTGGGTCCATCTGTTCAGTGTCCCGAATCGAGTGCGAGGAGTGCAGGGCTTCCTGAGCAGTCCGCGTACGATGTGTGTGGTATCGCACAGCATCGTTTATCTTTGTTTCGATGTCCTGACACCCTTCCTCAGATATCTATCGAGAAGCTGAAAAGATCAACCATCCGATGCTGTCCGCATTCTCACCCTCCCTCAGACCAACATTTGCAGCAGGTGACTCACCAGTCCACGCATCCAACTCCACCTTCACATCCACGAACCCAACCGAATCCAGCAACGCCCTCAAAGAATCACAGTCATGCAGAATTCTACTTGGCACAGCACCAACATCCCTATCCAATCCCTTTGTCGGAATCACACCCCATGGCTTGGCACCCCCTCCCAACGACCCAACACACGACCCAAACAAAACCCCATCCCCCTTCAACACACGATGAATTTGACCCAAAAAGTCTTTCACCTGTTTCTCACTCAGCACATGCAAGATGGCTTGCGCAGAAACAGCACTGAACCGTGACTCCCATCCATTCACAGTCACAACATCTCCCTCACTCACAGGCACGGCCAGGTCACCAAACACGGCATTCATTCGCTCCAAGTTGCTGCATCCCTCGTACAAGACGGTGTTTCCGATCCTAAAATACGGATCCACGAGATCAGAGACCGTTAATTGATGCTCCTGCAGCCCGTCCGACAGCATGAATCGTGCATCTGTGCCATAGCAGCAGCCGAGTTCGAGAATAGTAAATTCACTCTGTTTAAACCGGGGCTGAATCTCTTTGTAGAGAGGATGCAGGTTCACGCGTGGCGTTGCAAACATCTTTTCCTGGATGCATTTATAGACATGGTGCGAGGCAGCCGTGGTGGTGAGTGTTGCTTCAAGTCGACGGCTGCATTCATCGCTGCTGGTGTTGGTGTATGCTTTGTACCAAGTGAGATCGGCCTTGCGGTCAAAGCGCATCGCCATTTTTGTTTGAAGATTTTCTTTCCCATCTCAGCTGAACGGAGAAACTGGGAGCATGAACGTTTTGACTCTTCGCTGCAAACGATCATTGAACATCACTTAAGACAAGTCGAGGAGATGTCGAAGGTGTCCGACAATCAGGCGAGATGCTTCGCCCTGCATCCAGCCACTCGCATCAAAATCAACTTCTGCAGAATCCAGTTTGTGATTGTCTTCAGTCAAGATATCCAGTCATTTCTACACCCACGTCTTGCAACATCAACCACATGGCTTTCAAGCTGTGCTGGGTGAAAAGTGCTATTACCTGGCTTCAATGGACGCAACATAAATATTTAGCCTGGGGATACTTTGTCACACTTGGGGTCATTGACGACAGTGGAAAAGGTAGGTTGGGGAAAATGCACGGATTTGTATCGGAATGCATTCAAACAGGAAAAAACGCGTACCGGGTTAAGAGATTGGTGGACAGATACGCACAGGAAGCAGTTTAATGAATTTTCTAGGGGCTTATACGTATCTCCTTGAATGCATGACATCAAATCGCTGGCGATAATATGCCAAGGATTTCAATAATCTGAAAATACATATGCAGTTCTGGCACAAACATCAACAAAAATCACGCAGCCCGACTCAACCTCCCCCCCTCCACATCCACTGTCTCTTCCCCCGCATCCCCATCTCCAGCACCACCTCCACCTTCCCCACCAAGTGTCAAAAAGAACGAAGCAGCTTGACTCTTGATTATCCCTTGCGCACTAATGTACCCCAAAACGATCTGAGGTATCAGCAAGCAACAGTACGCAGTATTGAGCGCGATTTCAAAAGGCATTGTGAATCCGCTGCCGAGGTATGGCTGGATGCTCATGTAGTAGAAGCATGTAAAGAGTTGAGGGAAGAGTGTAAAGAGGAATGCGCCGGCGAGGTCAGGAACCTGCGTGTTCGTATGGATAAGGAGCAAGTCGACAGAAAAACAGAATTACTCACGCGTTCTTTCAAATTTCCATAGAATCCCAGCCACAACCGCAACGGCTCAACAGCAATAAAAAACGAATAAAAAATGGACATGAGGAGCGTATGAAACAGCGACGGATTGAAATAAACAAGTTTCCACCGAATCACCAAAATCTGGCCAATGGCCCAGAACGGAAACAACAACACGTTAAAGTAAAGCAACAGCTGGTAATGCGGGTTCGAAGAGATTTCGTATCCAATGGCGCCGCGATCGTTAATGTTTGAGAGATGGAACGGGACAACCATCTTTTGCCGGTGTTTGTAGCCGTGGAAGACGCGTTCTGCGACGAGAGAGTTGAAGGACTCGAGATGGCTCATGGACTGGATGCTGGACTGGACTTTCGGTTGAGGAAGGTTCGGTGAAGCTGTTGCTGATGCCATCGATTGTTTTGATCTCTATTTTTTTTTTTTTTTTTTTTTTAATTGTCTGGAATATTCACACAAAAAGATGAAGAGAAGGCCGAGTGACGAAGAAGACGACGTTGAAATGAAGGATCAGAAATCAGACGACGAAGACGAAGATGACCAAGTATGAACCCCCCACTTACCCCAATCTGTGTCTCACAACAAACGCCTTGCACCAGGAAATCATTGACGTGGACTTTGACTTTTTCGATCCGAAAGAAACCGACTTTCACGGGCTCAAGACACTCGCGAAACAGACGTTTTCAAACGATGCTGATGAGTTTGATTTGAGCGGGATCGCTGACGGGATTATTGCGCAACCATACCTCGGCTCGGTTGTGAAAGCGGATGGTGCAGCGGATCCGTACGCCATCATGACTGTGCTTGGAATGTCGCCGGACCCGAAAACGGTATGGCACGAGTTGTGTGTATGGAGAAGGTAAACTCGTAACACTTTTTTTTCTTGAGCAGGGAAAGCTCGCTTCACACATGCAAACCATCAAAGACTACATTTTGAAAAAGAGCAGCAAGTCAAGCGACGCAACGCATCACGAAAAACTCTCTTCGATTCTTTCGAAACACGCTGTCGGCCTGCTGTTCAATGAAAGACTCATCAACATGCCGCCTCAGATTGTAGTTCCGATGCTAAAGATGCTGATTGAAGAGTTGCAATGGTCCATCGAAGAGGTGCGCTTGTGAGGCTTGTGTTGGGGAACAAGAACGCGAGATTTAAAAAAACTCTTTACACAGAAAAAACTTGCGAAACCGTTCGAATATCTGCTGCTCATTTCCAAAACGTACGTCGAAGTAGAACCTACAACGGATGAAGATGGCGACGCTGGACCGAGCAAGAAAAAGAAAAAAAAGGTACGTTCGCATTGGGCTCCAAAGTTTTGCGACAACTGACTTTTTATTGCGCACAGGGAAAGCAGGTCGTTCTCAACTTTCAGATTGAAGATGAAGTGTTTGAAAAGGTGAACTGATTTCGTGGCACAGCAACCGTCGCTCACCCTCACCCTCACTCTCACTACTCAACAGCACGCGGAGTTCCAGTTTGACTTTCAGTTCTCGAATCAAAACGATCACGCGGAACTGTTGCAGACTGCCGGAATCAAAACTAGTCGGCGGATTTACGTGTTGAAGGCTTCGAAACTCCAAACGATCCACGACGCAATGAAAGAGTTTATTCAATAAAAACGAACCAACTTCAAACGAAACAGCGTTTACATTTCACGGCAAAACCTTTTGAAGAATCGTCTTTTGCTCCATGTTAAGAAACGTCGGGAATTCCACATGGAACTTGAGAAGCAATTTCCCTCGCTCGTTCGATTTCGAAATGGGCATTCCTTCTTTCGACACCTCCTTCACAAAGTCTGGATGGATCACAGCGTTGACAGGGATCTGCAGTGTTCTCTTGTCCAAAGTTGTCACTTCAATCACGGATCCAACGAGCGCTTGACTTAGTGACACGGTTTGTGAGAGTACCAAGTCGTTTCCTTGGCGTAAGAAGCGGCTGTGTGGGAGTTCCTTGATGATAAATACAACGTCGGCTTATTGAGAAGCGAGGAATTAGAGGAAAGGTTGCTGTGAATATTGTTTCAAAAGTTATACCTGGAATTTTGTTTGGGCCCTGGTCTCCTTCTCTCGGGAAAGTAACGCGAGTCCCGTTCTTCCAACCACGTTGAATTTCGATCGTCAGAATCTTGTCCACGTCCATTGTCGTGATACAGTTGTCGTTCAAGACCTGAAGATTAACAGTAAGGGGTAATGTCAACTATCGAATGATCATATAAACAAAAACCTTGCGCGTCACTCGAATCTTTTTAACAGTTCCCATATACAACTCCTCCAAGGTAACCTCAAGTGTCTTTTCAACGGGCTGATCCTGCGCTGGTGGCGAGAGGGCCGCATTGGGATGATTCATGCCATACATTCCACCAAACTTGCTTCCAAATTTCTGCGGGAACGCAGCATTGTTTCCAGCATCCGTCGCGGGTCTGCTGTTGTGGCTGCTATGGTTTGCAGCAGCGTCTTCATTGTGCACGGCAAAGAAATCGGCAAACGGGTTTTTGCCGCCGAAAAAGTCGGAAAAGGTTTCGTGGGGTTGGCCGTGGTATGCGTAACCTCCTGAGTATCCGTCGAAGCCTGTTTTGATGGAATTTTTTAGCAGTCAGTCCAGCGATCCTGGTTGCTTATAAACTCCACCTGACTTCGAAGGAACCCCGTTTTTAAGACCGTCTGTGCCATACTGATCATAAATGGCGCGTAGCTTCTCTGAGCGCAGATCAACAGATTAGTTCAAGCGTATTGAACTGGGCAAATCAACTCACGGTTACTGAGCACATCATATGCCTCGCAGATTTTCTTGAAATGATCAAACGCATCTGGCGACGGATTCTTGTCCGGATGAAACTTATCGAAAAAGAAACGTGTGTTTGTTTAAACAACGTCAAAAAGAAAAAGTCGAAACAAGAGCACCTTCAACGCCATTTTCCGGTACGCGCGTCGAACAGACTCTGCGTCGGCTGATCTCTCCAAGCTCAAGTTTTTGTACAGATCGATAATGAGCGCATCGCTCGCGTCTGCGATTCCAAGTGCGCCAGTCGCCATTTTTGTTGTTTTGTTTTCCCTTTTTAAATTTGTAAAAATGAGTGGACGACAGGTATGCGTTGTCTGGAGTGATGAGTCTGCAGCTGCACCGTTTTGCTCATGCGCTCGCAACTGAATCCAGGGAGGAAAGGCAAAGCCGTTGAAGGCGCCAAAGAAGGGTCCCAAGGACATGGACGATGTGAGTCTGCCTCTCTCTCTCCATCTCTCTCATGGCTCCCTCCCTACTCACCCGCATCACAATACAGGACGAATTGGACTTCAAAAAGAAGCAAATGGAGGAAGCAAAGAAACTTAAAGAAATGGCCGCCAAGGCTGCTGGAAAGGGACCTCTTGCATCAGGCGGGATCAAGGTGAGAGACCTATTGCCTTTTCATCTCTATTCCTACGAATTTTCGCACTCATTGCTCCGTCTGATTCTTGGGTGACAGAAATCTGGGGGAAAGTAAAGCGGACTCCGCTGTCGAATTTCCGAATTTGGTTCCTTGCCAAAAACCTGTATGGCCAAATAAAATCGAGAATATGCCTGCCATACTTTGTATACGTTGTGTTACTTGTTTCGTTCATCTATGGGGTCAATGCCTGTGTATGTTGAAGTCCATATCTGGACGGCAAGTCCACCCATAGACACATACAGGCAGAGCCAGCACCCGAACTACAAGCCAATCAATCCCATCTACCAGCAAGAACAAAGCACCAATAAGTTCCAACAAAATAGATTTACAATTTCAAACCACCCACCAAAAGATCGACGATGCGTGCGCTCAACCAACTGCTACTACTGGCACTGTGCGCCATAAGTGCTCTAACGCAAGCCAGATCCGAAAGTGAGGGAATCTCACCCGCAGTCCAGTCCGAGTATTCAAAAGTACAAGTCCACGGTTTGTCAGGTTTCCTTCAAATTTCACAACCAACACTCAAACAGAAAACAGACCCGTTTCACCCGCAATACACGCAAAACATCAAACGAAGGGACATTTGGCATGATCACCGGATGAGGGCGCCGAAAAAAAAAGAAGCTTATTGAGAAATTGTCCCAAATCGACGATTGGTCAACTTACAGAACGGAGCAGTCAAACGCCCTACAACCACAACTACCAAAAAGAAGACTACCAAAAAGGCCACTACAACAACTACCAAAAAGAAGCCAACAACTACAACCAAAAAGAGCACAACAAAAGGTTTTATCGAATCATTCATTTCCTACCACCCCTCATTCTTACCGTGTTGGCTCACCGTTGTCTCTTTCAGCAACAGTTTATTCGACCAGAAAAACAACTATCAAGGGTGCCCCGGCTCCATCCGTAGCATCATCAACTTCGAAATCATCACATTCCACATCCAAAACCTCCACCACAAAGGGTACTGTATTTAAAACTCCTTCCATATTAACCAACAACTCCATTCATTTAGAGCAATCACTCCTCCAAAAAAAAGCCACAACAAAAACAGTCACTTTAAACCTCGCTACAAAGACACTCTCGCCAGACGGCGTCCCCAAAACAATGCTCATAGCAAACGACCAACTCGACTTTGAAATCCACGTTAACAAAGGGGATACACTCGTTGCTGTTGTCAACAACAACTTGAGCGTGTCCACTTCAATTCATTGGCATGGTATTTTTCAAATTGGATCACCTTGGATGGATGGGCCCGGGATGGTTTCGCAGTGTTTGATTGCTCCATCTAAATCTATGACGTATACTTTTTCGGTGGGGAGTCAGACTGGAACTTATTGGTGGCATGCTCATTATGCGTCTCAATACGGTAAGAGTCTAGTTGGGTACTGTGACATCTTAATCGCCATATGTTCGCAGTGGACGGAATCAGAGGCCCGTTCATTATCCACGACCCAACGGATCCATACCTTTCTCGCTACGATGAGGAAATTATTGTATCGCTTTCTGATAATTGGCATGCAAACGCGCAAACTGTCTTGAAGGGGTACGTCTGTTAGTTTTTGCGTGTCCTTCTTTGGAAAGCACTGATTAATTCTCATTCTCCTTAAACAGTCGCGTACGATCCCGCCCCGGATTCTGGACTGATTAATGGAATGGGGCGATACAATTGCAGCCATTTGCCTGAGGGGAGTGCGTGCACGCCAGACTCACCACGAAAAGTATTTGATGTAAAGAAAGGGAAACGATGTGAGCGCCATCAAGAGAAGGGGTTTTCAATGTACTGATAGTCACAAAATACTTTCAAGACCGGATCGGCATCATCAACATGAGTTCGCAAGCCATGTTCAAAGTCAGCATCGACAACCACATGATGACTGTAATCGAAGCAGATGGTTCGTGATAAGAGTACTCTCTTTTCGCAAACAGCGAACTAACGTTGATATCAACGTGTTTAGGAGTGAACACAAACCCAACTGTCGTGTCGAGTTTCGAGATTTCCTCATCGCAGAGATGTAAAACAATCCCGTTTTTATCCATGCCGAGCAATTGTCATAATTTTGTTGATCACCGCAGACTCTGTCCTTGTCAACGCTGGCGCCGATATCGGCAATTATTGGTTTCGCGCAACCATCAGCGACATGTACACAGCCACGGGAACAACCATCGAAAATGGTGCTTGACGCTTGACCTACTGTTCTTCAACATCTAACTGCCAAAAGAAACAAAAAAAAAAAAAAAAGAAAGGCGTCGACTTTAACGTGCTTGGAATTTGGAGATACGCCGGCGCCCCTGAGACAGATCCAGAGGCCGAATTCATCAGCGACAAGACACCGCTGGATGTGTACCATCTCGGAGAATTAAACGGTCTCAAGCTCGCACAAGTGCCCGACTATTCCCAGTCACTGTACCTGTGCGTGTCCCGTACTCCTTTAAAAAATACTTGACAAACATTAAAAAACAGCGACTTTACTCTCCTCTTTGACGACGCATCCAACAACACGTTCGGCGTCATGACCATTCTCAGCGAGGACACAAACTTTTTCTTTTCCGATTATTTTGTACCGCAAACTGAACCGTTCCTCAAAACGCTGCTTGATGGGGGCGAGTTGTCTCATACAAACAATGTTTATGATGTGGGTGGGAATAATTGGATCTTTTTGCAAGTGCGCAATTCGGATAATATTGAACATGTGTTTCATTTGCATGGTATACATTTTGTACTTTCCCTCTGTGCTACTTTCTTAAACAAGTCTTTTTTGTTGCGGAATGCAGACACGCCTTCTACATTATTGGTAGTGGGCGTCAGCTGCACGCTCTTCCAGACGCTGCAACGCTGCCTCGCCGTGATGCCATCCAAGTCCCCAAATGTGTCGGCGGCACTGGCGGTGGCGAGGCTGGATGCGTGAAAGGATACGTGAACCTGCTGATCCATTTCAATCACCCCGGTGCTTGGGTGAGGAAAAAGGATCTTGCTTTCTCTCTCCTTGCTGATTTCTTTTTGTTGTAATGCATGCAGCTGTTTCATTGCCATGTAGACTGGCATATGGCGGTAAGTTTGCTATTCTCACATGCAGGTACGTTATACTAACGGTTTCATGTCTCAGGTGGGTCTGTCCATGACGTTTGTAAACAGGGAGAATCTGGACTCTGTGCGGGAAACCATACCAAAAAACTTTTGGGACGAGTGCCAGACGCACTGAGCCGGAGTAGTAGGAGGAGGAAAGAGCATGAACAGTAGAAGTAAAATAATTATAACATCTTATTTTGTTTCCAGTTCAAACAAACACGCCCCACTTTCAACGTCAAAATCCTTTCACGATGATATCCTCTCCACGTACTCCATGGCCGCCTCTTTCACATGCTTGACTCCCTCGGGGCTTCCTTTGCTCTTTTCAAACTCCAGGTACTTTTTAAACAGAAATTTCATCTTTTTCGACGACAGTTTCAGTGAAATCGCGCGTTCAAACAGCCGCCTATGCAGTTCGCATATCAGTAAAACTGCCCACATCCTGCATAAGCTCAACATATGTGAACAAACCTTGTGTGAGCAACATCGCCAGCGCGGGTTTCCATGTCAAGGTACACGGACCACATGTCAAGTCTCTTTGGGTGGTTCGACACAATTCCTTCAAACAGAGTTCTTCCTCGTTCTGGCTCGCCGTGTTTGAATTCCATTTGCGCAAACTTGCAGACAACCTTCAAATCTGGAAAAATATCAAAAAACCACCAGTTTAGATTAAATTCAGGGACAACTTTCAAACAAGCAGCTCACGCTTGCGTTTAGCCAGACTTTTCATGCTTCGCTCCAGAATTTTCCTAGACTCGGCCACCTTTCCCCGCTTAAGCAACGAAAGACCATACGCAACCCACACTTTGCAACTCTCTTTGAACCTCTTAACAATAATTTGGAAAAGCGGATCCAACTCGTCAAAGTTTTCAGATCGTTCATAAATACCAGCAAGGTTCAAGTACATGGCTTTTGGCTCGTTGAACGAGACAGCGCGTTCAAACACTTTCATCAAGCTTTCACGATCACCGTACGTGTTTTCCAAGTTGAGCAATGCGACCCAGATGTTGGACAATTCCTGCGGCTCACGGAATGAAATGGATTTCAATGCCCGCTCGCCCACCTCTCTGGCTTTTCCGATTTCAGCCATTTGCAAATGGAACGCCATGAATTTGATCCACAAGAAGGAACTGTTGGGCGAACCCATCAGAATTCGCTCAAACGCTTCTGAAGAGTCGGGCGCCTTCACTTCAAGCAATTCTTGCTCTTTTTGTGCGACACGCTCTTCTTCTTCCAGCTTGGCACGTTTTTTGGCTCTGCGAGACTTTTTGCTCTCGTTGTTTGTGGTTTCTTCACCGGAATCGCTTTCGGCGGCTTCTTGCAGTTCTTCGTCCGAATCGTCGTCACCACCCCATCCAGAGCCGCCCAGTGACAGCGGTGCAAGTTCCTTCACGGGTGCAGGGCCACGTTTAGTAGCACGAACTTCTTCGTCATTGTCCTCCTCCATTTCTTCATCTGAATCCTCATCACCTTCCTCAACATCTTCAAACCCGTCGTCATTCTCCGCATCATCATCACCGGCGTCTTCTTCTTCATCAGCTTCTTCGACTTCCATGGAATCACCTTCTTCTGCTTCTTCCATGTCCTCATCGCCGCTTTCATCTTCATCATCGCTGTCGTTGTTAGCAGCAGCGTCGTCTGCACTAAAGTATGATGCCTTGAGTCCAAAGTTGATTCGCTTCTTTTCGAGGTCAACTTTCAACACGTATGCCAAAACGGGGTCTCCAATGGAGTACAATGAGCTGATCATCGAGATGGGTTTGTCAGACAGCTGTAACAAGTCAAATAAGTCAAATTAATTACGTCAAGCAAAGGACTTCACAACAAACCTCAGAAGAGTGACAAAGACCCTTCAAATTCGTGTCATCAATCTTGATAAACACTCCATACTCATGAATCGAAGTAACAGTTCCAGTCAGTTTCATTCCTTCTTCCAAATCCGTAATGCTCATGGACGAGGCAGAAGAACTCGATGCCGAGCCACCTTTCGTCTTGCGCACATGCGTGTAACTGGGGTCAATTGCCGTCTTTTTCATGGATAAATCAACCTTCTTGTTGCTCTGATCCACGCTCAATGTCCGCGCAGTCACAACATCTCCAACTTCAACGAGACTCTTCCAATCCTTCACATAGTCATCGCTCACTTCCTTAATCTGAACGCGCCCAATGTATCCGTATCCAACATCCACAAAGATTCCGCTATCCGAGACGCTCTTGACGTATCCTTTCACGATTGCGTTTTCTTCAATTTTGGTGCTTGCAGCAGTGTCTTTGTTGTTGACACGGGATGCTCTCAGCGTGACATGGATGGTTTTGGAGGAAGCATCGACTTTGTAAACGCGACACGCTACATAATCTCCTTCCTTGTATGCATTTGTAGGATCCGCAGGAGTGTCGTCGGAAATTTCAAACAATGACGCTGTGCCGTAACATTTATCAGCGATAGAGACTTTGAGACCTTTGTTTGGAACGACCCCAGTCACGACACCAACACATTTAAATCCAGGTTGAGCAGTCGCGATGGAGAGCGGGTATTTCATAAGAGCCGAGCCAGTGGATGCGGCGGCACGGATGGACAAGTTGAGCATCCATTTCTCCACGTTTTTCGAAAGAACCATGACATTGACGGCCATGCCTTCCTTGAACGATTTAGAAAGGTTTTTCACGATCGACAAATCGTTTGATGCTTCAAGAGCTGTAACGCGACCATTCAGCTGCGAGCCGATGGAAACGGTAATACCCTTATCCGTGACTGCCTGAACAAACGCCAAATGAATTGATCCTTCTTCGATGGAAGCAATCGTTGGGTAGCGAACATTCAAAGGCGCAGCCAGCTCGTTTGCTTCAATCGTAAGATCGGCTTTTCGCAAAGTCAGCTCCACAACAGTCTTTGATGTCGGGTTCTTGTGCGTGATGGCCAAGAACTTGCTGCTTTTGCCTTCTTGATGGAATCCAACAACTTTGAAGGACAGAATTTGGTCCACCTTAAACTTGCTCAACGGATGCTTTACGTTTTCAATTTCTTTGAAGGTTTCCGCAACTTCAGAAATGTGCACGCGTCCCTTCAAGTTTGATCCAAGTAGAATGTTCAACTGCGACGGTCGGATAGATTGAATTTTACCCTTGACAACAACTCCGTAGGTCAAATCGTCCAGTGACATCAACGTTGGGTCAACAGCATCCGCTATCAAGCGCCCAACATCCGAAGTCTTGTTTTTCTTTTGAGTTTCCGTGACAGAGGAAGGGTTCACAAGAGCAATCAATCGCTGTGATGCAAATCCGTCAAACTTTTTGCCAGCTTTTGCGGCTTTTTGCGGTGCCCTCAGGAGGGTGATTTTAAGCTTTTGACCCATTCTGTGGGAAGACGCAGCAGTTCCCGCGTTGCTTGTATTGAAGCTACGAACTGGTGCGAAAGCAACGGCATTTCCTAAAGATGGAATGCTTAAAATGGTGTATGCTGGTTTCACCACTTCGACAACGGCTTCAAGAGCCTCAGCTTTGTCGACAGCAGTCTTGAACTATAATTTCAGCAAATAAATGAGCAATTTCCCTCGCGTTTATGATGGGTTGCGTTTACCTTCTTTGCGTCGATTTCCTGCTTTCCTGTTTTCTCAGATCCACTCACAAACCGCAGATCGACAATTTTCTTGCTAACATCCACATCAACAACTTTTCCTTTGATGGTTTCACCCACTTGAATGTCAGAAGATTTGCCAATTTCGACAGTCAAAAGTCCAGACGCGAGTCCATCCTCGATGGAAACAATGAATCCATACGGCG
Organism: Chytriomyces cf. hyalinus JEL632; assembly: GCA_025435555.1. Classification (NCBI taxonomy): domain Eukaryota; kingdom Fungi; phylum Chytridiomycota; class Chytridiomycetes; order Chytridiales; family Chytriomycetaceae; genus Chytriomyces; species Chytriomyces cf. hyalinus JEL632. The sequence continues at coordinate 33,315 of JAIWWG010000032.1, read as the reverse complement.
CTCTCTGCTTGACAACTCCGTCAACCATGGCTCCGATCGCGAACCTGGCCGCCCATTCCGAAGCATCTGAAACGTCAACTTTCTTGAGTTGTAAACGGTCTTCCTCCATAAAGTACGATGACAGGTAGGCAAGGTCTGGAGAAATCTTGTTGGCTCCTTTCAACACTCCGATTTGAGATGGTTTGAGAGAGATTTCCACTTTGGTGGTGTCATTCGCGTCGAGTGCAACAACGATAGCGGCCACTGTTTGCCCTGCCTTGTAAACGTCACCCGCACTCTTGACGAACCCATCTGACAAGTTCACAAGCTTGGCCACACCAGTGACACCCGCTTTAAGCCAAACAAAGCACTTTGTTTCCGTGCAACTCTTGACGTATCCATACATAACGTCACCGGCTTTAAACCTGTTATTGGTCGGATTTGCCTTCTGTTGGTCAAGCAAAGCTGGTTTGGCCGAAACAGTAACTCGATCCTTCACTTCATCCACCTGAATCACCAACACCGCATTCAGCACATCATCTTTTTGCAAACTTGAAAACATTGCTTCGACGTGAGATGGATGATCCGTCAAATGCTCCTTGCTCAAAATCGCTCTCGCACCAGAGGGCATCATTTCGACCAACGCCGAATCTTGCAACAATGCAAGAACTTTGGCTTGCGAAATTTCTCCCAACTTGACCAACTTTGCGCTTTTTAATGCAGATGAAGATGAAAGTGCACTGCCTGCGTCGATGGCACCTTTGATACTAGCAATCATTCGGTTCGCTGGGGCATCCACGGAAATGATTTTACATTGAACCACCTGACCCGGGTTGAAAATACTTTTTGGGTCCGTTACAAAACTGTGTGATAGCTCACGCAAGGGGACAAGTGCTTTGATGTCGTTGTAAAAGCTCACGAGGCAACCAAATGGAAGAACAGACATGATGGATCCTTCAGAAATGACTCCCACATTGGAAGGGTCAAGAGAAGTTATGATTGGAAGTTGCGAGTTGATGAGAGGTTTTTTGAATGTGAGAGCGATGCGGCGCTTTTCGGCATTGACGCTGAGAACCTGATCGTGAGAGAATGAGACCGAGTGGAAACAACACAGAAGGATTTTTCGCCTACCCTGCACTTCACAGTCGATCCTAACTTGAACATTTTTCCAGGGTTGAGAACTGCATTCTCCGCCAAATGCGACTTCGGGACCAGTCCACTGATTCCATCAGCAAGGCTGACCATCACACCGTAACCTTCCACTTTCGTAACGGTACCCTTCACAACCATTCCGGCTTTCACGTCGCTTCTTCGCAAGAAGGTGGCATTGAGGACAGATGGTTTCATACTGAGTTGCAGCAAATCGTCGCAGACGTCATAACCAACTACTCTTGTTTTGTGGGTGGTTCCTGGTGCGTGTTTGGCACCTCCATCGATTTTGGCACCTTCTTTATCAGAAAGCCTTGTCGCCTGGGGAAATCATGTGGGTTATTCAAAAAAGAGGAATAGATGCGATAACGTACATGTACGAATCCCTTGAGTCCGTTTTTCAAAGTCATGGCCATACCCAATTCACCATCCACCCGTGAAATTTTGGCATCTTCGAAAACGGTTCCGATTTCGACCGACCGAAGTTGCGCTGTTGATTTCTCGGTTGTCCAAGAGATGAGAGAGTTGAGAAGCGTGAATCCGACTTTCTTTCGGAGGGTATCAACGTAGAGAATTCGTGGTTGGACCTTTTCGTTCGCGTGCGTGGAAAAGCAGAGTTTTAGTAATCAAAAATTCAAGTAAAATCACCCTTTCGCAAAATATATTACCTTCATTCCGGACTTGAAGTTCTTCGCCAAGTCCATTCCGTCGCCAGCTTTTTCGCCCAAATGCCCGAGCTCAATGTTTCCTTCAAACAATCCCATGAACGAAACAATGATTCCCGACCCATCGACGGCAGTTTTCACTCTTGATGGAATCAAGAGTCCTGGTTTAAGTGAAGCAAATGAAAGATTGTGGGACGTGGGAACCTGTCGCAAATAATCAAAGTTAAGAATTTACAAACAGAACTGCAACAAGTAATTGACGCTTACAATTGACTTCGCAATAGCCTCAGGGTCGGCTGTAACACCAATAGTTCTCTTGGAATCATCCATCGAAAGCACAGACACATAAAACACTTGGCCGACAGCCAAGGTAGTCTTTTCCGCCGAATCGAAAGATTTTATGAAAGCAGCCGCGTGTTTTTTGTGCAAGAATCCATGCGTGGCACTGTCTTTGAATCCAAACGAGAGAATGTATCCATTGTCTTCGTGGCTCTTGACGGATGCCGACAGAGTCATTCCCGCACGAATTTCGTCGACATTAATTGTAGAGTTGATGCGCTCCGGTTTGATGGAAAGCTCTATCTTTCTTTTTGCCGCCTGATCCTGCGCTTTTTCAGTGGTGATTGCGAGGACTGGAAGCGACTGGCCAATTTTGAAGAGATGGTTCAAGGATGGGAGGGAAGATTCCTGCTCAGCTTCGTCATCGCCGTCTTCATTTGCAGCAACGCGTTCGACAAGATCAGTGATTTCCTGCGAGATTTCTGTGATGGAGACGGCGCCCGTCATTTGGTTGGGCAGAGATACGATCAGTTCCAGGTCGTTGATTTCCTTGATCACACCGAGCAGAGTGAAGCCTGGATTCAGTTTCTGCAGTTCGAAATACAATCGGTTAATTACAATGAGTACATCAATGCACACGAATTCATATGTTAACCTTGAAGGTGAGTGCCGCAATGGTATCAGATTTCTCAGCCTTGCTCTTGTCGCTGGATCCAGATTCGTTCAAGTCCGAGTCCGCATTCTTTTTTCGCTTCTTTGCGTCCTTTCCATCTTCTTTCGCCGGTCTCTTTTTGTGCTTTTTCGAGGGTGTTTCCTCGCTGTCGTCGTTGGCAAACAAGTCTTTCGCTGCCTTTTCATTGACGTCTCTAAGCTCGAGCGAGGTCAATGTCTGTGACTGCGATCCACCACGCGGGAAATCGACTGGCGCTGCTGCAACGGCGACTGCTGCTGTCTTCTTTTTGCCCATCTGAATTTGTGCAATAAAGAGAAAAAAAAGAAAGAAAGGAAATATTTTTAACTCTATTTACAAGATCCAACATTTTACTGACTGCCGTTCACAGACTCGTGTCCAGAGCGCTGGACGGAAATCTGCAGTTTCTTCAACAACCTCCGCTCAATCACATCGCATCGGAACTTAAAATCCATGCTTTCAAAGTAGCTCATGTACGCCTGCGCATCAGCGTCTCGCGAATCTTGTATATCGTTGCAGCTAACCATCCATCGAAACGTCAACAACAAGACTTTATGGAACTCGGCCATGAACACTTTTTCTTTCGACTGTTCAAGCATCCAATCGATTTCTTTGCAGTATTTGGTGCGTTGGCCCTTTCGCAGAGTTAAAAGGCTTTTTGACATGGAAATGAGGTGATGAAGGACATCGGGCGCGTCTGCTGTCTTGATGCTGATGCAGAAGCGGAGAAGAAGCAGGTCCGCCGTCGCATCAACTTCCTTGGTGGAATCACGCCGTGCCATCCCGTCCTCTTTGATGTACCAGTCCGAAATTGCGTCAATTACTATCCAAAGAACCGCCGACTGTCGAGAAATCTGTTTTGGTTTGTTGTCAGTGCCTTGTGACCTTCGTCCCTCAGAAGAGATTTACTCACAAATAACGCATCCTGTTTACAGAGTAGATTAAGAATGATCCGACAGTGCTTTTCGGATCTTGTCTTCCATGATGCTACATCGTCCTTCTTGACAGCATACTGCATGACACAGGTCGTCACCCGCAAACAACAGGCTTCAAACACAAGGCCTTGTTCAGCACGGTAGTCAGCATCAACGTCTGTGCCAGTCTTGAAAATTTTACAGTTAGTAGCGGCAAAAACGGTAGCTAAAGCCACACTAACCTGTGCCGTGCTCTGCATCTCGGCATTCTGCAAATACACTTTCGATGCTTCTTCGAAGTTTCCTTGGCAGCATTGAACAACGGCTTGTTGCATCATGTAAGATGCCGCGACGTGTACATCGCACATGTTGCCCATATACCACTTGATGTTCTGCTCTCTATCATACTCTGCTCCAGAAAAGTCTCCCAGACTGACCAATAAAAATAAACGAACAATTAAATAAAAAAAACAGCAAACAATCCAAGAATCTCACATGACCATAAGCTCTGCAATCTTTGAGCGGCACCAGAACGCGTCCTCAGAGGCTCCCAAGCCAATGGAAATACGAATCGACTCCAGCTCCTGAAACTGCTCCAACGCTTCCTTCCACGCCCCAACCTCCCTCGCACGCGCTGCCTTTTCCCGAATCAACTCAACATACAAATCCGTCTGTGCCGAACTCATGGATTCAATTCGATACTCTTGAAGAACCTTCTGGTACAACACATCACTCTTCTTGGTCAACTCCCGGCTTAGAGATTTGAACCCGAGCGACATTGCAGTTTCTGCCGTTTGAAGAAAGTTGAAACAGTACCGCAGTGTGTGGTCTTCATCGCAGCCCATGATCAGCGTTGCCAAAGAATTGAGAACGTAGAAATCCGCCGCTTGACTTCGTGATCCCAGAATACGAAGAATCCCGCCGATGGCCGCTGAGACTTCTTCGACTGCAGAGTCTTGGGCGTATCTATCTCCAGCGGAAGAGAAACTTTCAGCTTTGGTGACCATCAGATGCCGGCACACTGGAAACTTTTTTTGGAGAATTTGGGTGGAAGTGCGATACTGCGCCGAATAGGGTTGCTTGATGAAGCGTTTGATCATTTGGATGTATAGTGCAGCTTGAACAGTTCGAGCAATGTTGTATCTTGGAAGTTTTAGACCCATCATGGACAAAGAATGGTAATAGTGGTTAAGGGCCATTTGCCGGTCACTGTCAAGGTTTTGTAAGATTCTGTGTTGATATAACGAAAACAAAACTCACCCAGAATGGAAATAGAGACATCCCAGCAACCGCGATTCTTTCGCCGTCTCCAACGCCGTACATTGCAAACGCCCTTCCCTTCGAACGCTCGACAACAACTGATAATACTCAAGCGCCTCGGAAGATCGAAACATGTTTACCGACTCGATAAACGCCTGATACAATAAACGCTGCTTTTTCTCGAACTGCCCGTTCAACTGCATCAAGTGGTAAATGAACAGTTGAGTAAAATACGGCCTCCGGTCTGTGCCCTCGTTCTTTAGTTTTTCCTCATAGTACTGCGCAAAGAGGCCATGCATTTCCTCTCGTTTGGACGGAATCACTGTCGACAAGATCCCTTGCTGAATGAGGCAATGCGAAAACGCAAGACAGTTTACGTTCTCTCCCTTCTTGATAAACCGGTACTTGTCTGCGCTGACAATTTGGTTGTACAGGCTTGTTGGGGAGCAGTCGATAGTCGCAAGTCTTTCCTGCAGACTTGGCGATGATAGAATGATGGAACTGATTTCGGTGAGGTCGAAGTGCTGACCGCTCACTGCGCTCAGTTTTAGAATGATTTTGATGTTTTTTGGAAGCTTATCGAACCTGGGGGGGATACCAATTGGCGTTAACGTTTTTGATTCAACTCGAAAGAACAAAATTCAAAATTCTTACTGCGACACCACCGCTCCCACCGCTTCAGAAGGCAACTGAAACAGCGTACTTTCATCCGAATACGAAAGAAGACCAGTCTCCACCTTCAACAACGACTCTTCATGAAGCATATTAATAAAAATGTTTGCAACAAGTGGGATGCCTTGACTCCGTTCCAACACATCGTTGACAAGGTGTGATGAAATCTTGTCTGTGCCTTTTAGGACGGATCGAAATTTTAGCGCGAGGAGTTCTTGGATTGCGTCTTGCTGGAAGGGGGGAACAGAAAGGTCGTGTTTGCAGAGGCTGGTGATTGTTCGGAATCTGTCGGCATGGAGCTTACTCCATTCCTGCGTAATTGTGACATGGTGTTCAGGGGAATAATAAACCACCGAGCCATCAAAATATAGCACTCACTTCAACTGGTCGAGAAACCATGATACAAAGCACTTGCGGACACATTTTCAAAATTGACGACAACAAATCATACGAATGGCTGTCGCACCACTGCAAATCATCGAAAATAAGCGCAACCCGAAACCCAATCACCGTTAGACTCTCAAGCAGTTTCGAAAAGATGCCTGAAAGCCGTGGAATAATCTCAGAAGACATTTGTGTAGTGTCAGAACCTTCCATGATCCCAGGAATAAACCTCAACGAGTCAATCGATAATTGCGGTTCCCCCAAGTGATGTAAATACTGTACAATCGCGCCATGGTCCAGAAACGTGGACATTGTACTTTTCAAATTTGAATCCTGCGATCTTGCACCAATAATACCAGGGAACGGCGCGTCCAAGTATTTACTGCTGGAACTGTTCATTTTGCGCATTACACCCGCTTTGCGAAAGGATCCGTCGCGTTTGAAAGAAGGATCCCGGTTGAGATTTCCAATGGGAGGTATCATGGATGATTTTCGGGTGCTCGTTTCGGTTTTTGGGCGAATATCTCCGTCATCTGAGAGTTTGTTGCCACTTCGGTGATCTGGCTCTCCCGTGGACCGACGGAGCAAGTTTTTCATTCCATCGACAAGTGAAGATCTCCTGCTCGAATGTCTTTCAACTGGAGTAGGTTCCGGCTTCACCGTGTTTCCCAAACTAATCATTGGTGTCGCTGTATTATCTGTAGCTTGCAGCATGGCAGGAAGCGTGAAACTGGGCCTCCGCGAACTCAATGCACTTTCCAGGATACTCAATGCAACGGATTTCCTTCGATCGAAATCGGCGGGTTTCACGGAGCTTCGATTTGAACGGGAAGTCGCGGAATAGGATAAACGGCTTGTACGCTGACTTCCTGACGGGGTAATGTCTTTCATGTCTACGCGTTGCTTGATGTGGTGTGAGAGTTCTCGCAAGATTTCTCCGAAGATGTAAAGCGGTGCTTTTTGCTGGTGTTCCAAACTTTGACTGGAACTGTGAAAAGTAACCAGTCGATTAATATCCACCGCTTAAACACTCGATGAGTACCATCAAAACTCACCAAAGCATGATCTTCCGATCATTGCTCAATTGCGCCTCACAAAAACGCTTCAACTGAGACTTTCCAACCCCGCTTCTTCCGACAATTAAAAGACTTTCGCTATTGTCTGCTTTCCAGGATCCAATAATGCTTTGCAGTCGCATTTTCTCCAAGTCTCTTCCAACAAGCGAGAATTCGTCGTCGACAAGTTTGGCCGAACCTAATCGCGATTTTTTGCTGGGACTGTATATTTTGACTGGCTCCGCAACACCTGCAAATATTCCAATATAAGGGAGCGTGGTCATCAACAACTCTGCCACGAAAAAAATAAAACTCACCTTTGATAACTACGGGAGGCAAATCCGCTTTGTACGTATACATATCCTTACTGCCATTATAAGTCTCCTCATCACAAAGAATCCCGCCATCACATTGCGGTAAACACATGAACCTCGCCGCATTATTCACGCTCACACCCAAAATCGTTCCATCACACCGTTTCGTATTCCCAACAATCCCAGAAAACACGGACCCAGTTGCAACACCAATCGAAAACCTGTCCCCAAACATTTTCTTTAACGGCCCAAGCATATGTAGCGATGCGCCAATCACGAGAGGAGATTCCCCCTTTTCATGAGAAAATCCATCGAGACCCCATACAAGCAATGCAGTGACACCTTTATCATCGCAATTAAACTGCCGTAAACACCCTTCAAATTTAGATATCGTGTTCAAGACAATCTGCATCACTTGCTGCAACACGTTCAAACTGTCGGGTTCATGAAGAGTTTCCGGTTTGAAGGCGGGCATTTTCAAGAACAAAGTTGCCACGTTTCGGAGTTGATCGTAGTTGTCAAAGATGGATGAAATGTCGTTGACGAAACTCATGCGGTTCATTGGTGGAGTATTGGTTCGGGAGATGATTGCGGATTCGGGTCGTTTGCGTTCAATGAACGTGTTTTCGAGGAGCCGTTTGATTCCGTCGTCCATAAATGAAACAGCGCGGGCGGCAATTTTCGACTGATCATCATCGGGCATCGCAATGTTGGATACCGAGCGAATCACGGGGATCGACTTTTTTTCAAGCAACATTTGCAAATGTGCCAATTTCTCATTCAGCGGAATCACCAATTCAAACGTATCATCTGACGAAGAAGACATGATCCGATACTTTCTTCCAACACTCTTTTTCAATTCAGAATGGTTTTGAAGTTGCGTTTGAACATGGCCCGTCAAAATGGATACAATTTCAGGACTGAAAACAATATCGCCTTCGACACCGAGGGCCAAATATTCAGCAGCAGATTTCATTGAATCTCCCGCAATGAAATATTCCACGCGTGATTCGGATCCCATTTCTTTCACATCGTATCCGCTTCCAACATGGATATGCGAGGTGCGGCCGAACCCGAGCCCAATGTGTATTTTCAATCCGTGTGGTTTCCATGCGATATCTAATCCACCATCGATGCTCGTTGAAACTTCTGTTGGAGATAGAGACTGTCGTCTGGATGCAACTGTCTGGCTCAATAAGGAGTTTCGGTTTGGCAGCTGTAAATTCCCCGGGTTCGCTGACTGTTGCCGAAGTCGTACCGGCGGCAGCGGAGATACACTTGGCGTTAAATTTGATGAAACAGCCGGTTGGTTTGAAGCGGAAGCCTTCCTTAGAGTGCCACCAGTCGGGAAATTGCTCGCAACAGAACTCCTTTTCACAGTAGCATGCACGGTGGAAGTTCTAATAATGTTTGCTGGATTTAAAGGAGATTGAGCATTTGTGGCAAGAGATATTGTGGACGGTGGTGACGACGATGCAGCCGCGTCTTTTGAGACAGTGGGTATCATGATATGGTAGTCTGAGAAGAACGACAGTAGTTCCAAACAGCACAGAATCGCTTTTAGAGTGAGAAATTCCTTTTCGGGGTCCGAAAGTGAAGCTTTTGAAGACCTGTTGTTTTTCAGTGTCAGAGTGGTTTCAACACCCACAGAAATACATTGGAATACTGCTTTACCAGCTCGCGATGATGGCATCTCCCGCAAATTTGACGACAGATCCGTACCCATTTTGCACGCGCTTGATGATTTCAATGATGGGGGGGTTGAGCAGCTCTTTTACTTTAGCACCGCCGTCGTTTCCGTAGTGTGCCTTCAACTGACTCGTGATTTTAGAGTATCCTATTCGGATTTGAGACAGAGTCAGATTCACTCCATGTGCGGCCCATCCTGGTTACCTGAGATGTCAATGATGGCAGTCAACCCAAACTCGGAAACATCGGCCCATGGCGGCTCGCGCACCGACTCGGTATCCAGGATGAGATCGCGAACATGCTGGGGTATCAGGCTGAGAAGGCTCATTTCAGCTGTGGTTCCGGCCATGTTTTTCGGATGTCCAAGAACGACTTTGGTGGTTGGGGAATTTGTCCTCTGAACAAGGAGGGGAAGAGATTAACAGAGACTTTGCAAATCTTGATAAATCATGCTATTATACTAAGCTCCACTGTCTCATGAGAGGATTATTTAATGTGGTATGGATGTTTGTATCGTGGAGTTAGGTAGAGGATACAGGTTCCACATGGGTCCACTGAGTTCAAGTTGATCCCAACTGCATCTCTGCTGCCACAACAGCAAGAACCCAAGAACATGTCCATGGCTGGATGCATGGCTGAATGGATACACGCATGCGCATTTGTCGCCGTAGTTGTGCCTCATGATGACTCAACACTGTCAAGATGACTTTTCTTGACGCGACTTGCTTTTATCAACAACCCGACAAACAAAGCACCAAAACCAAACCATTCCAAACTTGGAATCCTATCAACAATGCATCCAACGCCCCGCGCTACTCTGCGGTCCAAGAGAGACTCGCTGCTGGCCACCACTACAAAGACCATCTTCAGTTTATGGGCCAAGCCGACTGTAGTCTTGTTAAAGAAGGCATTGCCGCTTTGTATCGAGTGCCGCAAGGTGAAATCCTATCTTTACCCATCCACGTAACATGAATCTAAAACAAGTTGAAAAAGGCGTATCTGGTCACCGCCGGACCCAAGAAAAGCAGCAATACACCCAAAAGCACTCCAAAAACATCCTTCCTTGCCCTGGTGCGGAGGAACCCAAGCAGTCCTGCAGTGCATGAAGAAGTCGACCATCACGTAGATCATACCAACTGTACAAACTGTGTCAACATTGCTGCTCTGTCAAAGGGTGCCGGTCCTTCCAATGATCTTGTCGAGGTTATTTCTGAACAAGGCGCACACGTTTCCGATTCCAATACACCATCCTTGGAAGCGCCCGAGACCCCGCATGAGTCACCCAGCATACTTTCAATGACAAGGGAGCCAAACAGCCCCATGGTACTTTCTGATATACCTGAGGGCGACCTTGGCTTTGTTTCAAAAGAAACTGGTAATGACCTTGTCGATATGGTTTCTCAAGAAGCACCAGTTCCTGATCAAGCATCCGAGGCCCCGCATGAGGGACCAAGCATTCTGTCAACCGCAAGGATACCAGAGGTCGACCTCAGCTTGATTCCACAAGAAGCTGAGGAGTCGCAAAATAGCACGGCTACGACCGAGGCTACATCTCCTTCTCTTGTCGATGTTATATCTGAACAATACGACCCAGTTTCCAACAACAACACTCCTTTTTTGGAAACGCCTGCGACCCCGCTTGAGTCACCAAGTATTCTTTCAACCACATGGGAACCGAGCAGCTCTATTGTACTTTCGAGTATACCAGAAGTCGATCCCGGCTTTGTTCTACAAGAAACTCGGGGCTCGCAAAGCGCGGCAACGACTGAGCCGACATCCACCTACAAACCACCCGCCATGCAGCATCATCGCGCCAAATCAGAACCTACACGGCAACATAAAAAAGCCCATCCAAGAAAACGCGTCACCACCCACAACAGCTCCAAAAATCAGGACCAAATCTCCAACATAAACCAACCAACATCCCCAAAGCAGTCACTGCCCAGTGCACCAGACAAGGTGTCCCCATCTCGGAAAGAACAAACAACTCCACAAGTTCCAAAACGGAAGCCATCGCAGCTGAAGAGGAGGATGTCGGTTGCAAGCACTCGCGTTTCCAACTGGTTCACATTGGTCAAGAGCAAGTTTCGAAGGAGAAACGCGCTTTGAGAGAGAGAGAAAAAAAGGAGTTGCTGATATTTTGTACACTGTTGATAGAACTTAACTTTTATATTTTATTCGGACTTCCATGCTTTCAGTTCGTTGCATGACACCATTTGGAACGAATTGACTACGTCCAGTTTCTCTTCGTTGACAATGCTTGAAAAGAAGCCGTGCGACTGCGAAAGAAGCTGCGATTTGTGTTCGCTTTCCAAATAGCAGCGATACACCAGTGTCCGATAATGCTGTTTTAACAAGAATAAATATATGCAATCAGGTATTCAACACAACTTGTGCAAAAACCTGTTTTTCAATGCCCTTTTCGAATCGCAATAGTTTGCGCGCATTTGCTCCAGAGAAATGTAGTGAAACCATTTCAGGATTAACGTGATACGGAACTTGATTCAGGAAAGTAGCTCGCTCGAGCGTGTATGCCATCCCAGCATCCCAACTGAAAGCTCCCTTTGCAACACTTGCATTGACATGACTTCCCCAAATGGATGCGCAGAGCGCCAATGCTACGTAGACAAGCGACTGCAAGCACAGCAAGGCAACGGGTATTAGCTGTGCAGAATGCATCCAACGCGGCAAAGGCGCGAAACTGAGTTTTTCCAGCTTGATGAAGTTTGATTCGAGAGGTGAATTTTTGAATATTCTGCGGTAGAATGGTCCAGCAGTGAATCGAATATCGCATGCTGGAAAATATCGTGCATCGCGGTTCATGAATGAGGTGAGGGCAAAAAAAAAAAAAAAAACAAAAAAAAGCGAAGAAAACAAAAAACACACCTTTCGAATTCGGAAAGAATATCTTCACTGTAGTATTCACATTGAGAGATTCAGCGAACCCGCCTTCGACAAACGCCGGGCCAGTCCCTTCTGGCCTTGCGAATGCTTTTCCTGCAGTCGAGTCAGGATCGACGCCGTACCGATCGTAATGGTCTCTTTTGACGGGATCTGTCAGTAATGAGTGGGCGTTGCTGATTGCTGATTCATCGAAAACGGCGTAAGTCTTGTGTTTGCTGAGTTTCGAAATGTACCACACACCCTTGAAGGCTTCGTCACTGCCCTCGACTGAGCACTTGTCCGGATGGAGAAGAAGCGCGAGCTGGACAGCACCCAGTTTGTGAATAACACCACCAATTAACGGATGGTTCAATGCAAACCTTCCGATATGCCTTCTTGACGTCTGTCTCAGTGACAGAGTTGGACTGGACCAGACCAAGGATGGAGTAAAAGTCTGGCGAATCAGATGCTGCCAAACTGCGGATGCGCGCAGTCTCCTTCTCTTGGGCTGCGAGACTCATGGCTTGCTTAAATATTTATTTACGCATTTGGGGTGTTCAAACCCATCTCCATTCCAACAGTACACGCGCACATCCAAGCAAACGCGCGTGCGATCAGATAAGGGAGCTTATCTACAGTGATCGCTGCGAAGGCCTCCTCAGCAACTGTCTCAACATGCGAAAGAGTTAAAAGATGAAAAGATCGGGAAATTTGGTTCGGCGAATTGGACACATTCGAAATGCATTTCCAATCCAGATTTCCTATAAAAGGAACGCAACTCCACCATCCATCTTCCAAATATATCCAAACAAGCAATTACAAGCTCAACAACAACAATGTCCAAATTTACAATCAGAAGCATTGCAGCTGCGAGACCCATGGTGAGCCCCAACCTTCGCACCTACCCTCTCAATACCCGCTAATCCATCTTCCCACTCCCAGGAAACGCAAGATCCATTCCTCTTTGCCGTGTACCACAAAGACCACTACCCAGCGGGTGACGACCAAATGCAAGCTCCTCGTCGAGGAAACGGCAGCGACTGGAGCGAAGGAGCTCCTTACCGAATGTACCATGGCGATCGCGTTCCTGGATTCCCTCAGCACCCACACAGAGGTTTCGAGACTGTCACGTGTACGATCGAAGGATTGATTGACCACACGGATTCAACGGGATGTGCTGGACGGTATGTTATTCCCTTCCGTGTGACCAAAAACCATTTTGCTAAAAACAATCACGACTTTTACAGCTACGGAAATGGTGATTTACAGTGGATGACGGCAGGAAAGGGTGTCGTGCATGGAGAAATGCTACCACTGATTAAGCAAACACCCGACGGCAATGTCATCAAATGGTTCCAAATCTGGCTTAATCTGCCGAAAAAGTCCAAGATGGTCGATCCCAACCAGAGTGAGTTTTCTTTCTTTGCATGGTCAATATCCCCCCTCTTAATGCTAACTCTGGTTACGTTGAACAGTGATGCACTGGGCCGAGAAGATTACAAAATTCACAACCCCAGATTCACTCACCACCGCAACTGTATGGGCCGGATCCTTGCACGGCCACAAAGCATTACCGCCCATCCGCGATTCATGGGCAAACGAAGAAACAAACCCTGGAAATGACGTAAACATTTGGTTCCTGCAACTCCAACCAGGCGGCAGCATCACGCTTCCAAAGGCAGCTTCATCTCGCAGCACGCGTAGTCTCTACTTTGTCGAAGGCACTGCTCTCACTCTGAACGGGGTCACAAAAGTGCCTGATTTAAGTCAAGTCGAGTTTTCAGACCCAAGCCAAGAAGAAGTGTTGCTGGAAAACTTGGGATCCAAGCTGGTGGAGGTGCTTGTTCTGCAAGGAAGAAAGATGGGGGAACCTGTTGCCAAGCATGGACCGTTTGTCATGAACACGCAGCAGGAGATTATGCAAGCGTTTAATGACTACCGAACGACTCAGTTTGGAGGGTGGCCTTGGCCTGAGGATGCCATGGTGTTCCCACGGGAGAAGGGAAGATTTTTAGCATTGAAGGGAGTTCCCGAAGAGCTGCCACCCAAAAACGAGGATTAATGTGAAGTGTGTTACATCATGAATAAAATGTGCCGTTTAATTGGACGTTTCTTCGTCTGTGCCCCCTTCAATTTACTGAGACATGATCATTACAGTTGGACTCTTAATACAAACTACGTAGAACCTGATTAGAGTTCTCGTGCATTTGCTCGCCGGCACTTTACTTTGCGGGAAGCAATTTGAAGACGGTTGAAAAGAAACAATGTGTAAAAACAGTATCGGCTGAGACAAAAGAGGATGTTCGCGCCCGGGATCGAACCGGGGACCACAAGTGTGTTAGACTTGTGTGATAACCACTACACCACGCGAACTTGATGATTACATTGCGTAACAACGCGAGTTATTCCATTGTTTCCATTTTACTTGACTTTCAAAATTCCGGAGATAGAAACTTCTCGAAAACAACAAGGCTCAAATCACCCTCACCACAGCAGTATAAAAGCCAGTGTCCTTCTATCAATAAAGATCATCTATCAACCAACATTGCTTTATTTCCGTAACAGATTACGTCAAAAATTGTATGTATATATTGTCATTTGCCTGGACCACCCAACCAGTTTCAGCTTCTTTCACCGTTTTTTGCTCAGTCTGCGTGCGTATACTCGTCCCATGTTTGGTTGGACGAGGGAAAAAAAATTCACTGGGCAGATTGTCAATACAAGTTATGTACCCCATCGACATTCTAAACAAACCCATGTACACCGCCACAATTCATGCAATCATGCCCACAAAGCCCATGCGCACGCAGGAACCCCTATTTGCAGCATACCATTGAGACCCCTCAACATGATGTCAAAATCACCATTTCAGTGAGAAACGAGATGAGCCATAATTAGAATCACAGACTCGATGTATAATTGTTCACGGTGTTTATTGCGCTGATTCGCAAGTGATAGTAAATGACAAACAGCTCAGTGGTAATTCTTGCCAGATTCAACACAACCAGAGAATGCACTGCTCACAGAACACACAAGTCCATACTTGCCACAGTTGTCGCTATACTGCCAGTGCGCTGTCGGTCCAGCTGGTCCACAAACATAAATCTTGTTGTTTCCCTCGCCGCACGCGTATTGCCCCTGGTACCCCGCACAGGATGCACCTTCCTCGTGCCCACCGTAGTTTGATACGCGAATGCGGCTGGATTCCTTATATTGCTGTGGTGGTGGCGCCTGGTAGTACTCCTGTGGAGGTGGTGGAGCTTGGTAATATTGCTGAGAAGGAGGAGCCGGCTTGTATAGCGTGTCGTAGGACGATCCGCTGTCGTAAGAAGAACCACTGCCAGTGCATCCGGCCCAGCTAGGATCCGCAAAGCATTGACCAACAGCGCTGCAGTCGGAGCTTAACTGCCAGCGGGCAGTGGGGCCGGCTGGACCACAGGTGAGCATTTTAGTGCCATCACAACAAAAGTTGAGGTTGTTGTTCTTTTGGTTTGGGTTGCAGGAAGATCCCTTCACGCATGGAGTTTGGCCGCCATAGTTTGAAGGAGAGTTGTTGGCCTGCTGGATGTAGTTGCTTGGCGCAGCGGAAGCGATGGCAGCCAAGGCAGAGAAGAGGGCTGTGTATTGCATATTTGAGTTTGAAGTTGTGGTTATGAAAGAGAGATATACATGGCCTTTATAAGCGTTCAGATCGTGTTGGAATGAACACTTTTTGGAGTCGAACCTTGATTCTCAAACGGTGTCCAACAGTGTTCAACGAACGATGTTGTTGTTGCTCAGAAGTGCGCGCTTCTCGACCCATGTTCAACAACCCGTTCTTGTAAAAGCAAAATGCAGCGGTTTTAGCATGATGACATCATAGGTGCGCGTTTCTGACATCGAAGAATCCAGCCAATCCCAACAACAAACCCTTTCCTTCGAAATCGGACGGCCGATTTGGCTGCTCCACTGACACGCATTTATAATCAAACCGTCTGAATGATCTTGGATTGATTTAATTGTACAAATACTGCAAATAAAATATACCCCCGCTCATACATGCGGCCATACCACTATCTCCACAACCGCATCAAGCCTCCTCCTTTTTCGCAAACCCAAGGAAAACCATCTCCAACGAAACTTGTCCAAAACAAAAATCCTTCAACCCGCCTTGCGTCTGCATTTTGACACCTTCGAGCACCTCAAACACGCTCCCCAACCCTCCATTCGCTGACACATCGTCCGCAGGGATTTCCCACCGCTCCATCATGTCGTTGAAACTTTCTTTGGTGACGGCATTTGGGAAATTCATGAAAATGGCTTGGCGGACGTGGGCAGCATGTGAAGGCTCTGTCCGCACTTCGAGCAGGTATCCATTTCCATACGCCGTTTTAAGGTACTGTTGAGTCCCAAGGCACTTAAGCGCACCGTCAATCATAATCCCAATGCGCGAAGCAAGAATATCAGCCTCTTCCATGGAGTGCGTAGTTAAAAGCGTTGCCAGTCGGGGCTGCAAAGAACGCAACAAGTTCCACAAATTCCGCTTGGCTTTTGGATCAATTCCCGTTGATGGTTCATCCAGAAAAAGAAGTCGCGGTTTTCCAACGAGCGCCAAGAGGAACGCGACTTTACGCTTTGTTCCACCACTGAGAGCTTTGCAGTGTTTGTCCAGATCACCAGTCAGACCAGAACCCATCGCATCTGCTAGTATACGGATCCAATACTTTTGCCGCCTAGTTGGGATTCCTTTCAGGGAAGCAAACAAATGCAGGTGTTCTCTGCCCGTCAAAAGCGGCCATAAGGTATCGTGTTGCGCCACTTGGCCAAACAGACTTGCCCTTGCCTGAACGCTTTGAGGAGCATATTGAGCTTGTACTGTGGTCACTGCAACAGCACCTTTGGTCGGGAGTATGTCCCCAATGGCCATTGACATGGCCGTGGTCTTTCCAGCTGCAATAAGCGAAAGTAAGTAAGCCGTGACGTATCCAAGAGCATATGAACAAACCTCCATTCGGCCCTAAAATTGCAACAATATCTCCCTGCGACACTCCTAATGAAACGTCCCTTGCAGCCACAACCTCTTTCGCCTCTCTCCCCCAAAATGAGTTCACCTCCTCTTCTGGAGCCTCCGAAGAACGCCCGGTTTCTTGATCTTCTGCAGGCCGCCCCTTGAAAACTTTCGAAACCCGTCGCAGCAACAAATCATCCGTGCAAAGCGGCTTTACAACCCGCATCCGCTCCAACGCGACATTTGGGTCCTCACTTGCGTCAGATTCATTAGCCGCAACTTCGGCCGCAATCTCATCTGCATCCAACATCGTTTTTGGAAGAGGGTCCCATGCCCCATCACGCCACATTAAAAGCGCCCCATACAGAAAAATCTGTACAACCATTCCAACAAGTGAGGGAAGGATTTTGTTTTCCCAAGACCAATAGAAGGCGGCAGTGAGGGGTGGAATGTCGCCTGTGGATGACTTTGCATGTGCCATTGCCATAAAGTAGAGGATTGCGCTGAAGGGATACGTGGGGACAGTGAAAGAAAGTAGCACATGGGCAAGAAGACCTTCTGACACGCTACCCATATTATCGTAATACATCAGAATGCTGATTGACAGAAATTAGACAGCATGATCAGCAAAACAAACATTGTCAAAAGGTTTTGAAGTACCTGTAAGGAATAATCGTTCCAAATGATGTCAAAATGCTTGCGAAATTTAGAAAGGATCCGGCCTCTTTAAAGCCCAAGCCAAGAACATCTACGCAGAACTTTCATCATCAAAACCAGAAACTTCATGAAAGCTCACAACCTCCACTTACAAGAAGATATCATGGCCAGAACGCTCATCAGTAAATTCGCCAACAAGAACACACCCAGGGCAATCCCGCCAAATGCCTTCACTTCCCACACAACAATAAGCCACGCCATAAACAGACCCGGAATCAGGACAATCGGTGCATGCGTCAAAACGTTTGAAATCCAATAGACTGGGGTCGAGATTCCAAAGGACTTTAGAAATAAATCCATTTTCGTTGACCGTTCTTGAACAGGCTCGCGAGCCCATGTGATGGCTGTAAAAAAGAGACTCATTGTGATGATCCAGAAGGACGAAGCCGCAGAGGAGACATCGTCTGTGAGGACAACGGAATACATGTATAGCGGGAATATTAAACTCGACAGCGTGCTGGAAGGTGTTCGGGTCAGCATAAGAAAGCGCGCGTAGACTAGGCTCGCCGTTTGCGAGTATACAGGGGTGGTATGGATCACGCTCTCTGTTCAACAGGAAATATAAAATGTGCATTTGTTAGCATTTCAAAAATCTGGTCATCCCTTTGAGAGGCGCTCACCATTTCCCAACAAAAGAGCCTCCTCATCCACAGCCTCGCCTGCACTGACTCTCGTCCAATGCTCCTCAGCCAACCTCGCTTCCTCACTCATCTCAACACCCCACCCTTCCGTCTTCAAAAACACTTCCTCCAAAGAAGGCATCGAAATCCCATAGTACAAAACCGCACCACCCGATACCTGCTTATCCAAGCCCGTAAACAGCCTCGGAAAATTCACTGCTGTACTCGGGGGTAGCGAAAACACAAGGACCGCCTCTCCAGCCGAAGCTGCCCTGCGATTCACAGGGACCGTGTTCACCGGAACACGCTGCAACGACCCAGCCCCAGAAACACACGTCGCGCTCGGGATATATTTATGCACAAGCGAGACCATATGCAAATGGCTCGATTGGGAAGGTCTATACGCGACATCCAGTTTATACCCAATCTCAAACTGATGCTTCAAAAAGACACTGGTGCCTTGGCAGACAACACGCCCCTTTGTGAGAATTGCTTTTCGATCGGCAACAAGGTCCGCTTCGTCCATCATGTGCGTCGTCAACAAAGTAACTCGGCCCTTTTTCAATTTTGTGAGGGTGCTCCAGAGAGATCTGCGGGAGACTGGGTCCATTCCTGCAGTGGGTTCGTCCAGAATCAAAATTTTGGGATCTCCGACAATCGCCATTGCAACGCTGAGTTTCCGCTTTTGACCGCCGCTGAGAGATTTGATTCGTTCATGCTTTTTTTCGACGAGATTGAGTTGCGAGAGAACAGAGTCGACAAGATCATTCAAGTCAGAATGGGACTTTGTTGCCCACAGGCCTTTGATTCCGGCAAAGAGAAGAATGTGCTCAGCGACAGTGAATTCGTCATGTTGTATGTCGTGCTGTTTGAAGAGTGGGGTGTGAGACCCGTCGCATAAAACTCGATAGAAATGGTACCTGAGGACACACGCCAATCAGCCTGCGAATTGAATTCATCTCGTTTGCCAAATCATATCCAGCCACAGATCCAAATCCTTTCGACGGCGAAATCAATCCAGTGAGTCTGTGAAATTGCGACAGTTAACATCTCAAAACCTTTTTTCCATAAATCAACATACATATGCAGCAATGTACTTTTCCCAGCCCCATTATGTCCCAACAACGCAAAAATTTCGTCCTGATACAAGTTCAACGCGACTCCGTCAACAGCATTCACTGAAGCTCCCGGAAACTTCATCACGACATCCGTCAACTGAATCAGCATGCTCAGCCCTTGCGGATCCGGTTCCACGCTTTCAGAGTTTTGCTGTTCGACAGGAGCCACAACTTCTTCGCCGCTTTTATACCATGTGAGCATGGCTTCGTACCTCGTTCGATCGATATACTTGAGAGGGAAAAACCACGGTCGCGGAACGCCAAACTGCTGAGGAACAACTTGATCCAAATAAAGCTGTGGGGAACAAAAAGCACATTAGGGACAATATCAGCAAATGAAAAGCCAGAATAAATACCGCTACGAGCATATACAACACAACGTCCAACCCCAACACGATCAAAAACCCACCAATCCCTCGCCCATCCAAGGAATTTTGCCAATTCGCACCAACCCCTTCCATTTCGAGCTGATTCACGCGAAGCATGCCGAAAAAGAAACCCAACGGATAAAATATGATGGATGCGAAAATAATGGCAAGTTCCGAAGGTGCCCATTCCATCCAAAAAATCAAAAACAGAGGGATCGTGAAGAGGAGGATTGAAATGAATCCGTCAAACAGAAGCGCGTTTTGCGAAGAGTTGAAAAGAGGGGCAAACATGAGGGTTGACGAAATGTTTGCTAAATCCATACAGAGGAGCAGCAAGAACACTAGGGGAATACAAAGTTGTCAGACCTTTTGTGGAGCAGTGGAAATCCTATAAACGCACCCAAGAACGGATTCGACAATGGAAATAGCGGGCTAATAATCCACGTAATTAATGCACACACAACCGACGCGTAAACTGCATGGACCAAATGAACACTCTTCCAGAACGCCGAAGGAGCTAGCCCTTGCATCAACAACCCTTCTTTGAATCGCTTTTCCTTTTCGACAACCATGTCAATGAGGGCAGACTGCGAATGCGCCGAGAAGCCAAGCATGAGATACGAGGCAAGAACAATACGGGCAATGATAGCGACGGGGTCAGGAATGCCGGCATGCAGTTGTTGAGCGAAGAAAGAAGGTGCATGGAAAGAAGAGGAAGAGGAAGAGGAAGAAGAATTGAAGGAAGAAATAGCATCGAAAGTCGTTGGGCTGTCAAAAACACTCGAAAAGATTGGCAAAATCGTCGCCGAAAGGGCCGCCGAAACCGAATGCGAAACCGTCGCCGAAAGCGCCACCGCGGCCATGACAATCGCCGGGTTCACGATCGGTGACAGCAGTGCCGCGACAGCAACGCCTCCGCGCCTGCGCTTCAGTAGCACGCTGCGCCAGACCATCACAAGCGTCTGCGAGTGCAGCAGTCGCGTTCGAATGTGCTCCATCGATTTTTGGCTTGGTTGGATTTGGACTTGCTTTGATGCCTTTGCTGGTTGCTTATTTCTTTGTTCAAGATTTATTTATTTCGTCACTTTTGGTTATTTAGCAACATACCACTCGCTTGGCGTCATACGAACACGTAATTCCACAACACCATAATAAATATCCACACTCCCAGCCGCATCGCTATATCCCTTGCCTCAGGTTTCTTCCCCAACGCTCCCACAACAACAGCCTCAACAAGCGGTCCGCTTGCATCACTCATCCACTGACTCAACCCCAAAAACAAAACACTGCTAACACCCACCCCAAACCACCGCAACACCACCCCCCCACCACTATACGAACCTCCCGCCACCCCCGGTCCAAACAAGTCGACCAACCCGTACGTATCAATACCCATCCACACATGATACTGCAGAATAAACGTCTCCAAACTAAACCCACCAATCCACCGCCAAAGCATGCTTGTCGTTCGCCGCATATCCGGCGTCGCATTTCGAAGCACAACAAACGCGCCAAGCACCAATAAACTCATGTACGGATGATACGCGTTGTTGGTCTCCTTCCCGAAGGGTACAAACGTAATCACAAACGCGTACACGCCCAAAACAAGTCCACTTGCAATCAGCAACCACTGTTTTACAGCAGCCCAGTGTGCAACGAGTCGCATGCTAGCATGCTCAACCCACGATGCTTCGCCTGACACGGCACTCTTCTCCGCCGACTGGATCGAAATCATGATCCACGCACAGAACATCCCGAAATGCACAGCCCATTGATCCAGCGCCAGTCGGAAAGCTGCTTCTTTTGCATTCCATCTAACCCCCAGAAACACTTCACAAGCTTTGAAAAAGGGTCCATACACAGCTTCGAAATGAGTGAATGCATACGCCAACACCCCAGAAAATACCAGTTTCCCAACAAGAACTGAAGAATTCGCATTTCCCGCGCTGTAAATGCCCATCATTGCATAGACAATCAGGAACCAAAAGGATACAAGCGGGCCAAAGTAGTAAAATAAAGTGTCGGTTTCCATCGTGTAACTGAGTGCGATACTCAGCAGGTTTAAGCGTACAAGCACGCGTGCTAGACGGAGCAAGCCAAAGTCCCCCTTTTTGTAGAAAAACGTGAAGTGTCCAAAGCCTGTCATGAACAGGTATGATGCAACCATCACACGGATTACTGAGTAGATGGGAATGACTTTGGATCCGCCCGTGAAATGATACACAAGGATCGCAAACTTATAGAAGGATCATTAACGAAAACATGTATGATCAGAGATCTAGAAAGAAGATGCTACCTGCATCCACCCTTTCCATTCATCCGTCTGCTCTCGATTTAAAAAAGTGGTATCAGAACCCATGCGCAAGGACCAGAACCCAGGAACGATCCAAATCAGATTCATGATAATAAATTCGGCAGTGTTGAATTCCTTGTTGACTTTGACAAAGAGGTGCGTGCGGTCTACCAGTCGGCAGCTGATGAGAGTCAAAGCCAGAATCAGAATTGCGTACGAAGTTTGAACAGTTGGATAAATCAGTTTGACTGCACCAACTGGGTCGAAAGAAGCTTTTTGGATGCGCATGTCAGTTTCGAGCGGTGTGGTTTTTTGAGCAACGTAAAACGGGTACTCACAATGTTTCTTGTGCAAATAATAAACAGCCGGTCCAAATAGAATCGTGACCAGGAATATGATCCAGACTCCTGCCCGAGGGCCCGTGTATGCGACGCAGCAGCTAGTTTTTCCTTGCATTTTCAGACCAGAGAACTGTTGACCGTTGCAAATCTGATTCAACAACAGTTCCACCTGTTTTTCATGTTGCTTCAATCAGGCGGCACTGCAACTATTAAAAACCAACTAGACGCACCTCTATCGCATCCACTTGCGGAATGTAATGCAATCCATCCAGCGACATGTCATCGCTTGTCGATGTCAAAATGTGCAATCCAATTTTCCCCAGCTGCAACTCCCCTTTCCTCGTGGCAGCATATTGGCCGTTTTTAACAAGAGAAAACAATTTCGCATTGTAGTCATGCCGCAGGCTGTTTTTCAAGACAAGCTTGCGTTCGTTAGAAAGAAGCGATTCTCGAAACGGAGGAATGAGTCGTGCGAAAAACACGTCGGAAACAGGTTTCTGCGCTTCAATGGCTGAATTGATGCGGTTGTTGATGGCAGATACAGCCTCGCCGAACCTTTTTAAGAGAGCGGGGGCATGTGGGTGGAAGTAAAAAATAACAGAAAAAGATAATCTCACTTGTCCGTTTCCGCACGCTGATCCGGACCGCCATATCTCAAAAACCAACTCCCCGCACTAAAAATAACGAGCGAAGTTTTCGGGGGCCCATCAGCACCACCAAACACCAAATCCATAACATCCGTACGATTCAAAAAAGGGTCCCACAGAAACTGAAGATGCACTCCCGCAACATCGCTCGTCAAATCTTGATGCTTTTTATCCGCCTCATTCGCAAAATCAGACTTTTTTGCGCCGAGTTTGAGCCGCAACGCGTTAAACACGGCTCGCATGGAACTGTCGCCGAATGCAACGACGCGGGCAGATTCTTTAGCTCCGAGACATGTTGCTGTTTGTTTAGGGTTGTATTTGGCAATGGCGCAGGAGGATGGGAACCATTGGAATTTGGGGCTCCAGTGTCCATCGCCGAGGGCCGTGCTGCACGCTTCAGAGGGGAGTAGTCCTGGGGTTCATCGAGAAAGAAAGCAGTTATATAAATGACGTCAATGTTAAAGATACCTCATAGAGAAGAAGAAGCTGTTACCAGCGTAATGCTTCGAAAATACGCGCATAAACAGGGACACAAACAGACAGCACACTGCTGCCAGACGCAGTCCCAGCCACAGCAGTCCAACACGCTTGCTGGATTGTGTGAAAACGCTATACGAGACAAAGACTGGCGTTGCGGCAGGCTTTGCGGCCTTCTTGACAGTGGTGGGGGATATGAGGGCATTCGGATCGACAGTGCGATTTGTGGTCTGAGTGTTGACAACCGGTGAATGAGATTGCGTGCCCATGTCAGTGAGTTCCATAGACACGCGGGCCGTGTCCTTGTTGAGAAGACTTGTGCTGGTGTCCTCCATCTGAACCCAATTTATTTCACCTTTTGTGTTCAAGAACAGGCACTCAATTCCCTTCACACCGCCAACCCACCTCTGTAGTAAGTACACTAACGATAGCGTTTATACCCCGCCCAAGACACTACCCCTCACAAATCTTACCGCAGGGATCTGGGTTTGGATTCATCCGTGTCTTGAGGTCGGCCTGGTGCTCCCGGTAGAGCGACAGCTTCAGCGCAATCAGCAGCACAAACGCAGCCGTGAAGAGCAAGTGCTGAATATCATCCAACCTGTACTCATGCACGGGAGACTGGACAACTACATCCATCGTCACAAAGCGCCACAAGTACATGACAAACGTGATCACGCACACGAGGTTGGCAGCAACGCCGTAGTAACTGATGAGCAAGAAACGCCGCGAAACGGGCTCCGTGTCTGAAACGCGTGTACTTTTTCGGATGTATTGAACAAAGAAGCAGAGGAAAACCAAGTCAATCAGAAACACTGTTAGAGTTGCGAACACGTCTAATCCCCGAATCCAATGCTGCCACGTTTCTGCAATCATTTTTCGGAAGCATTGGGTCTGTCCTCGCCTTCGTTGATAAAGATGGCGAAACACACGGCTGGAATGACGGGAGAATAAATCAGGAACGGGGTCACGCGAACGACTGTTTGAAAGTTTCCGATAAACTGCATTCGAGAGACCCGGTCATGTTCCTGTCAAAGAACAGCATTGCAAAATACGGCCCTTCTTGCAACGGACCCAAGAAAAACTGGGTGCACCCTGAAGTACCGGAGACTGAAGTGCTGCACTGCCGCTCCACATATACGCGTTTTTCTTTGAAGCAGCCAGCCAGATATGACGCAAACTGCAACAGCAACATTTCCCTCCGTCCGACTTTGGTTGTGGCTAGTATTCGCCGAAATGGTAGCATCCGGAATGAACGGCATTCTGTGCAACAATCGGTTGTGATTGTGTAAAATTATATCCCTCTTGTGTTAATTTCTTCTTGACCTGGTTCATACCCTGCCTGGAAGTATCTGTGCTTGCTACTGGCCCCGTTGGTGGTCGGGACACCCTAAATTCTCAGATCTTGCCCGACAGCTGTCTCCGCATTTGATTGGTCAGTCTATCGGAACCGATAAAGCATGAACACTATAAAGAGGGAGCTTCAGGCAAGCTGACTTTGCGTCAACGAATGTGGACGACTGTATTCATACAACTCAGGTGCCAACAGCACGGGAGAGCCCCTTGCTGCCGCGAGGTGAATTCCGTTTTTGGTTCGTTCGATTTGCAAGCACAGCAAAGCGCAGGTTTTTAATTTTCTCAACTAGTCGCCAAAAGAATCACCAAAAAACACTGGAACTACACAACGCATCGGACGTAAAAGCGGGGGCGCTTTCACGTTGTTTTGAAATTTTTTTGTTACAATTTGCCTAGTCACAAGGTCGCGTTGGCCTCAGCAAACTTCCAGTTGACGAGACCCCACCAGCTCTCAATGTACTTGGGTCTGGCGTTTCTGTAGTCTGGGATGTGGCAAAGGAAAAAGTTAAGTTTCAACTTTTCATCGCAATCAAGCGAAAAGAAAAATAACAAACCAATGTAGTACGCGTGTTCCCAAACATCGCAAACAAGAATGGGCTTCACGGTTGTGTCGTGAATGACAGAGACAGCGTCGTGGGTGTCGACAATCTTGAGGAGACCGGTGGCCTTCTCTTGAACAAGCCATGCCCAGCCAGAGCCAAAGTGTCCCGCGGCAACGTCGCTGAACTTGGTCTTGAAGGCGTCAAAGGAGCCGAATGATTTGACAATGAGGGCGTTGAGAGCGTCGCTTGGGGCAGCTGTTTTTGAATTTATTTAATGCGGTGAGTCGAGGTGGTTCCAATGATTTAATTTTTGTCACCTTGGCGGGATGCAACTGGGGCCAATGAGTTCCAGTAGAAAGTGTGGTTGAAGGTCTGAGCGGCAGAGTTGTAGATTCCAGCTGGAACGTTAGATGGGCCCTGATCGAGAGAATGCGATCAGCCATAAACCCAAGCAATAAAAATAATAACAACAAACGCAGCCGCACCTTGGCGACGATCTCCTCGACTGAGTGCTGTTTCAAGTCCTCAGACACGATGCTGTTAAGCTTGGCAACATAGCCGGCGTGGTGCTTTCCGTAGTGGAAGTCTGCGGATGAGATATGTTAGTTGAGCAAGTATTACTGCAGGAGGGAATGCTGCTCACCCAGTGTCTCGGCACTGATGTGTGGGGCAAGGGCGTCCTGTGCGTATGGAAGTGGTGGGAGGGTGTAGGTCATTTTTGGGATGTTGTTTTTTGTCGCAATTCGAATTCGAATCAACCAGTTTGATCGCGGCCTGATTTGAAATCGCGTCATTCTTTCACAGCTGATTTGCCATCTTGTTTCACGCTGAGCTCTGGAGTTGATGCATGCATTGTCTCTGCCGTGTCACGCACCAACTGGCACTGGCGAGACAGTGATGCCAAGGATGAGAGTCGCTTTCTTGATGACTTTGAGACTGATGCGCTGCTGCCTTGACCCCACTTTTAGATTGTTTGCTGTAAGTGGCTTAGATGTTGGCGAAACACGCGTCCTGCCCTTTTTCTGCCCATCCCACTGCTCGTCCACACCGTCGATAGTTTTCCCGCCGAATTTTCCTGTCAACTGTTACGTAAATAACCCTGACTTCCAGAGTCTTCGAAACCCTGACTTCCGAATTCTTACGTGTCATTTCTTTTAATCACTCTTCGATCTCTTTCCAAGAATACGGGTATAAAAGCCCTTCCTCTGATCTACAATAAAGAACATCTTATCCTCTGAATATTCTAAGACCTCCTCAGAAACTGAGCCCATTCCGTAACATTTGGTAGCATCGGAGCATTACCATGTCTGAATTCCCAATGAACCAAGCCACAAGCCCAGCTGAGTCCCAGCAAGCTACCTCCCAAAAGCAACAGCTCCAACAAGTCCTCCAAGCCTACAACCAGTTGCTTGAAACCAACCAGTATCTCGTCCAAGAACTCGAAGCCTTGCGCCATCACGCTACCTCTGTCCAGTCCACCATCCAGCCAACCGTTGTTGCTCCAGAAACCATCAACCAAGCTACCATCCAGTCTCGCGTCATGCCATACTTCAAGATGCCATCCGTTAAGCCTATTGCCTTGTCCGGTTCCATCAAAAACAAGCCTGCCCATGAACTTCGGAACTGCCTTGATGACTGCCTTGACCGTTCTCTCAAAATCTGCCATCTCTACAGTTTCGCCCCATCTCCATCCATGCGAACACATGCCAGCCAGCCTACTTTCGTACAGTTCACTGCCTCAGGTCTCACCAACCATGCTCGTATTTCTTGGCGTCGAATCCCCAAATCTGAACGGACCTCTTTGACCTGGGAACACTACAAGGAATGGATCCAGAAGACTTTTGGATCTCTGCTCACCCTGCCACAAGCCATTGAAGCCATGGAAAAACTGAACCAGTCCAAGTCTGCTACCCTGTACACTGCCCAATTCAACAAACTTGTATCTACTATTTCTGCTGCTGGTGTCACCTACGATGTCAAGCACCTCTGTATAAAGTATCTCCAAGGACTCAAGAATCATCTCAGAACCATGCCAGAACTATTTTGAATCACTGACAACCTTGACAAGTTGCAACAAGAAGCAGAAAAGTTAGACGACCTCATGTTTTGCCATGCCAGAAGAACCCAGAATGTCAGCCAGTCCTTTTGTGCCAACCAGACCTCCTTTAAGAAGCAGCCAAGTACCCTGTCCTTTTGAAACGCATTTCCAAGCCTTGATGGCCCCATGGATCTCTCCAACACTGAACAGTCCTTTCAACGTCTCACGCCACAGCAAAAGGAGTTTTTTTGATCCAAGGGTTGGTGCATTTATTGCCAATCCAAGAACCACAACACAGACCACTGCCAGAAGCTCCAAGAACGTAACTTTCAAGCCCAGAAGTCCAATGCCATCCTGTTGCGGATCCTGGTCAAGGTGGACCAGTGGTCTCCTCATGTACTCAACATAAAGGAGAGCTCAAAATCTCTGGAATGTATGAAGATGTGGGAAACAGGTGTTTGAGCACCTGCAAACCCCATACGTAACAAAGACGTGAAATACACACGACTTAGTATAAATATAGACAAGCCACGGGGGCGGTAACACACCGTCGATCACACACACAGGTCTCTGGCACATCTGCCAAGTCCTACGAGCACCCACGTGCCATCCACGGCTATTTATGGTCACTGGATGAGAAATTGTGAGGTGTACTGCCAAGACCCCAATAAATCTTTATTTACACAAAGTTGGGACTTTAAACAATCCACCACGATAACACACCTTCACATGACACTCTCACCAAGTCGTCATAAGGTGTCAGACTCTATCACTCTAGAGAATACCAACAGTACTAAGCCAAACTACCTGCAACACCAAGCATTCGACAGAAACACACCAGTACATAGCTTGTGTAGTTGAAACGAAGGTTTGAGCCTGGACAGGCGGTACTTGAGGACCCAGATCTTGCATAAGCAAAGTTCAAAGTTAGTACACCCCAGTCAAACTGACACGCTGAAACGTACATGGACAGCAGGCAGCGCTGCTTACCTGTACACCGTCACTTGGACCCATGGCTCCCTGCCCAGGTGGGAGAGTCCCTGTCAGAGGTCCAAGGATACAGTCATATGCACTTTGGACGCTGGTTGGATAGTTTCTTATTCAAATTGTAACTTTTTGGATTGGTAAAGGCCCAACAGTCTTTGGGGACGTTTGGGGGATTTTCATCTCGGTTCTTTATAATTTCTACTGTGAAAAAATAGAAAACCATGGAGATACCCACAATTTTCCACCCATGAGTGATTCTTTCATGTTCTATTCCAAAGGGTATAAATGGTAGAGCTCCCACAAGGCAAATAAACATCTTCTTAGACCAAAATCATCGTTGTAGCAGCTAGTCCTCAAGTCACAAACCCTCGTACTGCGTGCCACCACCATTTGTACCGACACATCCAGTCTCAATCCAGTTGCCAAGCCTCTTGCCAAGAAAGCCAAGGAAACAAATGCTACCAGTCTAAGTCACAAATCAATGCCACCACTGAAGTCCATTCTGAAGAAGACAAAGCTACCATCGACTCAAGCTCTGTCTTTTAAGAATAATCGTTTTGAGCCTCTCAGCTTTGATGAACCACCCTGCCCTTTGACCACTGCCAACTCTGACTCCACTACTACAGAACCCTTGAATGCATTTGATTATCCCCAGTACAATTTACTCAGCATGAAGAACCACCACTCTTCTGCTTTCTCAGGTGCTCCAGGCCTTGTTATCTGCCAAGGAACCATCCAAGACCATCCAGTCTCTATCCTGATCGACTCAGGTGCTACTCCAAGTTTTATCCACGCCAATCTACTGTTTATCCAAGACAGCTTTCTCCAAGCTCAAGATTACAAGATTAGATGACAAGTCACTCATCCAAGGGAAACAAACGAAATCGTTGCTACTGAAACTCCAAGGAACCTCATTCACCAACTCCAGAAGCTATACTGCCATGCCTGGCCTTGCCTACAACATCATTTTAGGAAATGACTTCCTCAATGATTACAATCCAGAAATCGATTGGCCTTCCAATACCATCAAGATTGGTCCTCATCAATGGACATGCACTCTACCAAGACCTCTACCAGAAGTACTATTGGTACAGCAATTTGACAAGCTGCTACGCAAGAAACCAGACCCAGAAATGATAATCAGCCTCATGATATGCCAGACCTTCCAAGACCAGCCAGACCAGACTCCAGACCAGAGTACTAAGCCAGAACTGACTCCAGACAAAACTTCCAAGCCAGACCAGACTCCAGATGAAATTTTCAAGCCTACTACTGCTTCCAGTAATGAAGCCAACCTCATAGCAAGATCCAAGCTACCTCCAGAAGTCCTAGCCATTATAGACAAGTATCCAGAAGTATTCCAGCCATTTGAAGGACTGCCTCCTTCCAGACCAACCGACATCAAGATTGATACCATCCCAGATGCCAACAAGAACAATCAGCTCCATCTTTTGTGACTACATCGACCAGTTCCTCACTACCTACATTGATGACATCCTTGCCTACTCTGAGACCTACCAAGACCATCTCAAGCATCAAGACCTCATGCTCAAGCATATGAAAGAACATAAGCTCCATATATGACTCCACAAGTGCTCCTTCCTTCAAGATCAAGTTGACTACCTCAGTTACTGTATCCACCAAGGCGCTATCTCTGTTCTACCAACCTGTACCTCTGCCATTCAAGACTTTGAAGAACCCACAAGCTACTAAGAACTTCGATCATTTCTCCGTTTAGCCAATACCATCCACCGTTTCGTCCACCGCCATGCCTTGCTGATAGCTCCACTCTCAGACCTCCTACGTGACCACAAGACTGTCTCCTTTGAAGAGAAATGGAATGACAATGCCAGACACCACTTCTACCAAGTCAAGAAAGCCCTTGCCTCACCAGAAATGCTAGCCATGTTTAACCCCTCCAAGCCTTTGCACCTCTATACTGATTGGTCTGAACGTGCCATTGCCGATTACATTGCCCAGCCAGACGACAAGAACATTGAACATCCAGTTGCCTACTTCTCTCGAAAGTGTAAGAAAGAAGAGTCCAAATACCACCCTTACATGGGAGAAATCCTTGCCTTAGTTGAATCCCTCAAGCATTTCCGCTCCTACGTCTATGGTTGCTCTCAAGTACCAGCCTTTACCAACCACCAGTCTCTCAGACACATCCTTACCCAGCCGAAACTCTGTCCTGTTCACAACTGTTGGCTTGCTGATCTGCTCTCCTATGATTTCAAGATCCAGTGGACACCAGGGGAGTGGAATACAGTTGCTGATGCCCTCTCAAGACGACAATTTGCCTCAGATGCCTCAGTTCAAGTTGACTTTTACCAGAATGCCACCCACGTCTCGTTAGAACTTCCAGATTCAATGCTACTGAACACTACCGAACTCAGGATCACTAATGACCTCATAAATGATATGAAAGACATGAATTCTACCAACCCAGAGTTCCTCAACATTACCCAGTACCTCATAGACCCAGAAAACCCAGACACCTTTGAAAATGATCGTACCAGTGCCCCCAAGGACCTCATAAGCCAGATCTCTCGTTACAGCCTTCAAGATGGACTACTCTACTACGTTGACAAGACCCATGCAAGACTCTTTATTCCAGCACCTCTCAGAAACTCAATTGTCTCCAAAGCCCCCACAATAACTGGGAATGTACTGCTGAACGTATCACACAGTACTTCCATTGGCCCAAGCTCCACTCTGATGTCCAACGATTTGTACAGACGTGTGACTCCTGCCAATGCTACAAGATTGCCAGACGACTTCCTTATGGACTACTACAACCTCATGACGTGCCTCCTCATCCCTGGCACACCTGCTCTATGGACTTTATGACCAAGTTACCAACAGCTCCTTCAGGACATGACTCTCTCATGGTTGTTATCAACTCTCTCACGAAAAGAGCACACCTCATACCTTGCAAGACCACCAGTACTGCCAGAGACATTGCCAACCTTTTTGAAGACTACATTTTCAGACACCACAGTATTCCTCTCCACTACATCTCTGATAGAGATTCCAAGTTCACCTCTCTCTTCTGGAAAAGCTTTTGCCAAGCCCTTAAGATCAAGCCACTACTGCCCATCCTCAAACCGACAGTCAAACTGAGCAAAAGAACAATTAGATCCTTCAAGCCTTACGTCAATTCGTGAACTATGAACAAGATGATTGGGATACACACCTTGCCAAAGTCGAATTTGGTATCAATGACACCATCAACTCTGCTACCAGTCACACACCCTTCTACCTCGAATATGGATGACACCCTCAGTCTCTCTTCAATATTGATTTCTCAGTTTATTCTCCACTGTCACTACAAGGCCTCAAGGCTACCAAGTTGTCAAAGATCGAATTTGAGACACTCAAGACCGCTACTCTGCAGTTGCCAACTGCTGCCACCTGTGTTCTCCATTCCAAGTTGGTGACCTTGTTCTGATCTCACTCAAGGATTTCAAGCCACCAAACCTTCGGTACAGACCTTCAAACAAGCTCTCAGACCAGTATACCGGTCCTTACAAGGTCACTGAACTTATTGGAAAAACTCCATCCTGCAAGCTTGATATTCCTTCCACTTGGGACGTGCATCCAGTCTTCCACCCAGAAAAGCTCAAGCTCTACTACTTCAACAATAACAAGCACGCATTGGATTCCCAGCCCATGAAATTACGCGTCATTGACCAAATCCTGCACACCAGAACACTTGACAACAAGCAACAAGTCCTTGTCTCATGGAAAGATCATCACCCAGTGTATAACTGTTGGCTTGATGCAACTCCAGAACTGTTACAACGCTTCCAGACCCAAGATCAAGATGAAACCACAATTCTTTGTCATCGCTACACTCTTGGAGGCAGGTGTAACGTAAATAACCCTGACTTCCAGAGTCTTTGGAACCCTGACTTCCGAATTCTTACGTGTCATTTCTTTTAGTCACTTTTCAATCTCTTTCTTCGACATTCCAAGAATACGGGTATAAAAGACCTTCCTTTGATCTACAATAAAGAACATCTTATCCTCTGAATATTCTAAGACCTCCTCGAAATCTGAGCCCATTCCTTAACATCAACTGTGCGCCTGTAGCTTAGTGAGAAGAGCGTCTGAACGTTAATAACGATTTTCCACCGGGGGTCCCGGGTTCAAACCCCGGCAGGAGCCTGTGTACAAGCTCCTGTAGCTCAGATGGAAGAGCACTGGTATGAAAAACTGCAATAAACATCAGAAGACGTGGGTGCAGTTCCCACCAGGTGCCTAACAACCTCTTTATTCTCGCCTCTTTTGGGCGGGACAATCACATTACACCGATCCCTCCGGCAGCGCACAATGCCGGGCCGAACTACTGCGGCTTGTTAGTTCAATAAAGGTGGCTCAAAGCTTTGTCACCACCCGTTCTGCCGTTATACTGTTCTTCTCACATCTTCGATAGCCTTGCATTGGAGATGAGAGAACGCCGCTGCGTGATCACAGCTTCAGGAGACGTGGGGCAGCAACCACGCCTTTTCTTCAGTCTCGCACTTTCATGAGATGATCAGTGCTCCCACACGTGCACAGACGGACAGACAGACGGACAGGGTAAATTCAAACACGCTTTTATCGTCAGTTTAATCAGGACAAAATCCAATCAATTAACGCAACCAACCAACACAAGCAAAAACAAACACGAAAATGACGGCACTCACTGCGGCATACGTGCACAGCGTCGTGATTGCAACCTTCTTCTACGCCCTGGCATGCGCTGTGGGTTTGTACGGCTCCGCAATGGCGATTCACCGGCTTCGTTACCGACGCTCCAGCACCCCAGTGATGGCGGCCATCCTTGTCTGCAACCTGGGGCTGCTGGGCGAGATCCTTGCGTTCGAATGGGGGGTGCTGGGCTGA